>JANAVB010031233.1:0-51708 GCA_029216955.1 Iris pallida
CTCAAGTGTAGAGTCGGGGAGAAAGTGGGCAGAAGAGGAGGGGGGAAGCCGACTGTGCTGCTTTCCCTCATCTTCCTGCCCACTTCTTCTCCCCCGACTCTACACTTGAGCTGGATATCATATGTGGCTGAGAGAGTCAAATAAGAAGAAAGAATAGGGAGGAGCAGATGGGTCTAGAGCCATGGTGGAGGAGAGGAGAAAGAAAATTTTTGTTTCATGGGGAGGGCAGATAGGTCCAGATGGGAAGTAGGGAGGAGCAGATGTCCCTTTTATTTGTAGGCGTCCCCCTAGCACGCCATGGGTGGTGGCGCTTCACCCCCTTCCCGTCCGACCACTACGATACGCCATCTCCAATGTCGTTTCATTACTCTCGATTACAATTTCGATAAACTTTTTATTTTTTATAATTTGAGTAAATTTCTTTATCCTATATAAAAATTTATGTTGTCAGAGAGATGGCTCCCAAGACTCCCTGAGGTGGTGCTGCTAGCCGAGGAAGGGGCCGAGGCAAGTAACCCTTGGAGTCGACACAGAGGAAGTCCCCGTCGTCAAACAAGAGCCAGTGATTGTTAAGGAGGAGGTGTTACCAAAGGTCGAGGTCATGAAAGAACCGATGACCATCAGGAAGAGATTGCTCCCAAGGTTGAAGTTAAGGAGGCCACCGTCAGAGAGTAGTAGCATCGGGATTGACCCTCTTGTCCCTACAGAAGACCTCAACCAGATTGAGCCTTCGTATGCAAAGTGGCTGATAGAATGGTACATGCCTCAACGTAACTATGATCCCTGGCTGTGAGGATTCATCGTCTGACTTGCGGTCTTTGCTGAGGCCAAAGTCGATTTTTTCTTTTATTGAATATTGAATATTTGTTTAAATATTGAATATTTATGTGTTTGTGTGAACAATTTGAATGCTTGGGATAGTTGTGTGTTGGAATTGTTTGTGTGTTTTGTATATTGGAATATTTGGTGTTTTGTATATTTGTGCTTGAGATATTTTTTTATTGAATATTGAATATTTGTGTTCTGTATATTGGAATTGTGTATATTGGAATTGCTTGGGATTATTTGTGTGTTGGTATATTGGAATTGTGTATATAGGAATGCCCAGCTTTATGCTATTATTTTTAAAATATTTTCAGATACCGACGGACAGGCAGCCACTTTCCGACGGACTATCCGTCCTAACTGGGGGATTCCCAGTTAGCGACGGATGGACGACTACAACCCGACGGATTATCCGTCGTCAAGGTCCTGGAATTATGAAAGATATCCGGGAGCCTGTCGACGGAATATCGTTGCTAACTCCCGCCGCTAATCCGACGAGGTTGGTGACGGATTAACGACATATTTTGCGTATCAGAAACCCTCTAATACGCGTTTAACGACGGTTTAGCGACGGTTTGTCCGTCGCTAAATGTTGTTATATTAAAATTTTAAACTGTCGAAGTTGACAGAAAACGTCGGCTAGCCGTCGCTAAATGTTTTGACGTAGCCAACGGTATCCGTCGCTAAGTAGTCGGTGAGCGACGTACTAGCGACGGACTAGTTTTAGCGACGAGGTTATTCCCGACGGATTTTTTTAGCCCGTATCCGTCGGTAATCCGTCGGTAATTTCAATTAGCGACGGATTAGCGACGGATAGGGCTGTCGCTAAATCATTGTATTTTAGTAGTAAATCATAGTTCGATAATCATATGCGTATGTCCAAAATTATGATACTCAGAATCTTCGTCATGCTAGTGAGCAAGGCTACGATAATCACAGAGTCCTCGACTATGGTACATACCTCTAGAATCATGGTATTTAAAATTTTTGCATGTCGCATGCTTGGCCACGAAAACCTTAAATTCCCACATCCGAGAAATGTCCATAATCCGACTATATGTCCTCACTATGCCTGCTAACATGACCATATAAGACTCTAAAATCCCATAATCGAGGTGACCTAACCCATACGACTTATCTCAGAGGAAAATCAGAATCATCTCACAAGAATAACAGAACAAAATTGATCAATTAACAAGGAGCAAATAGAATTGAATTTCAAGACAGTTATATGGAGGCAAATGCGAGAATGGAATTGAAAGATTGAATCTGCAATCTGCCCTGCTACTGTTGTGTATCCTCGACTATCATGGCGAAAGCTTACCCTTTGACCTCCCTTAGCCTGCTGTACTCTGTCCTGGCCTGCCTGTCTGGCTGCACGAGCAGCACAGTTCTTCTATCTGATCTGAAGCTCCACAAAATAAACAAACTCCCAGCCTCATCCTGTAAACCTCCCGGGTGTGCCCCGACTTCCGGAGAAAGCACACTGCATTGCCTGCCTCTGGCCCTGACCTTGTTGTAGGTGGGCACGTGTTGGTGCCTGCTAAAGCTGTAACTGAGGGGGCTACTGAATCTGCCTCTGTTGGAAGTGAGGGCGCTTGGCCAGACCCGTACTGGAACTCGCTCCAAGAACGTCACTGCCCCTCTTCGTCTTGAGGCCGAAGTCCTCCTCAGCTATTTGTGCCTCCATCAATCTGCTCGAAGGTCGCATTGCGTCGCCCGGAAGTACGAGTGCGAACCGCTGAATAAGGCCTCTCTGACCTTGCGGGCCTTATACCCCTCATCCTGGATCAGATCTGGTACAAACCTACTCATACGGAAGAACTCCACTGCATACTCGTCCACCGACGAGTTCCCCTGCACCAATCCGACGAACTAGGCCTCCAGAGCTGTCAGAGCCATCGGGGTAGACTTCTCCTTAAAGAGTCGCCTGAAGTTGTCCTATGTCAAACCTCTCAGTGATGCATGAGGATCCATGCAAAACCACGTCAAGACAATATCGAAGAACTGACTCGCCGCAACTGTGACCCATAGTCCCCTCGGAACCTCTACTAACTCCAGGCTCCTCTGGACGTCCTCCAACCAGTCATCTGCATACAGGATACCCTCGGTACCCTTGAAGTCCCTCAGGTTCATCTTCCTAAAATCTAGACATGTGCCAGGCCTCCCCTGACTTTGCTGCTAAACTGGGGCACCCTGAACTGTACCCGAGACTATCCTCTCAACTGCTGCCTTTGCCAGATGGTGGGATTTCTCCATACTCTATCGCAGCACTCTGTCTGGCGGTGGGATGCGTCAGCCTGATGCTGCTGTGCCTCTGCCTGGGCCTCTAGGTCTGCATCATCTGTTGTAGAAGGGCCATCATCTGCTGTGCATCCGTCGGTAGCGGAGGCGGCGGTGGAAGAGTCTCAGGAATGACTATAGACGGTCCCGCAGCTGGAGGTGGAAGACCTCCTGGAACCATCGCTGCTACTCCCGTCTGAAGGACAGGAACTGAGGTAGCAGCTCCCTCAACTGCAGCTCCCGCAGTCGGAGGTGGAGGTCCTACCGAATCGGCCGGCCTCTTTGGAACAATACTAGGTCCTGCTGAGAGCGAGTAATCGTCATCCTGAGGATAGATTGAAACAAAGAATCAATATGGCATATGATAGGGAATATCAAGGAAGGATAATTGAATTCAAATGCAAGAAGAGTTGTCATGGTAATCAAAAGATCAGAATTTTCCTAAAATGTGATTGAGTAACTCCTATCATATCCTAGATCCTATATCCTAATCGCAGGCTCGTAATTAGTACTCTAAGTCGAGCACCATTATGAGATCGCTCTATTTGCGATATCGACCTGCATGGGCCACCACAAAAATATGTCACGACTTGCACCCTGATTAGGGGCATGAGCACGTGGGTACGTCCAGTCTACGTTGCAGAATCGGCGATAGAACGCTGTATAGGTCATCTATAAATACTACAACTAAACAGTATAAGGGTACCTGTCATCTTCGTACGGAGGAATATAATATGGCATAACTCAATCACAAGATAAAACTAGGATAGATAGTACAAAATAGAAATGTGATAGAAGTGAAACAAAAAATGAGTTCAGGATCCAACACAGCTCAGAGATATAAACAACATCACAGAGTCACAAATATAATATAGAATACTACAGTCTGAAAATACTAGCTGGATCATAGTCCAGGCAAACCTAACCAAGCTATACTAGTCCCGGTGCAAAGTCTAGTGGCTCAACTATCAGGCCACAGTCCTAGACTAAGTCTCCATCTATCTCGACCCCATAGTAGGTTGAGCAGTCTGCCTCAGAATCATCTGTAATATATCAACGGTATCCTGTCAGGAAAATGAGTAAGTACAAGCACTAACAGCAGTTCCATATGAATTGACAAATTCTACAAGAGACAATTATAATGAAATATAAGACAAAATTGGCTTGGGAGCTATTCGGAAGCCGAGTTACAACCCGTAAACCAAACAAGGACCAGAGTTATAACCCTTCTCCCGAACAGAACTTAGCCTCCAATCAAGGTTAGCATAAGATCATGTAGAACATGTGAGTACTGAATATCATAACATGGTGAGAAAAGTACTCAATGTAGAACTGAGTAGGATATATAATGTAATAAAATAAATATAAAATGTGCCATGAATTATTAGTGCATTATGTGATCGACTTGGGAATCACGATCAGGCTTTCCATCTGACCGGCTATGAACAAGTGTACAATAGAGTAGGATCAGATCGGCCACCAAGGAAAGCTATGAACAAGTAGGGTCAAGCTTTACCCGTCGTGAGGCGAGAGTATAGCTATGAACAAGTAACAAGTACAAGTGTGAAGAACAAGTAGGGATTTTGATCACACAACCACTAATAACTCCCCATCCCCGAATAGTATAATGGATCCGGACATGACACGTCATGATACGGGACTCAAGAGCAGGAGGCCAGCCCCCTCCCAAGTCCATGTCTATACAAGTACAGGTAACAAGTCGAGTAATGTACCAATATACCAAGTAATCCAGGAACAACATCTCATGCCAGGATTCGACGTATACTAGTCCGTGAACCATCGTGTCAGGAATCAAGTAAGACACTACAACTGAATCGGATATAGCAGATATTAAGACAATAAAAACTATCAGTGAATGTACTCGCCTGTGGTTCTGAGCTGATAAGGTGAACAGATGCTCAGAGTAATCACAGACCTAAAGATGAGATACCATGAGTCAAAACAGGGTTTAATAATGAATAGAAAACTAATCTAGTCATGATATGCAAGTCTAAGCCAAAACTAGGTCAAATTAGGCTAAACTAGGTCACACTAGGTCATATTGAGCCAAACTAGGTCATACTAAGCCAAACTAGAACAAACAAGGTCATAGGAAGTCAATCCAAGTCAAACTAGGTCAATCTGGGTCAAAGGTTGACTTATAGTTGACTTTTAGTCAACTGGTCAACTCTGGTTTGGTTTCGGGTCAATTCTAGTCACTTTTAGGCTGAGTTTGACTTTCGGTTGACTTTCGTTGACTTTTGGTCAAAACGGTCAACCGAGGTCAAAACTAGTCTAAGAGCACTAATCCTAACCATTACCAACCAAGACAATCAATTTCTAACCATATCCTAACACCTTAGACTCATACCTTAGCTTCTAGGTAATTACCTTAACCTTACCTATTACCCTTCACAAAGTACTCCCAATACCTTGCCTCGATACATAGGCAACCCTTCCTAACCTTGGTAGACTGACCTAGGCTTCTTAGGGTAGCTAGACACTAACCTATCTAGATATTACCAACCAAGAAATTTAGGTATCTAGCCCATCCAGTCCATCTTATCCCCATGTTGGTCACTCTCAAAATTACCTTAAGGTATCATGAGACACCCTATGGTATCTTGAGATACCACTCTCCTAACACTATCCAACCATACTAGCTCTATCAGGATACTAACTTATCTAGTACACTCACTAAACACATCCCACTAGGTCCACAACTCTCAAATCTAACATCGCATATCCTAACTTATACTAATATATAAGCTAACATCTACTAGCAATCCTAACTAACAAATATCTAACAACTTGGTAGCAAACTCTATCTAACAAGGGCTAACTAATATAGAAAAATGGCTAAGTGGAAGGGGGCTAATTTCTAAAGGAAAAAGGGGATTAAATGGATTAAAACTAAAGGCTAAAAAGCTTAAAAAGCTGCCAATAAGCTGCTGCTGAAATGCTGCTGCTTATTGCACTGCTTATCCTGTTGATTATGCTTATTGCTTGCTGAAACTGCTGCTGCTGTTTGCAGAAGCTGCTGCTTACAGAAGCTACTGCTGCTGCTGCTTTTGGCTGCTGCTGTCGCAAGCTGCTGCTGCTTTTGCTGCTGCTTTTTGCTGCTTTTGCTTATTGCTTATCAATCTCTTATATATATATATAGATATATACACTCAATAATATAAATACTTGTATATATGTTATGATACATGGAGAAAAATGTAATAACAAGCAAGAATACATCTCTAACATATAAAAATATAATATTAAAATATGTATTAAATTATTTAAACACAAGTGTTCAATATTGGGGGTTTTCCACATGGACACAAAGCACAACAAGGACACTCCTAATAACTCTAAATGGACATGAAATGGACACAAATGGAGACATAACCATGGGGGTCATTCCTATGGGTTCAAAATAATCCTATATGCATGTAGGATTAAAATAAAGGGTAGATTTTACCTTCCGGAAGATGAAATCCAAGAGAACTCCTTTCGATACAACACCGACACGAAGGGATCTCCAAATGGACACGAACCAAAGCCAAATCTTTCCAAACTTGGCTAACACCCTCTCTTCATGGAGTAGAGAAGAACTTATGATGATTTGATGGAAGAATGGGTTGATTTGGAGATGAAATCAATGGAGGTTCCTCTGAAATTTGGGGAAGAGCAAGTGAGTGAAATTTGGAGGGTAAGAATGAAATGGGGTGACTCACCCCCTATCTATTGTGGCCGGCCCTATATGGGTGATGTGTCCCATTTTGGTAATGTCCAAAATGCCCCCTTGTCCTATTGGTTTTAACTTAAATTATGTTTTGGTTTGAGGCTAAATTAGTCTAGTTTGAGTCTCTAATTAATCCAACCTAGTCATGAATATTTTGTCTAACTATCCTAACTTAAATATTATCATGTGGGCCATGTCTAACTAATGAGTAGGTCCCACTAGAGTCAAAGCTATCCCGGGTCCCCGATACAAGTCCGATTGAGTTGAAATTCGAACCCGACTCAAATAACCCCAAAACAATATCATAAATAATAAAATAAATTCAAAAATATTCTAAAATGAAAAATAACCAAAATACCCCTATTCTTGGAAATTGGGGGTGATAAAACCTAGCCTCAATACGCTTCTAATTAAAAATGGCGCACAAAACGGACGTCTAGATCAACGGCAAATCCTCCGCGAAGTCGATGACTCCACTTGAACTCTCCACAAAAAGCTGCTAGACTTAAATCTAGGGTTTACGAAATAACTGAATACTTATATATATATTGGGCGAGAGAGAGAGTCAGTGGGTGGTGGCTTGAGGCGGCTAGCATGGACACATGTCAGCATCACGCTGTCCCCCGCCAGAATCTAATGGCTATCATGTGAGCCGGCTTGATTAGAGCGAGTTGGGTGGCTCGGCTTCCCTATATGGAAACAGCCAACTCAGCGCTGCCAGTGCTGACGGGTGGGCCCGCACCCGTACGCCAGCGACTGACGTGTGGGCCCCCCGCTCGGCTGACTGGGTATTTGATTAGAAAATAGGGTTTTTTAAATGCAGAAAATTAAATAGAAATAAAAAAAATACTAAAAATTCCAAATAAATCCCAAAAAAATTCCAAAAAATTCCTAGAAAAATCTAGAAAATATTTTAAGGGTTCTAGAGCCCATATATATTCTTTGGCCTCATAAATAATCTTGTGTGGCCCCACAGTAAATTGCAAAAGCCTATGAAAAAATAAATTTTATAGGTTTTAATTGTCCAAAAATTTCCAAAAATTCTAGAAAATTCTAAAATAGTAAAATAAAATATCTGGAACTATCTAGGGACCCTAGAAACCATATGTGACCTAATGTTATCATACTTCACTTATAGGCTTAGGCACGCCCCCGTGTGATCCCAAAATCAAATCTTTATTTAACAATAATTCTAACCATTCTATACTTAATAGTAATAAAATATAAATATAAATGAAAAAAATATTATCCAAAATAAAATTTTAATACTAGAAAACCAAATGCTGCAAACTACCCCCCTAAAAGATTTTTGTCCTAAAAAATCAAACGTCTCTAATAGCATAATATAAATATATAACTCCTAGAAACAATCTAACAATAATTCATAAGCTATATCATGGAGAGATAATGACTAGCAATATAAAGGAAACTAATTAATAATATTTAATCAACCAATCATTACCAACTAATTAAGCATGCACCCTATCTAACAACTAACTATGGTAGGCTCTATAAACACAAATTCTCGGGTGTGGGACTCTTAGGCTCTTGGATACATGGGTCAGGTACCCTCTTTAACCTCATGGATCACACTACGTCTTATATCAACCTTTGCTAACTAAAATGAAGGAAATGACATGGTTGTAGGAGCGTAAAAAGTGCTTCAGAGAAAGAGTCAAAGAGATGAATCATTTTTCATTCATAAATGATTGGTTTTACACCAAACAGAGCGGTTAATCCCTTTACGCCACAGAGAGGCTAATCACTTTACGCCTGTGCAAGCTAATCGTTTTACGCTTGGGTCTAAACTGATGGCTCTTTACGCCTATGACTAGCCAACTACTCCTTTTACGCTAGGACAAGGCTGTCTAGTCTCGCATTTAATGCAGAACCTGACATGGAGATATTAATGATGGCATTTACCACAGAATCCAAAGGAATTTGTCTCATACAAAGACCAATGCTGTCGTTTATGTAGATCGAGCTACTTTACGCTCACTATATGGTTTTTTTTACGCACGGAGTTTTACACGAGTTCTTATGCTCATAAAACAATGTGTGCGTAAAGTCTATTTGAGCCATTTTTACGTTCAAGGTTATTCAATAACCACTTTATGCGGGAAACCTATGACAGAGCTATTTACGCTCATCTTACTGCTTTACGCCCAGAGGACGTTGGGGCTATTTTTACGCCCTATTCTTTCTGGCCAGTTTGGAACGTGGTTTGCCTACATGGCCTTCATGCCACATATTTCGAAGAACGTGTGTACATGTATCCTATTCTCACTGAAATGATGGGACGCGTGTCAACGTATGCAAATGATGACTCTGATCATGGGTGACAGTTGTTAGCGTAAAGACAGATTTTGATGCTTTTTACGCATAGAAGCCCCAGTCTATAAATAGACTGATTTTTGAATGACAGACACAGAGACAGTAGAGAATACAGAGATCAAAACTTAGAGATTTTGATTCTCCAGAGCATTCTTCTTCAACCTTTCTTTCAGAACAGAGTGAAGCAAAGCAGGAAAGCATTCGGCCTCGCCATCAGTGCCCAAGTGCGTCGATACCTTTCTGGTGACTTAGTTCTTCAAAGTTGTTCTACTTCAAGCAGTGATCTTCATCATCATCATATGGTCCAAGGAACAAAGTGATCATTTATGAATCAGACTTCCATAGCAATACTTCCCCAGAATCAAATTTGTATTTCTTGTACTTTTTCTCATTTTATTTTCAAAAGCCAATTCCTCCAAGGCATTTTGTTAAGTGAAACAAAAATGGCGACTCTGCTGGGGACGACCTTCTCCTCTGACGAGGAGGCAATTGCTCAATATGATGATGTTTCGGTCGGTTCGACCAAGAAGACTCTAGTTGTGCACTTCGACCAGACTGCCTACGAAGAAATGCTCCGAACTGGGGGTGGTTCTCGCTGCTCCAATGTTCAAAAGTCTCGCAAAGCACGAAAAGTTTGGATTCCTAAATCTAAAATAGCTTCTGATCTCTCTGTTGCTGTTGATGACAAGGGAATTCTTCCCTCTCCTGTCGTAGGGGCTCCCGTTCATAATGAGGCAGTCCTTACTTCAGCGTCGCACTCTAAGTGTGATAATTTGTCTTCGTCTGTGACAGTGTAGATGATCGGGTTCCACGCCCATTGCGTAAGAACCAGGTTTTACGCCCACTGGGTAAAAACCAAGTTTTACGCTCAAGGCATAAGAATGAGTCTCCCATTTGTAATGTGGCAGATTCTAATGCTTCTGAGTGTAAAAATAAGTCTCCCGTTTGTGACGTGGTAGATACACACAAATTACGCTCCTCGCGTAAGACAAAATCTCCCGTCTGTGATGTGGTAGACAATCAATTTTTACGTTTTACGCGTAAAGGTAAATCTTCTGTCTGTGACAGTGTAGATAAAATTTACAACGATGTTTGCACATCTAATATGAATATACCTAAACGCATACAGCGTAAAAATGTTGTTGGTAATACTTCTATCCTACACCAACAACCTTCTTATACTGCTTTACGCAAAGTACCAAACTTGTAAATCACGCGCCAGGAAGATGGAGTCCTTCGTGCTCAAAAATCTCAAGATTTACGTACACAACTCCAAACGCGTAGAAATGCACAATTTGGTTCTGCGAATGCTGCTAGTAATCTTCTTTACACACAGGGTACTAAACGTTTTTCTACCCCTAATGTGATAAAGAAGAATACTTCCTCCATTCCTTCTGACTTACGTGAATTGCTCATACAAAAGCGTAAGAATTCACAATCTCCGGTGACTGCTCCCCCAAGAAAAACATCACTGTGAATATCACCAGGTTGTGATCAATTGTTGTTGTTCAGCTTTAAAACGGTCAATTTTTGATCGATTGAGTTTTTCGCTTCAACATCAAGCTGAAGACCAAGAAGATGAGCTGTCATATGCATCAGTCAACATGGCATCTCATGCTAACAGAGGACGACGTCCGAGACGGAACATGTCCCAAACTCCAGGTCAACAACAGTTCAACAGACTTCTTGATTCCTTTGAAGGAGTATATCAGAATACTCGATCAAGAAGACAAAGGCAATTGTAGACTTCTGATTCGAAAGCTGGGGGTACTCAATCTTTTGAGTCTGATACCGATAGTGTCGATTCATACTTCTATACAAATCCTTCCGTATCTTCACGAGAGGTTGAATCCTACGCTGTTGGAGATGAACCAGAGACGTCATCTGCTAATACAGAACAACGTCTCACTGTCGTTGAGCAATCACTGAAAGATATGCTTAACATGGTGCAAAGTATGCATCAGATAATTTTGAATCAGCAAACTGCTCAACCGACGGTAATAACACCAGTACCAGTAGCAGCACAAACTCGAGATAGTCAAGGGGCTGAAATACCTTTGAATACTCAAGAGCCGGCTATTAATCAGAATTCTGCATCTCCAGATCCCATCATTCCTGAAGATGTACCACCTCCAGTGGGGGTTACGGTACATCCAACAACCATTCAATCAAATGTGCTTCCCCAAACCAGTAAAGCCATTCAAGCAGTGCGTGAGCTCAAAGCACAGTTTGAAGTTTTGAGGCACAAAGATTAACTCCAGAGGTTAGGGATCAAGCAACCTTATCCTCCTCATTGGAATGATGTACCCTTTCTACCGAAATTCAAGCTACAATCTATGGTTTTATTCGATGGAAAAGCATCTCCCAGTCAATATATCAATTACTTTGATATTATGACTGTACACTTGCAGAAAGATGACGCTCTTCTCACTCGAGTGTTCATCGGGTGCCTGACGGGTTCGGCTTATGATTGGTATCGAAGTTTATCCGACAATTGCATTTCGTCTTTCGACGAATTTAAGGCAATGTTTCTCTCTTGCTTCTATGAAGGAGGCATGGACATGAACATGTCCTCCTTGATAGAAATCAAACAAAAGGAGAAAGAAGATACTCGGACGTTCATCGAACATTTCCGACAGGCTACTTTAAAGATGCCTCATGGTATGCCAGATTCAGCATTGATTGATACATGCAAGATGAATCTATGACCATCCATCGCTGTTTTTACGGGTTCCCAATTCTCAGATTGGGCTTCGTTCATCATAGCAGCGATTTCTGCCGAGACCAATGGTAGGTTGGCTCGTGAACATGGGATGATTTTTGCCTCAGATGATAGAGGAAAGAAAAGTAATCCTGGTAATAACTCCGGCAATCGTAATGTGAAGGGGAAAGATACCCTCATGGTTAATCTTTCCAAGAATAAAACGATGCCGAATAGTCAAGAATCTTTCAGGCCGAAGGAAGAATACTCTTTTGATGAGAGTGATATCCCAGGGATATTTCAGTGTCTGGTAAAAAGTGGCAAACTTCAGATTCTAGAGCCAAAGAGGCCTAATGAGGTGAATCTAACTGATAATCCCAAATATTGTATCTATCATAGATACATTAATCATCCTACCAGTGCTTGCTATGTCCTGAAGAAGAAAATCCAGGAGCTGATAAATGGCGGGGCTATCGCTTTAACCAATGATGACCATACGGTTACAACCAATATGGTTTCTCTTCAGTTTGGAGATTTTCCTCCACAGCAGGTCCCAGATGGAATTATCCTAATTTCGAAGGCGACGATAAAGATCGTGAATATCCCGCCTGCCAGAGAAGAAGATGCAGGATTACTGCCGCTTACACTAAAGAATGGTGAAATCATGTGGGTACATCCTGACTTAGTGCCTGAGTTGGAAAGTGAAGACAAAACTGCAAAATCCAAGAAGGGCAAGAAAGTCAGAACCTGCAACATGATTTCCCATGTTATTCCAGATTCCGATGACTTGGATCACCTATGGGCTGGCCTTCCTTTAGAAGATAGACTGAAAGGACTAAACATCTGTCCCCTAAGTCTAGCTCCTTCTACCAAGCTCAATCTTACTCATCAGCAGTGGTTAGCCATGAATAGTGTTCCTTTATATCGGGCACAACAAGTCTTTGCTGCTTATAAAAAAGCTCCGACAGGGATTCTTCCTCGTATCCCGAATCTTTCTCCTCCTGTGGCTACAACGACATCTATTCTCTACTCTTCTGAGGTTACAGAAGGTCTTGCTTCTTCCTCTTCCGCTATTGGAACACCTGTCAAAAGTCTGCTGCCCACTCACTTGTATAGTCAACAATCTATCCATCTCATGAAGAAGATGGGTTATGACTTTCAGAAGGCAGAAGGTTTGAATTATAATAAAGGAATACGACTTCCTTTATAGATTCAAAGTCAAAATTCCACTCTTGGATTGGGTTCTGAAGCTCCTCATAACAATCCACACAAGAAGAAGGCTAAGAAAGGGAAGACAAAATCCTGAAATATGGTACTTCCTTCTCCTGAGTCTGAAGAAGAATCTTTTGCTGGTACAAGATCTGGAAAAGAGTATCATAAAGACTATGAGGGATCCTCCAAAGAAGCTGAAGATGTAGTGGAGACACTACCAATTCAATCCTCTTCTGTTCCTGCTAAACCTTCTGTGGTTGAAAAGGGAAAACAGAAAGTAGTACGCTTCGACGTCCTATTGAAGTCTGCTTCCAGTCAGGGGGTAGTAATGAAGCCTTACAAATTCGATATTCTAGCTCAGTTAGCCAATACTCCGGCTAGACTATCTATATTTGAGTTGCTTCGCCTTTTCAGAGAAAACAGAGAGACTTTGAGTGAAGCTTTACTTCAAGCAGATTCATGCTTGGCTCAACTCAAGACTCCCAATAATATACCAGTGTCATGTCCACAATGTCATAGTGTGATGGAAGCAATTCCCAACATCACCTTTACACAAGAAGATATGTTGTTGAAGCATAATAAGCATGACAGGCCTTTGTGCTACACCGGGTATATTGGATCTACTGAAATTGACAAGATTTATATTGATCCCGGATCCTCAATTAGCATAATTCTTCAGAGTATGCTAAGACCCCTGAGGATTCCTGCTAGTGATTTGACTTACACTAGTACTACGATAGTTGGCTTTAACTCTGGCAAGAGTAAGCCATTGGGGAAGATTCGTCTGCAGATTCAGATTGGTGATCTTCGAACCATGGTAACTTTCTATATTATCAACTAAGACGTCTCCTATAATATCCTTTTGGGAAGACCGTGGATTCATGAGCATAATATTGTACCTTCAACTCTCCACCAATGCTTCAAGTATGTGGATTCCCAAGGAGTTGTAAAAACTGAGTTCGCTGATATCAATCCCTTCAAGGGTGTCGAAGCCTATTTTTCTGATTCAAGGCTTTATAAACAAGAGCATGTGAAAGAGATATCAGATATGGCTGAAGATCAATCACCTACCGAGGATCAATCTATTAATAAAGATCCGTCAGAGGAGCAACCTTTGAAGATCATAGTCAAGGGACGAATCCAATCTCAATCTGTCAATGATCAACCTCTGATAATCAAGGTTAAAGGAAGAACTCAAACTTTATTTGAGGAATCAACAAATATTCCTGCTAAGAGCCAAGTTCAACCTTTCATGATTAAGGTCAAAGGATATACTTCTTGTACGAATGATCCAGAACCACCATTGATTGTCAATCTTGGCAAATCTACGCAGAAGACGGATAATGGTCCACTGATGATCAATCCGACGTGAAGCAGTCAAATCATAAATGATGTAAATATTGATCATTCTGTACTTTCTGATATCAATGAAGATTTCTTTTTCGAGTATATGGCTGTCAAGTTTATCGAAAGAATGACTTTATCTTCTGATAATCAAAGTCATCGATATAAAGACGACATTGAGCCAGAAGAAATTTTATACATCGATCATAAGGAAAATTCTTTTCCTCCTTATACAGATGTTGGACCGTATGCTCAAAGGTTCCTAACATCTTCTCCTTATCTTCTACCCGTGGCCGCTTCATCACAAGCTTGCGTAACTTTTAGACGTCATGAAGAATCTTACTTCGTGGTTCCGTCTGATAAGAAAAATAAGCGTCAAATTGTGTTTGGCCTGGCTAGAAATATTCCTGTTACTCAGGCAGATAAGCTGAAGGATAAAGACAAGGAAAGAATCCGAATTGACAAGTATAGTCAACAATCTATCAAAATTATCCAGAACATGGGATATGACTTGAAGACTATGCAAGGTCTCAATCAGGGCAAGGGTAGACGATTACCATTATATGGTGATCCGTTTTACCAAAAGACTCGTCTTGGGTTGGGATATAATCCGTCCCACATGTTTTATGATGATATACAAGAAGAATTCTCTTCTAGCTCTTCTCAATCATCAGATTCAAAGGAAATTCAATTTAAAGATGAATCTGGACAAGTACTCTCAGTCAATATGGTTCAAACTGATAATGAATTAGAACCATTTGAGAATGATCCTTGGGCACAACAGATGGATACTCAGTGGGAACTCTGTTTTGAACAACGACATCCACCCACAGAAGACGAGGTCATCCAGATTGATGTTGGGGATAGAGCTACGTCTAAACCAATATTCATCAGTAAAAATCTTGCTGAAGATGAAAAAGAAGAGTTGATAAAACTTATCAAAGAATATATTAACATCTTTGCATGGAGTTATGAGGATATGCCAGGGTTAGATCCTAAAGTTGCCACTCATAAACTCAATATTCTGCCCAAAGTCAAGCCTGTAAAACAACAGCAATGACATTTTAGACCAGACATGAGGATGCAATTGAAGCAAAAGTCAAAAAGTTGATCACATGTGGATTTGTTCGTGAAGAGCAACACCCGGATTGGGTTGCCAATATTGTTCCTGTCATGAAGAAGAACGAAAAAGTTCGAGTTTATATAGATTATCGAGATCTTAATGCAGCCTGTCCAAAAGACGAATTTTCACTTCCAATTACTGATGTCATGATAGATAATACATGTGGTTTTGAACGCATGTCTTTCATGGATGGATTCTCAGGATACAATCAGATCAAGATGCATCCAGAAGATGAGAAGCACACCGCTTTTCGTACACCTCTTGGGGTCTACTGCTATACAGTTATGCCGTTTGGTCTTAAAAACGTTGGTGACACGTATCAATGGGCTATGAGCAACATCTTTCAAGAACATCTATGGAAGATAGTTGAATGCTATGTAGATGACATCGCTGTTAAAAGTCGATCAAAAGATGATCACATTCAGGACTTGAGGACAGTATTTGAATTGATGCGCCAGCATCAGTTGAAAATGAACCCTACTAAGTCTTTCTTAGGGGTTTCCAGTGGCAAATTTTTAGGATTTGTCATTACTTCTCAGGGTATCCATGTTGATCCTGATAAGATTAAGGCAATTCTTGAAATGCGTCCTCCTCGTAATCTGAAAGAACTCCGTGGCTTTCAGGGTCGTATTGCTTATATCAGAAGATTTATATCTAATCTTTCTGGAAGATGCCAACCTTTCTCCTGTTTATTAAAGAAAGGTGTATCTTTTGTTTGGGATGAAGCATGTCAGAAAGCCTTCAATGACATTAAGCAATACCTGACAAACCCTCCTATCCTGGTACCACCGGTAGTAGGAAAGCCATTTTTGTTATATGTTCGAGCCTTGGATCATTCACTTGGCGCTCTTCTTGCACAGAAAAGTGATGTGGGTCATGAGCAGGCAATTTATTATCTGAGCAGAATGATGGTCGGAGCTGAACACAGGTATACTCCTGTGGAAAAGGAATGTCTAGCTTTAGTTTTTGCCGTCCAAAAGACAAGACATTATGTGACAGGGCAAACTATTCATGTCATCTCCAGAATAAATCCCATTCGGGTATTAATGAGGAAACCTAGCATTCTTAATTCTAGGTTGGCCACTTGGGCGATGTTGCTTACTCCTTATGACATGGTTTATGTACCTCAGAAATCAATAAAGGGTCAAGCATTAGCCGATTTCTTGGCTGCTCACCCTATACCTGAAACATCAAAATTATATGAGGACATTCCTGATGAAGTCGTGGATTGTAACCTGACTTTGAAGAATGACATATGGCAATTATATTTTGATGGAGCATCATGAGTAGGACCTAACGGCAATATTGTCTCTGGGGTAGGAATCGTCTTAGTTTCTCCTGACAAAATGGTCATATACCGTGCCTATTCTCTCAATGAACCATGCTCCAACAATGTAGCAGAATATAATGCTCTATTGATTGGTCTCCAAGTTACAAAACAACTGGATATTGAGTTCCTAGAAGCTTATGGAGATTCCCAATTGATCGTTAATCAAGTTAGAGGGACTTATGAAGTCAGAAATTCCGATCTCATCCCTTATCATCATGTGGTAGTTGAATTGGTTCTTTCATTCAAAGGATTCTTTATTGAGTTTGTACCATGCTCTCAAAATGTGGAAGCTGATGCTCTTGCCAGTTTAGCTGCAGACCTAGCTATTCCGATCCGAAGACAAAATATAATTACTTTGTTGGATCGAGACTTGTTCTGTGTTAAGAATAATTTGTATATTGAACAAAGTTATACTACAGAGTCAAGTTCCCAGCAGAAAGATTGGAGAACTCCATTCATTGATTATGCAGTCCATGGGATTTTGCCTGAAGATCCGAAAGAAGCTGCATCAATCAAAAGACGATCGTTTCGATTTTATTATGATTCGTCTTTACATATGCTATACCGTCGTTCTTATGATGGACTCTTGCTACGTTGTCTCTCAGAAAGTGAAGCTAAACAAACACTGCGAGAAGCTCATGATGGTATTTGTGGTGCTCATCAACCAGGTCCTAAATTACAAGACCGTATTCGAAGAATGGGGTATTATTGGCCTTCCATGATAGCAGATGCTGTAGACTATGCCAAAAGATGTAAAGCATGTTAGATTCATGCTAATTTTATTCATCAACCATCTGAATTTCTACATCCTACAGCAGCCTCTTGGCCCTTTGAAGCTTGGGGTATGGATGTCATTGGTCCTATTAATCCACCTTCTGTCAAGGGACATCGGTTTATATTAGCCATAACCAATTACTTTTCTAAGTGGGCAGAAGTAATTCCCCTGGCTGAAGTGAAAACATCTAACGTGATCAGCTTCATCAAACACCATGTCATTTATCGCTTCGGGATCCCTCGACAAATAATTCATGACAATGGTCCACAATTTGCCAGTCAGGCATTTTATTGATTCTGTGATCAGAATCGAATTCAGAATTTGGCTTCTACGGCTTATAATCCAGCTGCTAATGGTTTAGTCGAAGCTTTCAATAAGACGATCATTAAACTTCTCAAAAAGTTTGTCTCTTCTAATAAACGTGATTGGAATGAGAAACTTGGAGAGTGTTTATGGGCTTATCGAACAACAGTCCGGACTCCTACTGGTTTTACACCATTCCCATTGGTTTATGGATGTGAAGCTGTCCTTCCATTGGAAATCCAGATTCCATCTCTACGAATAGCCATTACTAATGAGCTAACTACAGAGAATAATGACCGCTTACGACTCCAAGAACTTGAAGGATTGGATGAGAAGCGTCTTCAAGCACAACAGCATATTGAACTATATCAAGCCCGTATATCTCGAACTTTCAATCGTAAAGTAAAAGAGAGGGTATTCAAGGTTGGCGAACTTGTATTAGCTGTTCGAAGACCGATGGTGATGACTCATAAAAGTAAAGGAAAATTCCAAGCAAAATGGGAAGGCCCTTATGTAATTGAGTCCGTATTTTCCAATGGCGCCTATCGGTTATCAAAGCCCAATGGAGATCTACTCATAATGCCAATCAATGGCAAGTTTCTTAAGAAATACTATGTATAAAACAAAAAAAAGGGGGAGACAGAATGAAAATAAAGCTCCTTTTATTATTTTTGTTCAAGACAAAGGATTAAGGACGAGGGCCACTCCCTCCCTTATGTAATACATAGTCAGTTAATGTCTCGAAGGCGTCATTACCTGAGCTTATAAAAAATTTGCAGATGGCCATCCTCAGTGCTTCTTTTTCAGGAGTTTTTTCTGGCTCTACTAAGAACGCAAGGATATCTTGTGGTGGCTTGGGCGTAGGAGAGCTGTTGCCTACTTGAGTTGGGCCCGCCACTGTTGACTCAAGGGGACACATCTCAGTGACGTCCTCAATTTTCCTGGAAACTTCATTCTTTTGCTGTGCATCCTCGGAAGACATTTCCAATAGAGGAGTGGAAATAAGAATGAAATGTTACAGAGAGTTCTCGCCTATTTATAGAAGAGGACTGTTGATGAACCGATCTTTGAGATTGAGAACAACTTTTTATTTCCGAAAAGACCTGTCCATTCGTTCTATCAGGTTCGTTCATTTAATTACGGAATCGAATCAATGCTTTCTTTTCCCAAAAAATTATGATTCATTCATACATTAAGATGGACTTATATGTTCATGACATCTATCTCCTTAGTCCCCAGCTACCAAGGTTTGGTTAAGCTGATTTCTTGTCTCCTGGGAAAGGGATCTTATATCTTCTATTTTATCAATTGATTAGAAAGTGGGATTCGCTATTTATCATGTTTCCACGACCTCTGAATAAATACTAAATCTACTTACTTTTCCTATCTATCACTTCTATTTGACCTCTGCAAAGATATTAATCTAATTTTCTTTTGAGTTCATATATACTATTATATCCATATTACCTGTGATAGTATTATATACTCTAAAAACAAAAGATAAGATTTTATTTATCTATCATGTCCATATTACATCCAGATAGATACAAATCATTGATCATAGAAAAATCATCATTTCCATTCCCATATCATCAAAAAAAAAGTCTATTACATTTCTTAGACTTTCTTACAAGTCATAATGGAAATCTATTACATTTTTGGATTTTCATTCTATACACACAACGATAACCTAATGGAGATCTGTTTCTTCTTTGGATCTTCTTCGTCGGATTCGTTGTTGGTGTCAATTCCTTGCTGTCCAAGCCCTTGTGGCGATCAGAACAGAAGGAATCAAACTCTAGTCTTCTCTCTCAGACGAGAGGAGAATCCCAGAGTATGGCAGCCCGAAGATGTGTTGCTGCCAATACAATTGGTGGATTAGGGGCGGCCTTCCAGAGGAGATAGAAACGCATCCAGTATTGGGATACGATTCCTAGTTCTGCCGTGAAAGGAACTCTACTACCCGATTTCTCAGGGTAGAGTTGACTCCACCATCCAACTCTCCGTGTATAAAGGCTCTTCCTACCAACAGAGGAAGACCCTTCTATCCCACGAAGAGTTCTGAGTTGTCTGATTTGCGCATCAAAAGCGCATGAGCTTCCTGATGTTTATGTCAGAAGAACGCTCCTCACAGCATCAAAATCGCCAATGTCGGTTCTGGAAAAGCTGCTCAGCCAAACTTCTGCAGAAAAACAACAAAGAAGAAGTGTATTATCAGATGCGTATTAAACGCTAACTAAAGACAGATCACAAGGCTTTTTACGCCAGTGCTTCAGCAAGGCTTTTACGCCAGCAATTCAGCAAGGCTTCTACGCCTTTGATTCAACAAGGCTTTTATGCCAGTGCTTCAGCAAGGCTTTTACGCCAGTGATTAAGCAAGGCTTTTACGCCTTTGATTCAGCAAGGCTTTTACGCCAGTGCTTCAGCAAGGCTTTTACGCCAGTGATTAAGCAAGGCTTTTACGCCAGTGATTCGGCAAGGCTTTTACGCCAGTGCTTCAGCAGGGATTATTTTTGTTACGCTCGTCAAGAATTTACGCTCATGAATACCTGTTTCCAACAGAAAATTCGAAGACAGATATTTGCTTACAGTCGGACTTACCACTTAAGCCAAATGGTTTGGCTCTAATGATGGTTGAATTTACATCTAATGACCGGGCGTACAAAGGAACACTATTGGACAGCTTTGCCATTATCACTTGTTGGAGAACGATATTGCAAAAAGTTATCTTCAGTAGAATGAGAATGAGAATAGATGAGACATTCTTGGCTATTTATAAAGACTGAAGAAACTGTTGGGAGTCTATTTCGGGAGAAGATCTTATTTAAAGGCTCTCGTAACCACAAGACAGACGCCACGTGTCGGTTTGTTTCTTGGGAATGAACAACCATAGAAGCAGTCAAAAGAAGTGTTGAACAGTTCTATGTATCAGCAGATGAGATTAACATCAAAACTTTATTTATAAAAAGGGGGGAAGTGGACCCCTACATATAAGAGAGTCGCAATACATGAAATTTCATTTTCCCTCTCCTTCGTTAGACTGACGAAGGGAGGCACCTAACTCACGCATGTTGTAAATCCCAGAGCGACGCATCAGATTTAAAAACGCTTCTGCATCTCCTGAGCCCTCATATGCAGTCGGGGGACCACCATCGATGCGACTGAAGACTGCTGGAGTTAATCTGAAGCAGCTACAAAGTTGCATGCTCGCTCAAAGTCAATCCTTGAGCCCGAAACCTCTTCATTGTTAATCTCCTTCTTGGACGCCATGTTACTATGGAGATGAATGACAAGAGTGAAGAATTTCTCCTCATTTATACGGTTAAATCAACTCTCCATATTCCTCTTTGGAAACTGCTCATTATTAATGTAGAACTCGGGAAAACGAAAAGGCAATTCGAAAGTCTTGAGAAAAGAAATTCATTGTGACGGTTGAGTGTTGACCGACACTATTGAATATTACGCCGACTGTTGGATATCCCCGCTTTTATGCGGATGACGGTTGCGTATCGCAAATTTTACGCTGGCAGATCAAATCTCAACTTTTACGCTTCTGTTCAAAGTGTTTCAAATTTTGGAGATATTTGAAAACTTTGAAGGGGGTCTTGTAGGAGCGTAAAAAGTGCTTCAGAGAAATAGTCAAAGAGATGAATCATTTTTCATTCATAAATGATTGGTTTTACACCAAACAGAGCGGTTAATCCCTTTACGCCACAGAGAGGCTAATCACTTTACGCCTGTGCAAGCTGATCGTTTTACGCTTGGGTCTAAACTGATGGCTCTTTATGCCTATGACTAGCCAACTACTCCTTTTACGCTAGGACAAGGCTGTCTAGTCTCGCATTTAATGTAGAACCTGACATGGAGATATTAATGATGGCATTTACCAAAGAATCCAAAGGAATTTGTCTCATACAAAGACCATTGCTGTCGTTTATGTAGATCGAGCTACTTTATGCTCACTATATGGTTTCTTTTACGTACGGAGTTTTACACGAGTTCTTACGCTCATAAAACAATGTGTGCGTAAAGTCTATTTGAGCCATTTTTACGCTCAAGGTTATTCAATAACCACTTTACGCGAAAAACCTATGATAGAGCTATTTTACGCTCATCTTACTGCTTTACGCCCAGAGGATGTTGGGGCTATTTTTATGCCCTATTCTTTCTGGCCAGTTTGGAACGTGGTTTGCCTACATGGCCTTCATGTCACATATTTCGAGAACGTGTGTACATGTATCCTATTCTCACTGAAATGATGGGACGCGTGTCAACGTATGCAAAGGATGACTCTGATCATGGGTGGCAGTTGTTAGCGTAAAGACAGATTTTGATGCATTTTACGCATAGAAGCCCCAGTCTATAAATAGACTGATTTTTGAACGACAGACACAGAGACATGAGAGAATACAGAGATCAGAACTTAGAGATTTTGATTCTCTAGAGCATTCTTCTTCAACCTTTCTTTCAAAACAGAGTGAAGCAAAGCAGGAAAGCATTCGGCCTCGCCATCAGTGTCCAAGTGCGTCGATACCTTTCTGGTGACTTAGTTCTTCCAAGTTGTTCTACTTCAAGCAGTGATCTTTATCATCATCATATGGTCCAAGGAACAAAGTGATCATTTACGAATCAGACTTCCATAGCAATACTTCCCCAGAATCAAATTTGTACTTCTTGTACTTTTTCTCGTTTTATTTTCAAAAACCAATTCCTCCAAGGCATTTTGTTAAGTGAAACAATGGTTAGAACGGTAGATACAAACACATCAAAGAAACCACGGATGGAATCAAGCAGGATGCAAATAAGAGACAAGAAGATCCTAAGATAAATTAGACTCATAGGGTTAGAAATCTTATTTTGTGGATGATATAACCTCCTAACTTCAACTCTATTCGCTGGCTCATAGTAGTACAACTAACTTAAGCACTACCACGAGTTTGCAGTCTTTTACAAAATTGGACCTACATGGGCCACCATAAAAACTTGTCACGACCCGCTCCCGCTTTTCGGGATACGAGTACATGGCAAAGTCCAGCCTATGCCACAGCATCGGTGGTAGTACGCTGTCTATGATAACAATGGTCCACAACAAGCACAACACGCATATATATATATATCATCCACAACTAAGCCAGTAATAATCACCAAAGATATCCAATAGTCTCAATATCATAATTATCAAATAATCTACTACAACTCATAAAGTCTCGGAAACAAACCCGGATAGCAGTAAATAAAATAAACTAAACTCTATAACTATAATAACTAACTAATGTGAATCCATAAGGAAGAAAATATGCTAATTTGCATCAGTGCTGGAACCGGGTACGCCAGTGACGTCAGTGTAGCCAACATACTCACCGTAGACCTAGGGACAAATATCATCGTCTAAAGCTGAAAAATAGTTATCCAGTCAAGATTGCAGCAAGATCACCATAACACTACATTACACAATATAGTATGCAAGCATGAAGGAATGATAAAAGGAAATTAAATGAAGATAAGTATAGGCATGATATTATATGATAAGGAAGTACCTGTGAGACATGATAACAATATGGAGGTTGACTTTGACATACCACTAAGACATGATAACAATAAGAAGGTATACTTAACAAAAGAAGAACAATAGATAATAGAGCAACAATGATTAAGTCATGTGTAATGTGTGTTTTAGAATACCAACTTTTAGCATGTAGACAACTTGGAATATTCGTCAGTCATACGTGTGGTGCATGACTGTTATTATACAATCAATGTATATGGGGTCTGTATTCAATTCGTTGACCACATGCTTACTTGTTTGTATTCCCATGCCTGACTCACTCACAATACATGTCCATTACGATAAACATTAGAAATACGATAAACTGTAAATAATGAGAAACATTGAATAAGTGATGAACATGTATATATACCCTAACGATTCTAACTCTCGTGCACAATAGTAATCATGAACATTGACAACATGAATCATAAAGAAGTATTAGTGAAAAGATGACATGAAACCTGCAGTATAAAATAAAGGACAAATAGGTCACAATGATACTTGCCTTCACCAATCGATGATGAAATCACAACTCAAGACGTCGTAGCCTGATCTACTCCGGCACAAAAACAACCATAAGTTAGATCAACGATTCCCACTCTAAAAATTATAGAAAGTAGCTAATAGGTTAACTTAATTAATTTTATTCTAATTATAGAATAAATAATCTAAAATCCTATTTTAACCTATTTAAATTTGAAATAAAATCTAAACATAAATATTTGGCAAAAGAAAGTTACGGTTCCAAATTCGAGACCTGTGACACGCAAACCGAGACATACTGTAGACTAACTAGTCAAACATTACTACTTAAAAGTTTGAGTGTGCAACATAATAGATTTTAGCATCATGAGTGCACTGGAATCGACCGTACCACAAAATCACAATTTGGTCAAAAGTTATCACTATTATGGCTAAACGTGACCAAATCGATAAACCATTGACCAAATCTGACTTCTACGAACAAAGTAAAATACTAGATGAAACTCTGAATTTCTGGAAAAATTATATGTTGTAGAGCTCGGTGTTAGCTCCCCAAAACATCAAACGGATTATGAATCAGAGTTCGAGATCACTCAAAATCTCAAAAACCGTACGACGTATTGATATTTGGACAACCGACACTCAAATAATTATCCAGAAATTTGAGAACAAAACTCTAGAAAATAAAGTATGTATTCAGAAACCTAACCTCAATACGCTTCTAACAAAAAAAGTGGCGCACAAAACGGACGTCTAGATCAACGGCAAACCCTTCAAGAAGTCGAGGACTCCACCTGAACTCTTCCACAAAAAGCTGCTGGAATTAAATCTAGAGTTTACGAAATAACTTAATACTTATATATATATATATATATATATAGGGAGAGAGAGAGTCGGTGGACTACGGCTTGAGGCGGCTAGCGTGGACACGTGTCAGCATCACGATGTCCCCTGCCAGAATCTAACGGCTGTCATGTGAGCCGGCTTGATTAGAGCGAGCTGGGTGGCTCGGCTTCCCTCCATGGAAACAGCCAACTCAGCGCTGCCAGTGCTGACGAGTGGGCCCGCACCCCGCACGCCAGCGGCTGACGTGTGGGCCTCCCGCTCGGTTGACTGGGTAGTTGATTGGAAAATAGGGTTTTTTAAATACAGAAAATTAAATAAAAATCAAGAAAAATCCTAAAAAATTCAAATAAATCCCAAAAAAATTCCAAAAAATTCCTAGAAAAATCTAGAAAATATTGTAAGGGTTCTAGAACCCATATAAATTATTTGGCCTCATAAGTACTCTTGTGTGGTCCCATAGTAAATCGCAAAAGCCTATGGAAAAAATAAATTCCGTAGGTTTTAATTATCCAAAAATTTCCAAAAATTCCAGAAAATTCTAAAGTAGTAAAATAAAATATCAGGAACTATCTAGGGACCCTAGAAACCATATGTGACCTAATGTTATCGTACTTCACCTATAGGCTTAGGCACGCCCCCGTGTGATCCCAAAATTAAATCTTTATTTAACAATAATTCTAACCACCCTATACTTCATATTAATAAAATATAAATATAAATGAAAAAAATATTATCCAAAATAAAATTTTAATACTAGGAAACCAAATGCTACAATACTTTAGATGAGTACCCTAGTTAGAAACAACTTATAGATTGTATTCTTATTTTAATGTTTCTACGAGTTAGAGATGATTGTAGAGGGTTCAACTGAATACAATGCCAGTGAACATGAGAAACCAATAACTCATCATATATTGATTCACGATTTTCGTTACAAGCTTTCAGATTCAAGTACAAGTATGGAATGCACTGCAGTTCAAATATGATCTTTATTAGATTCTTATTGCCATACCAGGAGAGGTTTACATAAAATTGAAGCCATTACCAATATAAAAATTGGGGCATATGTTATATATTATTACTAAGTGCTCACATTTTTGTCCTGAGAGCCTGTATTCATTTCATATTCCCATCTCACAAGTTATGGAAATTCAGGCCTGGCCGTTAACATTTTCTATATGTATTTACTTTTTAGTCCATATTATTACATATACACGGTACATGTTAATTTAGTGACCTTATATTGGCTATAAAACAATGACTATATCGACTAGTATCCATGTTAGATTTATGGTTTCATGTGGAACTGTCTGATAGAAACCTTTCATCTTATGCTATTTGCACTTAACATTTTAGGCAAATTTCCTCTAACTTTTATGCAGTAAATACTATAAGTTTCACAAATATTTGTCATTGCACCAAAATGTCGGATTATATTCTTATATCATTCCAGTCCCTGATAAGTTCGAGTCCACATTTTAAAAGTGCAACAAATTTTATTGGTGTGACAATTGAGCAAATTGCATGCCAATATTAGGAAAGAGAAAATTCTGACGTACTTAAACAGTTTCAAATTTTTGACCTTCGATATTATCATAGAAGTTAGTTTTACCTATCAAGAACTTGACAACCTTTTGGTGCTCACCTGAAAGAATAAGCAAGAAAGATTGAATCATTACCACAGATGTACATATACTCAATATAAAAGAATGAACCAATCAACAGCCTTCTTTATAAATATAATAGAGCTAAGTTAAACATACATATTAATAATTTTATTACCAAAATCTCTTCAAAACTAATATACTTTTGTGGCAAAGCATTTATACTTCCTATAATATCATCAAAGGTAAAAAATTCTCTCCTGAGGCTCGAAACAAAGTAACATAAAGAGAATAATAAAAATGGTAATAAAAAGAAATAAAATACTATTTTCGTTTTATTCGTGCCCTCCACTAAATATGGGAGAAAAGTAATGAATATCAAATGATACAAAGCCCCTGCTCTATAGCTTAGAAGCATCTTCCCCAATAGTTCTGTGACCTTCACTTTCTTTTAGTTTATGAACAGTTTTCAGAAAAAACCTCCTAATAAGCCAATGTTGTCGGGCCACAACTGTCTTGTACACATGCAGATAATATCTCTATAGTCCTTTGAGAGGGTAAAGGAATAGTAGGCTCTACCGTCACTGCTCTTCTTGTACTAAAAAAGAAGCAGGGTATGGTTAAATGCAGTTAGCTTAACGAAGCCATAGTCATAGTCTATGTATACACTCCAGTCAGTTTCTAAGTCTATAAATTTGGAAAGACGAAATAAGGGTAATTTTGAACTTCTGTATTTTAAATCATTAAAATATTAGATTTTAGTCATGATATGATTTTTGGTGATTTTAAGTTATTTTAAAACTATTTAATTGAGTGAAATATGAAATTGGTGTTTTGCTAGTGTAACCTTAGTCATGCATGACCTGGAAGACTAATCATGACCAAGGAGACCTAATCATGTGTTTAGGATTTCAAATTTCTACTTTTAAGCCTAGGGGTATTTTGGTCATTTTGACACTTTTGTGAAATTGTAAATTATATGAATTAAATATGTGTTAGTTAAATTATTGAGACTTGACCTAGAAGTTAGCCTAATCTAGATGTTAGTCATGATCCTAGAGACTAAGTTAGAGGATTTCAATTAAGTAATCATATTAGGGTAATATCTAGATATTTGTTAGAGAGAGATTTGGGCCTAAAGGTTAAAGAAGGCTACTTTAGTTATGAGCCATTAGATTGGCTTGAAATTGTTGGAGAAGCCTTAGCCACTCATCCTAAACCCTAACCTAATGGCAGCCATCACACATTCCCTCCCTCTATAAATACAACCCATTAATCATTAGCATTTTTTTAATTTATTTTAATTGCCTCCTTTAGTGTTCTTCCCCAATTCCTCCCCAAATATCCAAATCAACTCCAAATTGAGCCTAGTCTCTTGCATTGGACTCCCCTACAATAGAGGACACCATTAGTGGGCAGTTAGCAAGGATTCAGAGGATCGGGATCATCGCAAGATCGAGAGAAGCCCTCATTCAAAAGGCTTAAAATTGAGGTTTCACCCTCAATAGGTAAAACCCATCAAACCTATTCAAATTCTAGTTTTCTTTCTATGGATGCATCCATTTAGGGTTCCCCTAGGTGTAGCCTAAGTTTGGTAGGAATTCGTGTCCATTACGTGTCCGTATCGGATACGTATCGGTGTGTAGGAATAGGTGTTCGATGAAATGATTGTTAGAAATAAATGTTGCTAATTTCAAATTGTGTTTGAACAGATTTGTAGGTTTATAGGTGCTAATTAAATTTAGTGAAGACTGAGCTAGGGTTCGTGTCGTGTCCGTGTCCAAAATGGACACGAACTCACTGCACGACACCCGGTTTATATGCCCTGCTACCCGACCTCTACTCCTCCCTACACAGGACACGTGGACACGTGTAATTTGGCACAGAGGTGGGGGCCATCACTGACAGACCCCCCCTCGAGTTTCACGGCACGTCGTGTCGTGTTGGACATGAAAATACGATCTCACCGTTTTTATACTGTACTGTGCGTGCGGGAAAAACCGTACTGACACGGCTTTCCTGTCGCGTACAAACACGTTGTGGACACGCATCAGGGTGTTCAATCTCTTGCCCTACCCCTACTCTTCATGTGTACATGATCACGTGTCGTCTCTTGGCTCGTGTCGTATCCACGTGGCAGTGTCCTCACTGCGCGAGGCCTGGCTTTGCATACTGTTCTGAAATTTGCATATTAATGTTTTGGACACGTTCGTGTCCACTTGCACGGACACGAACACCTCGTGAGACACGTGCACACTAGACACAATTTTTACCAACCAATAATTTGTGTATTAACATGTTTTTTTGAATTCGAATTGTGTTTCTCCTATCCGACTGATACACAGTCCTGATTCTCATTTTTTTCTGATTTTTAAAGTGTAATTAAAACTGAATTCTTGATGATAATTGTCACGTTTGATTCTCACACATGTGTAATGGATCACTGCAATGTATGGTTTATGATTAGTGTTAGGTTTGGTTTTCGAATTTGATTTTGGATGTTGAATAGATACATATATTATTAACTGTGATATTTCACTAAATTCCCTGAAATTGCACAGGACTTAAAACCTGAGATTAAGCACATGTATTAGCTTAATGTAAATGATTCAATCATATTTGGTTTGATGTCAACAACCTATATACACACATGGGTACACTGTTTTGAGTTTGACATGTTGTTCCATCCACACAACTGAAAACTGAAATGTAATGAGGAAGGACTGAAATAAATACCTGAGAAGAATGAAAGAATACATGAACTGAAATGAGATGGGAGAGCAGTGGCTTGACTTGTTTGGCCTGAATAGGCTTGGTAGAGATTGAGAATTGGGTTTTGGATTTGTGTTGGTTGAATGTATCACTGTCATTGCATGTTTTCAGAAAATGTTAAACCTGAGTTTGATTGAATGTAAAAACTGAATTTAAGTTAAATAACTGAGAATTTTCCTTGTTAAAACCAGTGAATTGTAATGGGGATTTGAGGTTTTGATACTTGATAACTGAAATTATATAGGACTATAGGTTTGAATTTGATATCCTAAGTTAACAGTCACATGAGTTTCACAACTGAGAATTCACACACACATCTACACAGTTTTGGCACACACTCTATGTACACACACACACACACATCTGTGCACTACACACACACACACATTGCTATCCTGTCACATTTAAACACACACACACATGTGTTCCTATCTAATCTCTGTACACACATACACATATGTGATTTCCACCACTGTTTTTCCTCACACTACACACACACTTTACCTTGATTTATTTCTCTCTCTATCTTGTGTGTATGTATATTACATATATATAATGTGTGTATATATATATATTCCTATGTAATTTACATTTATGTGTATATAGATTATAGGCTATATGTGGTGTCCCCTTTCACTCAACTCTCTTTCACTCACTAGATCTCACTATACACACACTCACCTATGTATTATCCCTCCCCTCTTTATATATATATAGGTTAGCCTATATAGTAGAAGCTATGTATATATTAGTCTCTATAATATAGGCCTATATAGTGTATACTTGTTTAGGCTATATGCCCTATAGCTAGCTAGTGTAGTTTATATATAGACAGGGTATACTTGATATACATATGCATAGGCTAGATATGGGTTAGACCTAGATTTGACTAAACCTAGACTAAAGTGGACTAGCTTGGACTAGTAAACCTAAAGTTTGACCAGTTGACCAAGACGGCCTTGTTGTTGACCTAGTGTGACTAGATGTTGACTTGGTTTGACCCAGACTTTGACCTAGATTGACCTAGAATCATGTAGAATGCATTGAAATCTTTAGCCTTACTATTCTAGACATGTTGTAACTTGTGTTGTTCTAAATAGGAGTCAGGTACCTCACTTGGGACTCTATATTCTCAGCAGGACATTCAGGTTATCAGGCGAGTACATTCTCTGATCGTTTCATACTTGTCACGACTTATATTCTTGCTCTAGATTACTTTACTTGATGATGTCACGTTATCATCACGGATTGGTACTATATGGATCTCTTCTTGGGATGTTATCCCCCTTAGCGTGTGCATTGGATACTTTATGACATGTGTTTCATGTACATCATGTATTCCTTGCTTCTGCGTTATTCATGTACACTCATGTTCTCTCATGTTCTTTCATGTACGCTCATGTACTTTCATGTGCTCTGATGTACGCTCATGTTTCCTCATGTGTTTCTTGTGTAACCAAAACATCATGTCCGTAACGTAACTGGACTGGATCCTTGTGTATTGATTGTGGGTAGGGGTGAGTGTAAATGGTCATATGATTTACCATCATGTACACTATGTTACTTTCCATATTTTATTATGTACAACCTTAGCCAATTATATGCCATCTCGTACTCTAAATCACTAGTCACTTACAGTTCTTACTTATCATGTATATATTTCCAGTTATCAAATATCTCTCCTGTTTTTATGTACATCTTCTTACAATATTTTATGTATCTTACTCTATTGCTTGCTTTATATTTTCTGCCATGATATGAACTGCATGAGATGTACTGTGCTCGCTTCTATCCTGACTGGACCTGTTGAAAATATTACAGAGGATGAGGATGAGCCCTATGTACCAACTATTACGGAGCAGGCTTAGACAACACCTGCGACCTGGTTCCTCTGGAGGACCCAGCTGCAGTACAGGATGCTACTCCAATAGTCTAGACTAGACAGCTAGGCTTTATCTTTCTTTTCAGCATTGTTATTGACTTTCAGTTGTTGTTCTGAGATGTATATATTCTTTCATATTCTGTAGTTGAGACTTCGTATTCTGGATGTTTGCTGAGATGTTATCTTAGACAATTAGACTCTTCTGATTATCTGTATTTCATTTTGAGTTCTATATCATATCGTACTTCTTCTTCCTTAGTTGTGATTGAGTTTACATTCTTCTATGTCACCCCCATTCGGGGAGAATTAACTGCTTAGTATTATATTGTTAGATGTTGTGACCTAGGACAGTGTTCTACCGCCGATACTGCGGCGTAGGCTGGACGTACCCACTTCTCGTGCCCTTACTCTAGGGTACGGGTCGTGACACTTTTCAGGAAAAACCTCCTAATAAGCCAATGTTGTCGGGCCACAACTGTCTTGTACGCATGCAGATAATATCTCTATAGTCATTTGAGAGGGTAAAGGAATAGTAGGCTCTACCGTCACTGCTCTTCTTGTACTAAAAAAGAAGCGGGGTATGGTTAAATGCAGTTAGCTTAACAAAGCCATAGTCATAGTCTATGTATACACTCCAGTCAGTTTCTAAGTCTATAAGTTTGGAAAGACGACTGCCCCCGCCACCTGCAATGACATGGATGATTCCATTCATCATGTAGCTGTAAAGTGATTTTTCTTTAGTGACACATTGATTCTGCATGTAACAAAATAAATATTTCGGAGAGCCTATTATCATAATGATTACATATAAAAATAGGTACGTACGAACCTGGCAGATTGGGCTGGTTCTTTCATAGTTATGAACATGCCCATAGAAAGCAATATCCACTATATTTTTGCCAGACCTTTGGAGGCTCTCTCTTCCCATGGGCTCTTCAAACAAACCCTCATTGGCGTAATAATAGTCTTAAGAGTTCTCAAGAACATGATGGGTGGCAAAGATTAACCATGGCTACTTCTGGCTCTTTACTGAAGCCAAACAATGCTCTATAACCTATACTGCTCCGTACCTTCTCTCTAATCATACCCGTATCAGTTATACAGAACTGAAACACACCAAAATTTGTATCATACCTTGCAGCAAAGTATCATGATATAGACCATATAATGAAGCTTTAAACCATATAGCTCGGGTTGGTGTTCTGAATGACATATTTGTGCTTACCAAAAATTAACTCTGTTCTCAGTTGGCACGTAGTACATGGTTTCAGCTTGCACACCATATTCTCTCCCAGAATCCCGACTAACATAGAAGGATCTTGAATCTATCCAATCCCATTCATGATTACCACTGCAACATAATCAAAGTGTCGTTATTAAAATGTCGTCAATAAAGTGTCGTTATTAAACATTTTGTTGTAGTAGAGAGGTTATATTGTATGGAAGCATCATGCATATGCGAGTCAATTTGGGAATGGGAGGTTGTGATTCACGGAAGTTTTTATTTATATTTTTGTGGATTACGTATGATTGTGATTAGGATTTCCAATAGATTTTGTTATCTATTTATTGTTATGTATTCTTGTTGTTGGTGATTAGAATGTCTTAATTTCAAAGACGAAATTTCCTAAGATGGGTAGATTGTAAACTCCTCTCTCTCTCTCTCTCTCTATATATATATATATATATATATATATATATATATATATATATATATATATATATATATATATATATATATATATATATATAAATTTTAGGGTTTGTCTGATTGATTATTAGAATTAATAAATAATTATTTGAGTGCATTGCTTTATTATTTGACTTTTATACCCTTTCTTATAGTTTTGCTATAAATAGCACAACACTAGCTATTTTTTTCCAACAAAATTTGTATGCATAACCTAGTCGAGCTCCTCTACCTTCAAACCATTTATGTCCCACTCAAACACGTCTTCTTGTGCCTTATTTTTATGGCACAACATTTACGTATAAAACTGTAGTCCAAATAGGTCAATTACCTATGTCCGTTCCAATCAAAATTGGAGACACAATTGTGACCGGAACCCTTCGACCCATAGGATCCTTATGATCTATAATAACCCTAGAGAATTTATGTAGCTTGCGTCCCACTCAAATTGACCCCTATTGTCATGACCAGCACCCGGATAATCGGGCACAAGTACGCGGTCCACGTCCAGCCTACGCCTAGTATCGACGGTAGTACGCTGTCAAGTACCCATTAACTATCTACAACATCTAGATGGCCCAGAATCATAATGTACTCAAATCATACCACAAACAACTAAGGAAGATATGAATGAAAGTTATCAAAACACAGGAACAGACAGAGTCTACAAATGAATATACGAGACCAAAATATAACGGAGGCAAATACAATAACAAAACGAAAACAAATACAAGGCCTAGAACTTATAGGAGACAACTCACGGCGAAAAGAAAATTGAGATCCGTCTCTGCTAGCATCATTCTGTAGTACAATAGTGTGGGGCATAACATTTCCTAAAATTTGTCAAAGGTCCGGTCAGGATAGGAACGATCACAAAATCTCAATAGTTCATATCATGACAGGAATATAAAGCATGCAATAGAGTAAGATACATGAATCGCTGAAAGAAATGTACATAAAAAAGAGAGATAATTGTACTGGAAATATCTACTATAAGCAAAGAACTACAAGTGACTAGTGGTTTAATGTACAAGATAAGCATGTGAATGGCTTGATCAATACATGATTACACTACTGAGTTGTACATGATTACATTACTTGGAATTGTTCATATGACTATTTCTAGTCCCCATACCCTAATCAATACACAAGGATCTAGACAGGTTATGTTATTGTATATGACTTCACATGGGGGCTCATAAATTAGTGCACATGAAGTTATACATGAGGGCTCTGTGAACATGATAGTACATGAATCACAAGAGTATACATGAATAGTGAAAGCACATGAGTACATGATGAAAGTGAAACGCACATGACATGATGTACCCGATGCTTCCGATAGAGATAACATCTCATGAAAAGATCCATATAGTACCAATCCGTGTTACTAACGTGACAACATCAAGTAAAGTAATCTAGAGCAAGAATATAAGTCCTAGCAAGTATGAAATGATTAGAGAATGTACTCGCCTCAATTTGTTGGAGTCGACATGTACGACACGAACATGTCGACACAGCTAGGTACGACGCTATGCACCAAAAAATGGTCCCAAACGATGGTACAGACGGTCCCATCGAGTCCAGAGTAGTTCAAATATCCTAGTTTGGTATATAGAAATCCAAAATCAGGGTTCGGTACGACAATCAAGTCAAAAAAAGAAAATAACTAAAACAGTCACGACTAATGTTTTTAAGGGAAAAGAATAATTAAATAAATATAATCAATTTGAAAATCATTCACAAGGTCCATAAACTTTGTTTATATAAACCAAAGCAATTTTTAGATAATATTTAAAACCCCGAAAAGTTATTTTTTGTGCTAAGACTCCCATTTTGTCGAATATGCTTTTAAGCCAAAAAAAAACTTGATAATAATACGTCAGAAATATTATTCTATAATTATAAAATTTCTAAATAAATAATAATATAGATAAGAATAATTCTAGTAATAACAGTACAATGCATGTACAATTATCTTCCTGTAATTTTATTTGTACACAATACTCCAATACATGGTATATAGAAAATATGTGTTCAAACATACATAAATGTTAAAATCATAATCCAAGTAATTTAAACCACAAATTTGTTAACCCAAAATAATATATAATAATATATTTATGTCTCCAAGCCCAGTATACGGTATATGATCCAGCATACTATAGGAAAATACTACATATTATTTAATAAAACCAAATAACAATATATCAATAATAAAGATGATTGTATGCAAATATCCATCCACATATACCATTATGTCAATACTTATAAATATGCACACACAATATAACCCTTTAAATTATATATGTCCAAAATAGTAGTTTAATAATTAAAACTCAAGGTCTCCATTAGACCAGCCCATAAACCATTTCTAACCAAATTATCATTTCTGAAAATAATTTATTACTGAAAGGAAAAAAGAATTAATTAAACTCTAATTCAATTAACCCTAAATCAAATGACTATAATAATAAATCGGTTACAAAACTCTAATTAATATAATTAACCCAACTTATTAATAGGCAGCTAGCTACTGAGACCCAAAACTTCCCCCAATCATTTCACGAAAGAAAGAGGTGGGTCTCATCCCATTTCTTCAAAAATTACGGAGAGGGGAGTACAAGAGAGTGGAGAAAGGAAAATCTCACAAAGGGTTGGCCGGGGCACGATGAGGCTGGGACTCGCCGGCGGGAGGTGCACGTGGCATAGGTCGCTGGCTGCGTCGAGGACGTGGCGCAGACATGGGGACTCAATTGCCGGCCTGGGGAGCAAGGCGCTAGAGGCACTGGGCGGATGTAACGCTCGTCGACGTGGGGCGGACAACTAGGGGACACGGTCGGCTGTCTCGAGGTCTCTGGACGGAGCCCACCATGGACGGCTCAGGGAAGTAGCATCGGCGGAGAAAATCACCGACGCGGTGGACACACGTTCTTGGCGGATATAGATCTCTCACTCCCTCTCTCTATTGTCTGTGTGTGGTATTTATTGTCCGTCCGGTTGGCCGTGGCTAGGGTCGACTTTGGATGGGGATGTGGCTATGGCGTATGGTTTGTGACGGTGGCGACGGAGGTTTCTCGGTGGCAGTAGTGTATACAGTGGTGGTGGCAATGGTGTCACAATGGTGGCTGGTGGCTGTGGCCGGTGGTAGTGGTGTTGGTAGTGTTGCATTGGCCAGGGGATGGCCGATGGTGGTAGTGTTCTGTGGTGGTGAGGGGTATCGTGATGGTGTTGGTGTTGTTGTGGTTGTGGTCGTCAGCTAATGTGGCCAGAGTTGAGGTCGGGGAGGAGCTGGTTGGGATGAAGGGGGTAGCGGCTGAGTTGTGGGAAAAAATTTTTGGGGAAATTTCTAGGTTGTCATATTGGGATGTGGTCCTATTTATAGTAGATTGGGAAAAAACCCTAAAAATATATATGTAATAGATAAATTGAAAAATAGCGAAACACTAACCCACTAACTCTTGTTACTAACAGCTAACCATTTCTTTCTATCTGATTCAATTAGTTAGTTCAATTATAAGTTATTGGTTAAATAATTTAATAATAATTTCTAAAATAAATATCTCTCTTATAGAACACAACTTCATAAAACATTTTCTCTATATTATATATATATATACACACACACACACACACACACACACACACAATAAAAAAATTTAATTAACACATCATCTCACAAAAGTTTTTACGGACCAAAGACAGCAAAGGCCGATAACAATTACGGTCGAAAGATATTTCTCAATATTTATAATTTCACATTTCGAGATTCAGAAAATTTGGAGTTTTTAAAAAAATACAAAATTTCGAAAAAAATCCCAAGAATCAATTAACGGAGGTTACAAATCTACCCTCCTTAAAGAAATTTTGTCCTCAAAATTAATGGTTGGCAGAGGAGTTAAAACATGATAGAAAGTTTAGGCAATATCTTGGACACGATCAAAGGACAATGACCATGGCACGATCAAGATAATTAATTCAAAATTATTTAGACACGACTAGTAATTTTTGGCACGATTAAATCATAGTATAAACAATATTATTTAGAGACAAATTAGGAATAAATTCAGGTTATTTAGTCATGATCTTAATCACGGCTAAGAGAAGCGAATGGGGAACGAAATTCGAGAATAGAATGATCGGTAGTTAGATGTGATAAAAATCAGACTCTAGGTCGTAAAGCACGATCAAGATCCAAGTTTAGTTTTGAGCGATGATAAAATCATAATTTTGAAATCAAGGTCTTATAAGCACAATTTAGGAAGAAACCTGTGTCATTTAGGCATGGTAGAAATTATTCAGACATGATCAATTTTTAATTCCAACACGACTAATTTTGCAGCCACACCAGTTAGTCGCGATCGAAAATCAATTTTTCTTAGGCACGATTTAGGAATAAATTTTTAAGTTATTTAAGCGTGAAATCGCGACTAGAAAAATCAAAATTATTCAGTTACGATCAAGTTAAAATTTCGATCTAGATGACTAATATGATTTAGGTTCGATAAGATTGGATTCAGGGTTATATAGGCACATTCAATGCGAAGGTGACACGATTAGACGTCGCTAGCAAAAATGCAATATTTGGCTCGATCAATGGCTAATGATCAACCTATTTGATCACGAGCAAAGCCGAGGTTTAAGAACTTGGAATGGCTAAAATCTTTTAGGTACGATTAGAATAGAGTGACGAAAATTTTAAATCTATGCATGAAATAGGAATGAAACTTGAGCACAGGCGACTAGAGAATCAAAACTTAGGCACGATTTAGATGCAAAGGTAATATGTATAGTGATGATCGCTAAAATCACGATCATGGAATTCAAGTCGTCTACTCATGCTAGGTCATCTAGGTATGACTAATCATGAGAGTTTTAGATACAATCAGGAATCAAATCATTGTCAGAAAAAGAGTTTAGACATGAATGTAAAAATTCAAACAAGATTAAAATTTGATACGATCATAGATAAGGTCAGTCTAACATTTGTCAACAATATTTAGAGATGATAAAGAATGTAATCAAAGTCTAGGAATGAGCAATAAAGGATTTAAATCTAAGTCACGATTGCATTAAGTCACTTGGATATAGTCAAGAATCGAGAATATCGTTATAATATAAGAAGATGACCAAAACTGGTTGGTCACGACCAAGAGATCAAACTTTGGTGATATTAAATTTAAGAAATAATTCAAGGATGAGGAAGTCAAATTTTCTTTGTACTTGGATAGAAAAATCAAAGGAAGGATTTTATAGGTAAGTCAAGGTAATCATCTCACTCTGCTTCGTCTACTGCCAAACTTTTCCGATTGTCATTTATAAATGATACTTTTACTTTACGAGCCCAAACATGATCTTCAATCATGAAAATCAAACCGTTATATGACCACTACCAAAATCATTATTCCAAGGCTACCAACCCATGAAGTATACTCTTTGCTAGAGCTCAATGCTATCCACTTGATCATCCTTAAATACCAAATTCCTCTTACTCGTCCTAAATTGATCCGAACCTCTAAATCAAGGTTTATGGAATCTTGAACTTGTTCTAATTATGCTCCTAGTATTACTCAAATCTAATACCAATATGTCATACAAAACTTATTCTCTATTATAAAATTGACCTTCACATTTCTTCAACTTACATCTTCACACATTATCCATATTGCATTTAGAAACCTCACAAGATCTCTAAGAGTTTCCTTTAACTCAAAATGTCGTGTTCTTCCTGTTACTAGTCAATTCTCTTACCAACCTTTATTTAATTTCATGTCATCACCGTATATAGTCATAAGCTTCCTGCTTATACATTCGAATTCCAATTTTTGGTGTCTTATCTTAATTCCATATGGTAATATTCCTAGAATTAGTAACGACAACCATCTAAATTCTCAAGAATCAAGCCCTCGAATATCCTTATCAGTTCTAAAAGTTCAACTACAATTTATTGTAGTTCTCACCATTAATGTAGATTCTACTGTCATTCTTACTCGAAATCCTCTTACTTCCTTCCAAAATAATCCATACCCAAAGTAACCTCTCTAGTATAATGGGTTCTAAACTGATGTTACCGGTCTCTTGGTTTCATTCTCAATCTCAATCACATCTCTATCCCAAATTCTATATTCAATGTCTAACATTTTATATTCCTACAAAGATCATCATATGATAACAAATTATGTCATTTTCAAGTTAGATGACTACGATACTTCCTCGGCTCTTTCAAGATAAAGAGATATTAGATTTCAAAATAATTTCAAAGTATAGCTGACAAAATAGATACGAGATAGATGATTGATGTGATTAGGACAGAGTTAATTAAGACAAGGGAATAATGGTGAGACAAGAAATAATGATAAAATTGTTCTTGCTCATATGGTCATAAAGAAGTGAACAAATTTAAGATATGATCTGATAACCATACACGTCTTCCTGAAATTATGTTGCCAGAATTTTTGCCACGTCAGTAAGCATAGCTGCAATAAACGATAGAATCCATAACTAAGGTATACACCCTATAATCATGTTACCTAGAATTCTCGCCACGCCAACCAGTATGGCTGCAATAAAATCTAAATTCCATAACTAGGATAGTATATCCAAAATCAGGCTCTATGTCCTTGTCATATTAGCTAGTATGACTGCAATAAATTCTAAACTCCACAAATAAAACAGACATTTACCTTTCACACTGTCCTCATCAAATAAGTTATCAGAAAGTATCTTAACTCAATAAAAAAATTCTAAATACAAAATCAAAGTCAACAACGAACATTAAGATTCAAAATTCAACAACAAATTAAGGATAAGTAAATAGAAACAAGTGGAAACAGATTTCGATATAGGATTTAGAGAGAGATTCTCAGGGGTTGTCTCTAATGTACTATACTGGTCAAAATTCAAAACTCCCTTAATATAATCTAAAATAAATCTCAACCTTTATATATAAGATTGGCTAATCATTCTCCACTCAACCTAAGTGGTATAGAAGTTCAACTTCTACCTTCTAGTTCTCTCTGAGGTCCATAAACTCATCCTAATGCAAGAATATGGTTTGATAACAGGCAGACATTCAAAATCAGGACGAGCAAAACCAAGTAGGAATCGACTCAAGAGTTTTCGAAGTAAGATTCTCAGAGGTTATTCCTGGAATCTTTCAAGATTTACTAATATGTGATTGAGTACCAAATCTCCTAAAATATTCCATGACTCAAATCTAAATCCTAGGGCAGGCTCGCAGTAGTACAGATAAGCTCAGGTACTACTAAGACTTCGTATTAATAGCAAAGATCGACCTGCATGGGCCACCACAAGAATGTGTCACGACCCGCACCCAGATAATCGGGCACAAGTATGTGGGCCATGTCCAGCCTACGCCACAGTATCGACGATAGTACGCTCTCAAGGACCCATTAACTATCTACAACATCTAGATGGCCCAGAATCATAATGTACTCAAATCACCCCACAAACAACTGAGAAAGATATGAATGAAAGTTATCAAAACACAGGAACAGATAGAGTCGAAAAATAAATATACAAGACCAGAATGTAATAGAGGTAAATACAATAACAAAACAAAAACAAATACAAGGCCTAGAAATCTTAGGAGACAACTCACGACGAAAAGAACATTGAGATCCGTCTCTGCAAGCATCATCCTGTAGTCCAATAGTGTGGGGCATAACATTTCCTAAAATTTGTCAACGGGTCCAATCAGGATAGGAACGAGCACAAAATCTTGACAGTTTATATCATGACAAAAATATAAAGCATGCAATAGAGTAAGATACATGAATCGCTGAAAGAAATATACATAAAAAAGCGAGATAATTGTACTGGAAATATCTACTATAAGTAAAGAACTACAAGTGGCTAGTGGTTTAGAGTACAAGATAGGCATGTGAACGGCTTGATCAATACATGATTACACTACTGAGTTGTACATGATTACACTATTTGGAATTGTTCACATGACTATTTCTACTCTTTCGTACCCCAATAAATACACAAGGATCTAGACAGGTTATGTTATTGGACATGACTTCACATGGGGGATCATAAATGAGTGTACATGAAATTATATATGAGGGTTCTGTGAATATGAGAGTACATGAATCACAAGAGTATACATGAATAGTGAAAGAACAGGAGTACACGATGAAAGTGAAACACACATGACATGATGTATCCGATGCTCCAGAGGGGGATAACATCTCATAAAAAGATCCATATAGTACCAATCCGTGTTACTAATGTGACAGTATCAAGTAAAGTAATCTAGAGCAAAAATATAAGTCCTAGCAAGTATGAAATGATTAGAGAATGTACTCACCTCGATTTGGTTGGAGTCGACGTGCACGATACGAAAGTGTCGATACGGCTTGGTACAACGTTATGCTCCACAAAATAGTCCCAAATGATGGTACAAACGGTCCTATCGAGTCCAAAGTAGTCCAAATATCCTAGTTTGGTATATAGAAATCCAAAATCAGGGTTCGGTACGACAAGCAAGTCAAGAAATGGAAATGACTAAAACAGTCAAGACTAATGTTTTTAAGGGAAAAGAATAATTAAATAAATATAATTAATTTGAAAATCATTCATAAGGTCCATAAACTTTATTTATATAAACCAAAGCAGTTTTTAGATAATATTTAAAACCCCAAAAAGTCATTTTTTGTACTAAGACTCCCATTTTGTCGAATATGCTTTTAAGCCAAAAAAACTTAATAATAATAATACGTCAGAAATATTATTATACAATTATAAAATTTCCAAATAAATAATAATATAGATAACAATAATTCTAGTAATAACAGTACAATACATGTACAAATATTTTCCTGTAATTTCATTTGTACACAATACTCCAATACACGATATATAGAAAATATGTGTTCAAACATACATAAATGTTAAAATCATAATCCCAATAATTTAAACCATAAATTTGTTAACCCAAAATATAATAATATATTTATGACTCCAAGCCCAGTATAGGATATTTGATCCAACATACTTAGGAAAATACTACATATTATTTAATAAAACCAAATAACAATATATCAATAATAAAGAGATTGTATGCAAATATCCATCCATATATACCATTATGTCAATACGTATAAATATACACACACAATATGACCCTTTAAATTATATATGCCCAAAATAGTAATTTAATAACCAAAACTCAAGGTCTCCATTAGACCAGCCCATAATCCATTTCTAAAGATAATTTACTAATGAGAGGAAAAAAAGAATTAATTAAACTCTAATTCAATTAACCCTAGATATAATAATAAATTGGTTACAAAACTCTAATTAATATAATTGAACCCAACTTATTAATAGGCAGCTAGCTCCTTAGACCCCAAACTTTCCCCCAATCATTTTACGAAAGGAAGAGGAGGGTCTCATCCCGTTTCTTCGAAAATTATGGAGAGGGGAGTAAAAGAGAGTGGAGAAAGGGAAAGCTAACAAAGGGTTGGCCGGGGCACGAGGAGGCGGGGACTCGTCGGCGGGAGGCCCACGTGGCGTAGGTCGCTGGGTGCGTCGAGGATGTGGCACGGACATGGGGACTTAATCGCCGGCATGGCGAGCAAGGCGCCGAAGGCACTGGACGGATGTAACGCTCGCCGGCGTGGAGCGGACAGCTTGGGGACGCGGTCGGCTGTCTCGAGGTCTCTGGACGGAGCCCGCCATAGCCGGCTCGGGGAAGTAGCATCGACGGAGAAAATTATCGACGCGGTGGATGCGCGCTCTTGGCGGAGGTAGATCTCTCACTCCCTCTCTCTATTCTCTGTGTGTGGTATTTATTGTCCGGCCGATTGGCCGTGGCTGGAGTTGACTTTGGATGGGGATGTGGCTGTGGCGTATTGTTTGTGACGGTGGTGGCGGAGGTTTCTCGGTGGCGTAGTGTATGTAATGGTGGTGGTGGAAATGGTGTCTCCAATAGTGGCTGTGGCCGGTGGTAGTGGTGGTAGTGTTACATCGACCAGGGGATGGCCGATGGTGGTAGTGTTCTGTGGTGGTGATGGGTATCGTGATGGTGTTGGTGTCCCTGTGGTTGTGGTCGTCAGCAAATATGGCCAGTGTCGAGGCCGGGAGGAGCTGGTCGGGATGAAGGAGGTAACGACTGAGTTGTGGGGAAATTTTTGGAGAAATTTCTAGGTTGTCATATTGGGATGTGGTCCTATTTATAGGGGATTGGGGAAAAACCCTAAAAATAGGAAAAATAGTGAAACACTAACCCACTAACCCTAGTTACTAACAGCTAACCATTTCTTTCTATCTGATTCAATTAGTTAGTTCAATTATCAGTTATTGGTTATATAATTTAATAATAATTTGTAAAATAAATATCTCTCTTATAAATCACAAGTACATAAAACTTTTTCTCTATATTATATATATTAAAAAATATATATATACACACACACACACACACACATACACACACACACACACACACACACAACTAAAAAAATTTAATTAACGCAGCATCTCACAAAAGTTTTTACGGAGCCAAAGACAACAAAGACCGATAACAATTACGGTCGAAATATATTTCTCATTATTTAGAATTTCACATTTTTTGAGATTCAGAAAATTCAGAGTTTTAAAAAAAATACAAAATTTCAAAAAAATTTGAGAAATCAATTAACGGAGGTTACACCTATATACTATATAAACACCTACAAATCATTAGGACATTTACGTAGAAAAAATTGGGTTTAACGAGTTATAAAAGATTATATCGGTGCGTCAAAATAGTATAGAATGAGAGCCAAATAGTGCACCAACTCAATCCTTATATATATATGACTTAATTAGGTAAATCGTGGAGGGTCTAGACCCATTTATTGCATTCCTAAACTTAGAGGACATCAGCTCAAATAAGTGACAGTCACATAGGTTTAAGTGGGTTTAGCTTGAGTTTTAGCTCAGATAAATAACCAAATGGTCACCAAACCAAACATAGATAGGATTAGTTAACCTCAACATGAGGGTCTTAGACTCAATTTTAGGCATATAAACAACAGGGTACAATAGTTTATATTTTGGTCAGTCCAAAGGGAGTGTATATGTTGGGATTTAACCTAAATAAACTAACTAAATATACACCAACCCAACCCAAACTTGTAAGGGACAAAGTTAACTCTAAACTAGAGTACTTAGACTCATTTTTAGGTCCCTAAACAAGTGCGAACAATGGCACTTTGCTGCCCTAGCTGGCGGGTTAGGGGGAGTGGCAACCCTCTCTTTGGAAGTTACAAAAATCACCCATCTACCTTCCTAAAATCAAGACCACTTCCCCACAACTCTTTCCACATCCTATACTACCTTTTCTACTAATTTTTACCTCTTTTTTTCTCATTTTCTATCACATCACAGAACCAAAATACTGGCAAGTAGGGACGGACCAAGCTAGCTACGTATACCAAAGTACTCCAGTACTCCGAAATAACGTATAAGCTGTACAGATAGGGGTCGCTACTACAATCCAACATGCATTCATAGTTCAAGAATCCTAGATATCATAATCACAGGCAGTAAATAATGTACAAGAAGTATGATCATTTGGAATATAAAATAGTAAAGCATCCCAAACCATCGTATATCAATGATCATGAAGCTAGTAATACAGAGTGAAGAACTAGCAAGAGTAATAGTCATATATGATAAGCTTTAGCAATACTCTAGAATACGCACATCATGTCTAAACCCGTATGTTAAATGTCAAGTCCAAACATGATCTAAACAAGTGCTCGATGGCGAAAAACCTCAAAAAATAATATACATAACTAGTGGACGAAAAGAAGGAACCCACTCAGGTACTCTGGTGCTCTGGGTAATCACCAACGAGTGGAAGGTACGAAAGATCCTCGGACATCTCTACCATATCTAGCCAAACAAAACCAGTGGGGTCAGACCTCCAACAGCAAGTACCACAAAGGAAGCCAAACTATGAACTAAAACCAGCATGCAAATCATAGCAACTCTAAAGTAAAGCAGTAAATGCAGGACAAGAATAATGTAAATATATCACAGGAATATGAAAGAAAACTAGAAATATATAAGAAAATAGCATGTGAATATATGAATATACAGGGTACGTAACATGTGATGAAACCGAGCATGTGGGACAAATGGTAAGGACAAGCATGTGAGACATGTAGTGGAACTAAGACTGTAGCAGAAATGCTAGTATATGAAAAAATAGCAGGAAGCAAGGTACTAAAATAAGAGAAACTGGAACAAGACTAAACTAAATAGGAATGGACTCCATCCATCAATCATGACAAAACAATAATTACGGCTTGATACTTTAGCTAACTAGGGTTGTCACAATCCTAATTACTAACATATATAAGTTTGAGAAATTTGATCCAGTTACCTGCCATGCAGACTATCTGATTGATCCAAGTCAAAAGAAAACAAGTATAGCAGGCACACTGCAGTAAGATATATGTGTCCTAAGGAGGTGTCCCACTTGACGGTGTGCTGGAAGTGTGCTTATCATGACAGATAGCTCCAAATCCCTAGTATATAATATATATATATATATATATATATATATAATATATATATATAATATATATATATATATATATATATATATATATATAAAAGACTATGAAACAAAGGGTTGCAGGTAACCAAAAAAATCTTACTTTCCAATGATTTAGATAATCAAGCTAGTTGTATAATTCTTAATATTTTTATTCAAGATTTCGAGTGTGGCATTCCGCAGAATCGATCCTAGACATGAGACATGCGAGACTAGACAAGACAAGAAAGAACTTGCACTATAACAAGCCACAACAAGACATGACAATATCCATACAAGTATCAAGACTGGTGTGCGCTACGACGAACCACTAGGGTAGCTGGACATGTACTGAAATCAAGAGTGCACCATGACAGGCCACTATCTAGTGAGCTAGGAAAGGGCATGTACAAGAGTGCACCACGACGGATCACTATCAAGTAAGTATTGAACTGTCACCCCCGTTTCCCGTATTTCGTATTAATACTCGTAATCAGATTTTGGGCATGTATTTTATTTTTCTCGACTTGTGCAATTTTGAGTTTTCTCGTATTTTGGGTTTCGACTCGGCTCGGTTTTAGTTGGTTTTGTTTTATTTTGTGGAGCAGGATTGGTTTGGTTTGGTTTATTATGCATGGAACACCTTAACCTATACTCCACCCTCATTCCACCACAACTACCCTCATTTAATCCTACCTAACTTTTCTCTCCCCTCCTTACTCTCCATTAATTCCTCCATCTTCTTCTTCCTCCTTCCTCCACCAACACCATAGACAAGTGCACCTTGCCACCAAATAAGCACCACATTTTATTTGTCCATTAGCTAGATTAGGCCATGGAGAGCAACATTAGAACTTGGCATTTTGTAATTTGGAGCTTCCATTTTTCTAGATCTAGGTTTTAATCATTTTCAGAAATCCTTGGTTTTGATCTATTAAACTTTGATTTTTGCTTGTTTTGATGCTTCCATGTGGAAGAGAATTCAATTTTATACAAGTTAGACCTTTAAAAACCTAAATTTGGTTTTGATTTGGCCAAGATATGAAGATTTGAAGTTTTTGTGTTCTTGATAAGTTCATCTCAGCCTTGGAGAAGAAGACCCCCTCCCCCGCTGCGCTGTTTAGCGCCGGGCTACTATCCTGCACCGTGCTCTTTAGCGCTGGTCGCTGACCGTGCAGCTTGGCCGCTGCCCGATTGCGCGTGCGCCCTGCGCACCCGGCCCCTGCGCCGTTCATCCCTGTACACTTGGACCCTCGGCCCCCTGCGCCGTTCGCCCCTGCGTACTTGGACCCTCGGCCCCCTGCGCCGTTCGCCCCTGCGCACTTGGACCCTCGACCCCCTGTGCCGTTCGCCCCTGCACATTTGGACCCTTGGCCCCCTACGCCATCTGCCCCCGGCGCTCTTGACCCCTGCGCCATTCACCCCTGCGCAGCCCATTCTCTTGCGCAACCTAACCCCTTGCGCAACCTATTTGCCCAAATGTATTGGTTTTATTTTCTTGGACTTGGCTTCCCTCTTGTGGATTGGGTTTTTGAGATCTTGTTCCACACAGCACGACTATCTTGACCCAATACGACCTGACATGATTTTCAGTATTTGCTTATAACTAATACGGTGTTCGTGATTTCGGTGATTTATGATCCTAGTACTTCGGATCTTCTTGATAGTGACCCGATGAGGTGCACTCTTGACTTGTAACCTGAACCTGATAACTTGATAGTGGCCCGTGGCGGCGCACTCTTCACTCGTAACTTATAACTTGTAACTTGACCTGTCTTGACCCGACTTGATAACTGGTCGAACTTGACTCTTGTGACCAACTCTGACAACGAGGGTGTTCCTGCTTGCTTACTTGTGCAATCTACTTGTCTTGTCTTGCATCATGTCTAGGACGTGACTCCCTGGTTCCTACGGTCAGGGATTCACATGGAATATGGATTAGGATAATGACTAGATCAAACTATAGTTTATGGAGAATTTCCAGTCACAGGCAGTCTCGTTATCTGGGCACTTTAATTGGACTTTTAGCTTGCCGACGAGTTGAGCACATTTCCAGCACACTGTCATGTGTTGCACCCTCTAAGTAACCTAAGGGTATATCGTCTCCTGGGCGATATACCCAACCATACTCTCAACCCGCGTAAGGATAACTGGATAGTCTGCACGGCTTGGGACTGGAGAATTCTCACTTGCATCTTGTTTGTAATTAGGCTTGTGATAACCCTAGTTAGTTAAAGTAGTAAGCCGTAGTAATTGCTTGGCCATTTGTAAATAGATGATGTCTAGCCCTGTCTAAGTCTTGTCTAGTCCCAGTACCTGGTACCCCTGAGCATGATTGTGTTACTGATCTTAACAATAAATGGGTAGAGACAGGATGCTATTCAGGCGAAGGGTTACAACCTCGGTCCTTGTTTGGTTAACGGGTTGTAATTTGGCTTCCAGAATGGTTTTATGTCCCTAGTCGTTTATTGTCCTGTTGTATTCTTTATTACTTGTACTTTTCTTCTATTCTTATGATCTGATATGCTGGGTTTTGTTCTTATTTCGTGGCCTCCTTGTGGCACTTGCTCTTTTTGGGGTTTGACCCAGCTGGTTTTGTGTGGCCAGATTTCGGAAGCAGCACCCGAGGATCTACCGAACCTCCAGCCCGATGGTGGCGACTAGAAGGAACCCGGGCTACGAGTGGGTTTTCTATTTTGTTTCGCTCACACTACTGTAAATTTATTCTTTTGAGGCGTTAGTCGATGAGCACCTGTTAGCTCGATGCATATTTACTTACTGTCTGCCTACGGGCTGTAAACATGATTAACAAATCCTAGGATTGATCATGTATGACTTAACTCTTGCTAGTCCTCGTATTTTGTACGACTAGCTTCATGATCAGCTGAATATGTAATATTTGGGATGCCTTTTATTGTATATTTGGTGGTCTAATATCTTGTAATTATATTACTTGCTTGAGATTGAGACAATAGGCTTGGCCTTAAGAGACCGTTGGCTTGTAGTAAACCCTCATATCTAGACAGCCGTGACCGTATAGCGAGGTGGTTTCTATTTCAATATACGTAGCTGGCTATGTTCGCCCCCGCTCTCCAGTATTCTGGTTCTGGGGCGTGACATGGTTTTAAGTGGTAGCCCATGCAGGTCTTGGCATTCAAGAAATGTGAAGGTTTACCGAATAGATGTCTCAATTAGTACTCGTCCTTGATCTCCGTTCATATCCTCTGAATCTCTGGATTCTTGCCCTGATCATATGCTTGTATCGTTGATCTGTCCTGGTCCTTCCTTATTATTTCCAATGTCGTCTTCTTCAGCGGTATTGTTCATGAACTGGCCGTTCAGCAAGGTGGAGTAACTCCTGCGGACCAGCAGCCCGGAGATCAAGCCCAGCACTCCGGAATAGCCTCCAGAGTTGTGCCTACTGGAGGAGAGCCCCCAGTTCAGCCTGTTCAGCCTGCCGAACCGGACGATGGCACCTTGGTAGGTCTCATCAGGACCTTGATAGCTTCCTAAGATCGTCGAGAAGACACCTTGCACCAGGTAGTGGCGGATGCTTTGACCAGAGGCGGTCATCCAGGGAACAGCGCGGCCAACAGCTTCAAGCGCTTGAACCCTCCCTTCTTTGATGGCAGTGAAGATGCGATTGCCGCGGATGCTTGGCTTCAGGATACCGAGGTGATTCTGGAGGCAGCTAGAACACCTGAGAATGAGAAGGTGGCCGTAGTACGGCTACAGTTGCTGGATTTAGCTCGCAGTTGGTGGACAACACAAGCCATAGGATTAGTGGCACCCATTGCTTGGTCAGTATTTAGAGAAAGATTCCAGACGAAGTATTTTGATGATGTAGCTCGGTACGACCTACAGACGAGGTTTACCAACTTGAAGCAAGGAGGCAGAACGGTGGACGGTTATGCATCTGAGTTTTCTAGACTCAGTAGGTTGCCCCCACCTTGGTGGCAACAGAGTTTGATAGGGCCCAGCGGTTCCAGTAGGGACTGTATTTGGAGATCTTGTTGGCAGTCGAGCAGTTCGAGCACCAGACGTTCGATGCGGTATTGAGAGCAACTAGGAGGCATGAGTACACCTCCCAGAAGATTGTGGATAGGACCGGAGGTAGGAAGCGGTCCCACAGTCAGATGCACCAATCATCAGTTCTAGCCTCGGTAGCTAGAGGTTAGACTATTGGGACTCCGAGGCGGGCGGCCTCAGTAACGTCGGTTCAGCATTCGACCCCGACGTACCGGCAGCAGCAGAAGCAGAAGCAGACTCCGCGATGGGATGTTCTCATTGCGGGAAGCCAGGGCACGTGGTGGCAGATTGTCGTAGGGCGCAGGGATTGTGCCTAGCTTGTGGAGCGGCAGATCACAAGATAGGAGCCTGCCCGAATAGGGGTAGTTCATCTTCCTTCAACCTAACCAATCTATCGGTTAGGGGACCAGCACCTATGCAGCAGCAGCAGTACCCGAGGCCATTGTTGCCTCAGGTCCATACGTTCCTATGCAGCAGCAGTACCCGAGGCCATTGTTGCCTCAGGCCCATGCGTTTCATTAGCAGAACCAGGAGCAGTATACCTAAGCCCAAGTGCAGAACAGACAGAGAGGTTTCCAGCAGAGGGGACCCGCAGCTAGAGGACAAGGTCAGGCCATGATGATGACTATGGAAGAAGAAGTTACACCAGGTGAGGTAGTGGCAGGTACTATTCTCGTCAACTCCTCTCCAGCATTGGTATTATTTGATTCTGGTGCATCGCATTCATTCATGTCTGTACGATTCACGACACGGATAGGGTTGGAGCCAGAGTCATTATCAATAAGGCTCAATATACTTACTGGTAATGGTCTTGTGGGTGTAGATCGTGTGTTTTTCTCGTGTTGGATCGTAGTTAGCGGTAGAGAGTTCCCCGCCAGATTTATAAAGTTCCCTATGGCAGACTATGATGTAGTCTTAGGCATGGATTGGTTGAGGAACCAGTATGCTAGGATAGACTGCCATGTTGGCAGGGTTGTTTTCAGTATTCCAGGCGAGCCAGAGTTTTTATTTTCCAGAGGCCCGGTGGAGCCATCTTCTCCAGTATTGCGGATGGCAGTAGCAGCAGTACAGTTACCCAGGATAGTTGAAGAATTTCCAGATGTCTTCCCAGAAGAACTTCCAAGGATGCCGCCAGAGCAGGAGATCGAGTTTACTATAGACTTGATCCCCGGATAGTACCAGTATCAAAGCGAGTCTACAGAATGGGCCTTCAGAGCTAGAGATCTTGTACAAGATGATTGAAGAACTCAGGACCAAGGGATTCATTCGTGCAAGTGGATCGCCTTGGGGAGCCCCGATGCTTCTTGAAAAATAAGATGGTGTATCCAGGTTATGTGTGGATTATCGTACCTTGAACTCAGTGACAATCAAGAACAGATACCCTCTCCCGATAATAGATGACTTGTTTGATCAACTCAGAGGGGCTTCAGTATTTTCGAAGATAGACTTGCGGTCAGGATACCACCAGATCAGAGTCAGAGAGCAGGACATCCCGAAGACAGCTTTTCGATCGAGATATGGGCATTGGGAGTTCCTTGTTATGCCATTTGGAGCAACCAATACGCCAGCCGTATTCATGGACCTCATGAATCGCATTTTCATGCCTTACTTAGATCAGTTCGTGATCGTGTTCCTAGATGATATCCTGGTCTACAGTAAGAGCGAAGCAGAGCACGAGCAGCATCTCAGAATCGTCCTTCAAACGTTAGAGAGCAGCAGTTGTACGCCAAGTTCAGTAAATGCGAGTTCTGGCTCGATCGCATTTCGTATGGGTCATATTACTCGAGAGGAGTGGAAGTGGATTCCCAGAAGATTGTGGCTATCGAGCCATGGCCAGTACCTAGCTCAGTGGTAGAGGTTCGCAGCTTCCTTGGATTGGCCGGTTACTACCGACAATTCGTTTCAGATTTTGCCAGGATTTCGCGCCGATGACCCAGTTGACCAGCAAGGATGTGCAGTTCGCTTGGACAGCGGAGTGTCAGGAATCATTTGAGAAGTTGAAGCGAGGGTTGATAATGGCTCCCATCCTACACTTCCAGATGGGACCGAGGATTCACAGTTTATTACGACGCTTCAGGCAGAGGATTGGGGTGTGTCTTGATGCAGCATGGGAAGGTAATATCTTATGCATCACGTCAACTTGTGATCATGAGAAGAATTATCCGACCCACGACTTGGAACTGGCAGCAGTAGTATTTGCACTCAAGTTATGGAGGCACTACTTGTATGGAGATAGAGTGGAGATATTTACTGATCACAAGAGCCTGAAGTATGTATTCACCCAGAAGGACCTTAATATGCGCAGAAAGATGGCTTGAGCTACTGGTAGTGTAAC
>JANAVB010031234.1:0-79806 GCA_029216955.1 Iris pallida
TCAGCATCGTCGCTAGGAGCATAGTGCGCTTAAGTTGTGCAAGCCTCTGCGCAGCCGATCTCGCGCCCGTTCGCGTGGCCCGATCGCGCGGCCAAATGGCGCGACCAGATGGCGCGACCAATTGGCGATGCCCAATTGGCGCTGCCCAGTGGCACGCCAATTGGCACGGCCTATTGGCGCAGCCTGATGGCGCTGCCAGTTGGCGCGCAGTGCGCGTGTGTGTGCAGTTGGCGCAGCGGTGCGTGATTGCACGCACTGTGCGTTGTTAGCACGTGCTATGCGCTAATTGACGCGCGCTGTGTGCCAGTTGGCTCAATCGTGTCTGTGCACGATTTGAGCGGTTACAGAACGTTTGGAGCGGTTTTTTCCACGTCCTGAACGTTCTGCATACCGAGCAGTTACTAGGCGCACCTATATAAAGTTCCTCTCTTCTCTCTCAGGCAACAATACTAAGTATCAAAAATTTTCTTACGAAATTCTCTAAGGCTGTGTTTGGTAGGAAGGATAGAAAAGTGGAAGGAAAGAATCAGAAAGATTATTTTCCATCTATATAAGGAAAGACTATTTTCTTCTTTTGTGTTTGGTAGGATGGAAGGAAAATGGAAGTGATATATTTTTCTTTGTTTGGTATTGAAAGAATAGTGGAAGGAAGGAAAATAAAAAAATATAGACTTTACCAATTATATTCTCAACTAACAACATTTATTTACCATTTGACTTTATTGAACTAGTTTAAAATAATATAATTTTTATAGGGTATAATTGTAAATTAAGATAGATATGCACTTTTCCTTCCACTTTTTCTTCCACTTTTGGGATGATTGATTTTCTTAGGTTATGAGGGAAAACCAATCCCTCCACTTTTCCTTCCATCCATTTTTTTTTTCCTCATACCAAACAAGAGAATGTTTCTTTCCTCCAACTTTTCCCTCATATATTTTCTTTCCTCCCACTTTTCCCTCCTACCAAACACATCCTAAGTTCAGAGCAGAGAAGAGAGGTACTTTGTGAGCAGAGTTTCATGCCATCCGAGGAGTCAGAAGAGTAGAGTGTTCCAAAGTTTTTCGTCGAATTTACTGGTTCCTGAAAGCTATTCGTGTGGGATGAATTAAGCTTTGAGCGCCGGTGATCATTCACCCCAGTAGGCTATTTCACCATTTCTGTTCATTCACTTTTATCTCGTTCTAAACGAGAACGTTTCTGATCTAATCAGAAAACGTTAGTGGACTTTCCACGGTGAAGCCTACTTTCCGCATTATATAGTAGAATAGAATACTGAAACTTGTGACATAGACATCCTTCTTGAATACTTTTTTTTTTCTTTTCTTTTCTTCTATTGATAATGTTTCATGTGCATTGTGCCCTCTTTCAGTCTCTGATAAGGATTAAGAAAAAAAATTGGTTCTATGCACTTGAACTACAAATCCAATCTTATTCATGTTTCTTGGTAAATTTTTGTTGCAAACCATTTTGGGCGACTTCTTGGATTCTCCTACTAAGTTTGTTTTTCTTATCTCTTCTTGTTGCCTGCTTACAGCGATACAAGCGACTCTGAAGACGAGTATGCAGATTCATGTATCTGTACTATAATGTAGAGATCTCTTGCATGTATCACCGACATCTCTTATTGTCACAGATCCAGCTCTGGGGACTGGATTAGGACCTGCAAAATTGATAGTTTCCTTCACTTTTGCTGCTGCTTGAGGGCCCAAAGGTTTTAGCCCATGAAGTAGCAAGACAATGCCGAGGTTACACCTATTTTGACACCTCCTATTCTTCATTCTTTTGCTCCACATTCTTGTCTTAGTTTGGAGGATCAATATCTGAAGAACTCTTCAAGGTCCCATTTCAGACTAACAGATGATTGACATTATGGCCATATCAGAAGCAGCAGCAAAGTGTAACTTGATGATTATGGAACTAGTGTGAGCATTTCTCGATTAAACTTTTTTTTTTAAACGTGCAAATTGTATATGGAATGGAAGTGTATATATGGGGGCGGCCTCTGAAAGTACTAAAAATATGATATTTGATCACATTATGTGCTCTACCAGGATGTGCAACCTGATAATTCTTCAAAAGACCATTACAACTCTGATTAAACTTTTTGTTGTATGTGTGTTTTTGGGTAAATTATAAGGGCACATCAAAAGTTACTCAGGGCTATCCTGGATTGGGGCTAGCCCAGGTTTGAGAAAAAATTACTCAGGACAACCCAATTTTTTACTCTTGGGGTTCCAATCCAACACCCCCCGAACCCAAATTTTTATTTTTATTTCAATATTTTACTCTTCTCCCAAAACCTCCAAATATCTCTACTTCTTCTCCACCATTTCCATCTTCCCCATCTTCATCAAAAGCTCCTCACAAACAATGCATTGAAATAAACCATAGTTTTTCTCATTTCTAATTTCAGAGATGGCACCCAAAGGCTTCTCACAAACCATGCATGAAAATAAATCCTAATAAATCTTAGTTTCCTTTTCATTTTCAATTTCAGAAATGGCGTCCAAAGGCTCCTCACAAACAGTGCATGAAAATAAACCCTAGTTTCATTTTCATTCCAAATTTCAGAGATGGCACCCAAAGGCTCTTCACAAATAATGCATGAAAATAAACCTAAACCCTAATTTCTGGCAATTACAATCGACCAAGTCGACTTTAGGACCGCCACAATTTGTGGCAATCCTAAATACTTCTAGGACTGCCATAAATTTTAGTAGTCTTGAATGGACAGCTGTACAACAAGTCCATTTCAGGACTGCTCACTTTTCTGGCAGTCCTAGAAGTATTTAGGACTGCCAGAAATTATGGCAGTCCTAAATAATTTTGACATGAATTGTGGATACTATTACCTTTTCATTTTGAGATATAGGATTACATTCCAAATATCAGTGACCTAAACGCATGTAATATGCTAAATTTTGTATTAATTGCATTCAGGCAATATGATTGTAATCCTTTGTCAATATTAATTGCTTTATCAAATTGCGATTCATATTGTCGTATCATTTTGCGTATCATATCGTCGTATCTGTGTTTGTGGTTCATATTCCGTATCATATTGTGTATCCTATTTTATAGATATAGATGAAGAGACTTAAAAATTGAGAAACTATCTCTTAAATAGATTTATAGATATAGATGAAGATTTATTTTTAAATGAAGAAAATTGAGAGATATATAAGATAGATTTAAAATTTGAATTTTTTTAAACCGAGTAGATGATTGTCTAAAATAGATTTAAAATTGAGAGACTTAATCTCCAAAATAGGTTTATTTTGAAATGAACAAAATTGAAAGACTGATCTCTAAAACATATTTATACCTAGATGGATTTATTGACCGTATATATGAAGGTCTATTTAAAAATGAACAAAATTGAGAGACTTATCTATAAGATAGATTTAAAATTTTAATTTTTTTTAAAAACGAATAGATAATGTATTTATTTTTAAATCGAGTAGATAATTTATTTATCTCTAAAATAGATTATAAAAATATTTATATAGGTAACTTAATGATTATATAAAATATAAATTTTTTATGTGACTTATGTTTCCATGATTATTAAAAACTTCTTCTAGGACTGTCAATTTTTTGGGCTGTTAGGATTGACAAAATTTCTGGCAGTCCTATCCACCACCAGGACTGCCAGAAATTTGCAGTGGGCAAGTCCATTTTAGGACTGCCTAAATTTCTGGCAGTCATATCAGTGGATAGGACTGCCAGAAATTTAGGCAATCCATTATATCGTTCCGTCGCGACTGTTGACGAATTTTTGAAGTTCGTAACCCTAAATGAGTTCAAAGCTTCAAAAATCTATCTAGAATGAATAGTAAATAAAATTTTAAGTACTAGAAGATGAAATTTTGTCACGTCCCAGATCTAGAATACTGGAGAGCGGGGGCAGACACAGCCAGCTACGTATATAGAAGTGTATTCCACCTCCATATACGGTCACGGCTGTCTAGATGCATGAGAGTTTAACTACAAGCCATTAGTCTCTAATGGTCATGAACAAGCCTATTGTCTCAATCTCAAGTAAGTAATAGCAGTTACAAGATGTCAGAGCACCAAATATACAATAGTAAGGCGTCCCATACATTACATATTTAGATGATCATGAAGCTAGTCGTACAAAATATGATGACTAGCAAGAGTTTCAGTCATACATGATCAACCCTAGGATTTGTTAATTATGCTACAGCCCGTAGACAGACAGTAAGTATAGTGCGATCGAGCTAACACGTGCTCGTCGGCTAAACGCCTCAAAAGATTATTTTTACAATAGAGTGGGGGAGCAAAAATAAAACCCACTCGTTGCCAGGGTTACGCTTGGTGGTCACCATCTGGCTGGGAGGTAGGGAGATCATCTGGAGCCGCTCCGGTATCTGGCCACGCAAAACCAGCTGGGTCAGATCCCAGAAAGAGCAAGTGCCACAAACGAGGCTTCACTTAAGAACTAAAAACCAGCAATTAGCACAAGAACATAATTATATAATAAAGGACTGGAAATATGGAAAATCATGATGATATACGATAAGATAACCATGGGACTATTCAAATAACCAAGTTACAATCCGTAAACCAAACAAGGACCGGGATTGTAACCCTTCATCTGAACGGAACTTGGTTTTCCACCATTTATCGATAAGGTAACACAAGCAATCGGGTCATGTAACAATCTTGTACAGGATCAGGACAAGACTAGACTGGTTATACTCCATCCAACATTCACGGCCAAGCAATAAGTACGGCTTGATACTTTAACTAACTAGGGTTATCACAGGCCTAGTTACTAGCAAGATGCAATGAGATTATTCCAACAGCCACAAGCCCTGCAGACCATCCAGTTTACCCGGACGCAATTAGGGGTTGAGTTCATGTGGGTACATCGTCCAAGAAATGCATGTACCCTTAAGTATCTTGAAGGGTGCAACACATGACAGTGTGCTGGAAATGTGTCATACTCGACGGCAGGTTGTAAATTCCATGATGGGACACCCAGATAATGGGATTGCCTTTAGCTGGAAAATCTCTTCATGACTACTGGATTATTCTAGTTATTAGTCTTAGTCAATTTAAGTAGGTACCCCTGATCGTGGTACTCAGGGGTCCTTTCCCTAGACATGATGCAAGACAATACTGGTTCATTTGTACAAACACAATCGCCCACGGTGTCCAGGCCATTCATTCTTGTCATGTCATGCTAGCCGTCGCAACAGTATATCGAGGTATATCATGTTAGGTTTACTTATCAAGAGTGTACCACGACGGGCCACTATCATGTCAGTCACATTACCCTATCGTGTTTATGGAACATGTTCAGAATTAACATGGTATAGGCATTTCCATCAAGGACCCAAGTTACACAGAGGGTCATGAGACATAAGCATACATGTAACAACCAAAATAGTAAAAGGGGGCAAAGGCTGTGGGAGGAGCCATACGGCCCGATATCCAAGGGCCGCGGCCTAAGCGGCCAAGGATTGCCATGCGACAAGGGCCAAACGGCCATGCAGCATGCGGCTAGGGGAAACAGGGGCCATGCGGCAAGGCTGCCAAGAGCCATGCGGCTCGGGGGGGAGGGGGAACAGGGCCATGCGGCTAGGGTGGGGCCGCATGAAGACTGGAGTGCCTACGCGGCCAAAGAGGAGCCGCATGAGACTGGAGTGCCTATGCGGCCAAAGAGGAGCCGCATGAGACTGGAGTGCCTATGCGGCCAAAGAAGTGCCGCATGAGACTGTTATTCTTCTCCAGTGATCCAAGAAGAAGAACCATGGAGGCCATGGCTTCTAAGCTCCATTAATCCTTCATTTAAAGTCAAAATCCGGACTTCCATAGGTCAAAATGGGGTAGAACGAAATTCTATACAACATGGAACAATCAAAAGTTAAAAATAACAAGGTTTGATAGATCAAAACCCAAGAAATCCGAAAATGCAACAACTTAGTTCTACATGAAATGAACCATGGAAATTAAAAATGCTAAGTACTAAAGTGTCTTAGAATCTCGTGAGGAAGACAATGGAACAACAAAAATTGAGTTCCTCCATGAAGCAAGTTGCACTTGCCTAAGCTCTTGGTAGGTGGAGAGAGTTATGAGGAAGAAGAAGGAGTAAATGAAAAAGTAAGAAAGTAATGAAGAGAGAGAAAGGGTTGGTGGGTTTATAAAGAGGGGGGAGGGGTGGGGGTGGGGGGTAGCATGTTGGGCCAAGTCCTAACAAACCGAGCCCAACCAAATATACCAAGCTAAGCCAAGCCGAACCAGGATGAACCCAAAATAAACCAAGGCAAGATTAAACCAGGGTCAAGCTAAGCAAGACAAGTCTAACTACGGGTCGGGATTTCGTACACGTATACTGGAAATACGTATAACGAAAAACGGAGGTGACAACTCTATCCACCTTAAAAGAATTCCGTCCTCGGAATTTAATCAAGAGGCTAGAGATGTCGGGGTAAGCTATATTAAGGCACAAGCAATCTATGACTAAGCAATCAATCAAACAATCAATCATGCATGCAAGGTATTTAGAAGCACAAGGCAGAAGGAAGGCATCTGCTAGAAACCTCTCTGCCGATTCTGCATCTGGGCGTGGACCTGGGCATACTGCTGGGGCCTCTGCTGCTGGAATACTTGTTCCTGAGGCGGCAATGGCCTCTGAGGCTGATACTGCTGTTGCACTAGTACTGGTGCCCTAACTGATGGACTGGTTAGGTTCGCTGACGATGAGCTGGCTCTATTCGGACATGACCCTATCTTATGATCCGGTGCCCCACAAGCCAAACACAATCCCTGTGCTCTGCGACACTCCGAAACAACGTGTCCTGGCTTCCCACAATGAGTGCAGCCCATTGCGGAAGACTGCTTCTGCTTCTGCGGCTGAGGGTATGTCGGTGTCGAGTGCTGAACCGACGAAACTGTGGTCGTCCTCCCGGGGCTCCAATTGTCAAGGCCCTAGCTGCCGGGGCTGGTGCTGAGGACAGACCCATCTACCCATGGGACCTCTTCCTGCTTCTGGTTCGGTCCGCAATCCTCTACGAGGTATACTCGTGCTTCCTGGTTGCCCTCAAGACAGCTTCAAAAGTCCGATGTTCAAACTGCTCCACCGCTAGAATAATCTCTAGGTGAAGTCCCTGTTGAAACCGCTGCGCTCGATCCAACTCGGTTGCCACCAAGGTGGGAGCAAATCGACTCAGTCTAGAAAACTCGGCCGCATATCCATCGACCGTCCTGCTCATCTGCTTCAGATTGGTAAATCTCGTCTGCAGATCATGTCGAGCCATTGCATCAAAGTACTTGATCTGAAACTTGTCACTGAATATCGCCATGGGACAGGCGTCGCCAAACCCACTGCTAGCATCGCTTACCAGGGGCGGGCCAAGTCCAATAACTGTAGGCACACTGTTGCCACCTTCTCTTCCTCTGGAGTCTTGGCTGCTCCCAAGATAATCTCGATGTCCTGGAGCCAGGCATCAGCTGCAATCGCGTCCTCGCTGCCGTCAAAGAAGGGAGGGTCCAGGCGCTTGAAATTGTTGGCTGTACTGTTACCTTGATAACCAACTCTGTCCATGGCTGTCTGTACTGTCTGGTGCAGGGCATCACCTCGACAATCTTCTGATGCAAGTAATTCTCGGATAAGTCCTACCAAGGTCCCATTGTCAGGCTCTGTAGGCTGGACTGGCTGAACCGGCTGAACTGGCGGCTCATGATCTCCGGAAGGCATGACTCGGGAGGCTGCTTCTGAGTGTTGGGCTTGGTCCCCAGGTTGCTGCTGAGGTGCTGGTTGAGCTCCTCCCGGCTGATCAGTAGGACCAGGAACAATGCCACTGAAAAATAATGACATAAGGGACAATAAGGAAGGACCAAGATAGATCAAGGAGGTAAGCATGTGATCAGGTCAAGATTTCAGGAAGATTAGAGGGCACGAGTATAGATCAAAGGCGAGTGCTGATTGATACATCTATTCGGTAAAACCCTCACACATCTTGATTTACAAGACCTACATGGGCCACCACTTAAACCGTGTCACACCCCAGATCAAGAATACTGGAGAGCGGGGGCAGACATAGCCAGCTACGTATATAGAAGTGTATTCACCTCCATATACGGTCACGGCTGTCTAGATGCATGAGGGTTTAACTACAATCCATCAGTCTCTTATGGTCATGAACAAGCCTATTGTCTCAATCTCAAGCAAGTAATAGTAGTTACAAGATGTCAGAGCACCAAATATATAATAGAAAGGCGTCCCATACATTACATATTTGGATGATCATGAAGCTAGTCATACAAAATATGAAGACTAGTAAGAGTTTCAGTCATACATGATCAACCCTAGGATTTGTTAATCATGCTACAGCCCGTAGGCAGAAAGTAAGTAAAGTGCAATCGAGCTAACACGTGCTCGTCGGCTAAACGCCTCAAAAGATTATTTTTACAATAGAGTGGGGGAGCAAAAATAAAACCCACTCGTTGCCAGGGTTACGCCTGGTGGTCACCATCTGGCTGGAAGGTAGAGAGATCCTCTGGAGCCGCTCCGGTATCTGGCCACGCAAAACCAGCTGTGTCAGATCGTAGAAAAAGTAAGTGCCACAAAGGAGACTTCACTTAAGAAGTAAAAACTAGCAATTAGCACAAGAACATAATTATATAATAAAGGACTGAAAATATGGAAAATCATGATGATATACGATAAGATAACCATGGGACTATTCAAATAACCAAGTTACAACCCGTAAACCAAACAAGGACCGGGGTTGTAACCCTTCATCTGAATGGAACTTGGTTTTCCACCATTTATCGATAAGGTAACACAAGCAATCGGATCATGTAACAATCTTGTACAGGATCAGGACAAGACTAGACTGATTAGACTCTATCCAACATTCACGGCCAAGCAATAAGTACGGCTTGATACTTTAACTAACTAGGGTTATCATAGGCCTAGTTACTAGCAAGATGTAATAAGATTATTCCAACAGCCACAAGCCCTGCAGACCATCCAGGTTATTCGGACGCAATTAGGGGTTGAGTTCATGTGGGTACATCGTCCAAGAAACGCATGTACCCTTAAGTAGCTTGAAGGGTGCAACACATGACAGTGTGCTGGAAATGTGCCCTACTCGACGGCAGACTACAAATTCCATGATGGGGCACCCAGATAATGGGATTGCCTTTAGCTGGAAAATCTCTTCATGACTACTGGATTATTCTAGTTATTAGTCTTAGTCAATTTAAGTAGGTACCCCTGATCGTGGTACTCAGGGGTCCTTTCCCTAGACATGATGCAAGACAATACTGGTTCATTTGTACAAACACAATCGCCCACGGTGTCCAGGCCATTCATTCTTGTCATGTCATGCTAGCCGTCGCAATAGTATATCGAGGTATATCATGTTAGGTTTACTTATCAAGAGTGCACCACGACGGGCCACTATCATGTCAGTCACATTACCCTATCGTGTTTATGGAACAGGTTCAGAATTAACATGGTATAGGCATTTCTATCAAGGACCCAAGTTACACAGAGGGTCATGAGACATAAGCATACATGTAACAACCAAAATAGTAAAAGGGGGCAAAGGCTGTGGGAGGAGCCATACGGCCCGGGAGCCAAGGGTCGCGGCCTAAGCGGCCAAGGATTGCCATGCGGCAAGGGTCAAACGGCCATGCAGCATGCGGCTAGGGGAAACAGGGGCCATGTGGCAAGGCTGCCAAGAGCCATGCGGCTCGGGGGGGAGGGGGGAACAGGGCCATGCGGCTAGGGTGGGGCCGCATGAAGACTGGAGTGCCTATGCGGCCAAAGAGGAGCCGCATGAGACTGGAGTGCCTATACGGCCAAAGAGGAGCCGCATGAGACTGGAGTGCCTATGCGGCCAAAGAAGTGCCGCATGAGACTGTTCTTCTTCTCCAGTGATCCAAGAAGAAGAACCATAGAGGCCATGGCTTCTAAGCTCCATTAATCCTTCATTTAAAATCAAAATCCGAACTTCCATAGGTCAAAATAGGGTAGAACGAAATTCTCTACAACATGGAACAATTAAAACTTGAAAATAATAAGGTTTGATAGATCAAAATCCAAGAAATCTGAAAATGTATCAACTTAGATCTACATGAAATGAACCATGGAAATTAAAAATGCTAAGTACTAAAGTGTCTTAGAATCTCATGAGGAAGACAATGGAACAACAAAAATTGAGTTCCTCCATGAAGCAAGTTGCACTTGCCTAAGCTCTTGGTAGGTGGAGAGAGTTATGAGGAAGAAGGAGTAAATAAAAAAGTAAGAAAGTAATAAAGAGAGGGAAAGGGTTGGTGGGTTTATAAAGAGGAGGGGGGGTTTAGCATGTTGGGCCAAGTCCTAATAAACAGAGCCCAACCAAATATGCCAAGCCAAGCCAAGCCGAACCAGGATGAACCCAAAATATACCAAGGCAAGATTAAACCAGGGTCAAGCTAAGCAAGACAAGTCTAATTACGGGTCGGGATTCCGTACACGTATACTGGAAATACGTATAACGAAAAATGGAGGTGACAAATTTACACATGAACATGGATTGTGAGAGATTTGGAAGAGAAAATGTTTAGGATTTTGGGAGGGAGAAGGAAACAAGAAAGAAAGGCAAAAAAAGAAGAAGACTTATATACCTATAGTTGGACTAGTCGTAAATAATTTTTTAAGTGACAAACTTGTAAATAAACCAAAATTAGATTTGGAATAGCCTTGAGTAACTTTTGATGTACCTGTATAATTTACTTTATTTTGGCATGGGATATCTTGTATCATCTTTCTCCAGAATTATCTGAAGCCATCCACATCTATCGTAGAACCCTGGGCCTTCTGCATTTTTTTCTTCTTCCTTTGAGCCGATAGGTTTATGAAAGTGTGTATCTGCAATCTCTTTGTTTCTTACTAAGGCCACATCTGTTCTCAGAATTAGGGCCTTAGAAAGAAAGGTCATTCATTCCTATATTTGGATGCAAAGGAAATAAGCAGGAAGTTCTCAAAAGAAAAAACAAGTAAAAGGAGAAAAATGGTTCTTCGCAGCCATCCTATTTACTTTCCCTCCCAATTTTTTTGATTTTTCAAACATCGGAAAATAAAATAGATGAGAACTACAATTTTTTTTGAAGGAAATGAAATAGCAAGGAAATGAATCATATATGCAAACCAAACGAGGTAAAGTGAGGCTACATATGTTGAGTTTAATTTTTTGAACTTGGTCTCTAGAAAATAGTCCCACATCAATGTTGCAACCCTAAGTGTGTATTTCATATAAGATTCTTCTTATATTGACTTGTGCACATGAGGAGTGGTAACCTATGTGGTTAATATGGTGAGATGTGTTTCTAGAGGGCAAATTTCACGACCTCCAGGAAATATTTGCATTTTTGTTACTCATTTCTTCGAAAATTTTCTTAAAATCTTGGCCCCGCGACTCGGATGTGGACGTGGGAATGGACGAAGGACGTAAAATGGTGCTTTGATGGCGCAGTAGGGCGCTCGGAGCGGAGCGGAGCTCAACATTTTTGCTCAGAGGGTGATTCCGCAGAAATTGTCATTTAAACATGAAAGATGTCTCTGCAAAATTTTAGCCCCCACGAAAATGGATGTTCGCTACTTCTGAGTGTATCTGCCTATTTAATGAGGTTATTGCTGTAACCGTCCACTTAATGGAAACTTATTCTCTGGTTTTTTACTCTCTATTAAGGGTAGTGGGCTGCTAAGGGGGGTTGGTTCCCCTATATATTCACAAGTTCTTCTCTTTTGCAAGTGAGATTTGGTGAATATATTGTAGGACCGTTGAGCACCTCTAGAGAGGGAGAGGGGGTGAATAGAGTGCGTGTGTGCAGCGTAATGATAATCACCAGTTAAAAAATTATATGGCAGTAAATAACTAATATGAAGCAGACAGTATTTCAGTAAATGCGTAAAGTAAGGAGATCAAAAAGAGCTAACTCAAACACCGGAGTTTATACTGGTTTTTCTCTGAGAGGACTAGTATAGTCTCGAGAACGCTAGCTCGATGTTGAATCCATTATGTAGTAAAACACAAATTTTGAATTTGAAGTGTTTGCAACTCCTTACAACACGTGTTTTAGTCCGAAGAGCACTACTTAACATTCACAAGCCTTTGATCCGAAGGACTTGTCGACTTCAGAAATATGATAAAAATGAATTGGTTTTCAAGCATTCTTTACAACTCGAACCAACTCCTAGATCGAATTGAAACTGTCACTTGCTTGGCTAAAGACTTTGATTTGAAAGTGTAAAGTTCAGAGAACATTTTGAATAGAGAATAGAGAATGAGATGGGATGAGATGAAAAGAATGTGAAACTTAACTCTATTTATAGTATTTTTGGAGACCGAACTCTGGCAGAGTTCGGTTCCCTAACGTTCAAAAAATCGAACGTTGGAGCCAAGTCTATAGGGTGACCTAATCCAATAGGATAGTGGGTCAGGGTGACCGAGTTCAGCCCGAGTTCACGCAGAACTCGGTCCGAGTTTGGTTGCCCTATGACTAGTTAGGTCAAAGTGTAGAATGAAATAGATTTTGGGATCGTTGAAATGGGCTAGCTCTTTGTTTTGTGGACTAAACATGATTTGAAAACTGGTTTAGACTTTTTGGTGGAGAGACTAGGAAGCTGAGCAAGTGCTAGTTGCGACTCGACATACAAAGTTTCATATACACAATAAAAAGCAAAATATAAAAATAAATATAAAAACCAAGAGCACTTTGATGACGCCTTTTTTCTTGACGGCAGTTGTCCAAAGATAAACATATCTGGAAATCTGAATACCATTCGGGAGCTTCGCCCCCGAACCCGTACTGGGGGCGTTGCCCCCTCGACCCCTGTCCGCTGACTGGGCAGCGGAACCCCCCGAGTTCGAGGCTCTGAAGATGTTGTTGGACGGGTTAGAAAATCTTCTGCTATAACGTCGTCTTTGGCCCATCATAAATTCTTCATAGCATATATCCATGTTCGATCTTGCTTACTACTCGTTGTAGAAGCATGAAAAATACAAAGGAGGGGCGCATAGACTCTATGCGCCTAAATATGAAGTTTCAAGATTGAAGCAGTTCTTGAAACCTATGAGTTTTTGAAGATTGAGAATAATGGTCAAGAAGACGCATAATTTAAAGAGGGATTAAAATGACGCATAGTCTATTTGACGCATGACTTATCTTGTCTCATAGAAATAAATGATAAACCTTGGGCAGTGTACAGTACAAAGTTTCTGAGGAAGATGTCAGTGCTTGCATCATTATCGTTATTGCTTCTACATCTGTACAAGAGCAGTTTTATTTGGCTACTTCTAAGATATTGTAAAGTTATTTGCAGTAAGCAGTCAAGTACTATGCGCCTAAATTTTGACACATGGCCAATCCATTGTGAAGAGATCGTGTGTTGACATGGCAGTGTTTCGTGTAACACGTCTCAAAGCCACGTGGCGAGCTATACGTGATTCTCGAACACGTTCACTCCCCACTAACCCCAAACGTTTATGCGTCTATCTATTTCCATGCTTCTCTGAGGTAGAAAACAATGTATTTTCTGTCTATGTTGTTAGCCCAATGATTATATCATATTTTTGAATATGGCTAATCAATTAAGTTTAACTATTGATGTCACTAATATTCATATTATCACTATCATGTTGCTACTTAAACTTAGCATTGTCCTAAACGTTCACTATATCATATTGCTATGCTTGTATCATACTGCATCATATTATTTTGTTCGTCTAACATGTACTTACAGACAATCAATAAGCATGATCAAACTAGGATATATGCAATAAAGAATTATTGATGGGCCAAAGACGGCGTTATACAAGAAGATTTCTCAGAACCATCGAACGACCTATCCGGGGCCTCGTATTGGGGGTTCCGCTGCCTGGTCAGCGGACGGGGGTCGAGGGGGCAGCGCCCCCTGTAGGGGTTCAGGGGCGAAGTCCCCGAAAGGTATTCAGATTTTCAGATCTTTTTATCTTTGGACGACTGCCGTTAAGGAAAAAGATGTCTTCAAATCTGCTCAAATGTCAGGAGAAAGGCATCATCAAAGGGGCTATTGGTTTTCATATTTATTATGTATTTTTTCTTTTATTGAGTCTAAAAAAAATGTGAGATTGATCGGATCGGCACTGGCTTAACTATTCTCAGTCCACAATATATAGCCTACATATCCACAAATATCTATCCAAAAGTCCACATATTAAAAAGTCCAAAACCCATCAAAATTTGGCCAAAACAGTTCTGGCATAACTCTGCTCGAACTCGGTCATAACTCGGCCCGAGTTCTGTCTGGGTAAATTCGAAATACAGTTTCCACCAAATCTGCATCCAACGTTCGTATACGAAATTCTAACATCCGAACTCTGTACGAATTCAGTCCCCAAAATACTATAAATAGAGTTAAGATTACCATTCATTTTAGTCATCCTATTTTATCTCTTTTTTTCTCTATCTAAAGTATTCTGAGATTTTTTTACTTTCATATCTAAGCTTTAACGACACTTAGCCAAGCCAGTACAGTTTCTGTTTAATCTAGAGTTTGGTGTTGAAGAGTTGTATCGGAGGTTGCATTCAAAAAATTGTTTGCCATAAAATATAAAAGAGCGGAACAATTATCGGAGGACTGGACTTTTATTTCACAACACAAACTCGCTTGTACAAAGAAAGCCTAGGAACGAAAACCTAGGTACAGCAGTCTAAGTACAATTGTTTATTTTAGAGTCTGGGGGGTGACGATAGAGGCTCGGGAAAGCTACGGCAGCTCTGCCTTACTCCTTGGACGATCGGTATGCAGCCTTGGCTCCAGAAGATTGCTTGGCGTTGAAGAAATACTCTCTTTGCTCTCTCTCTCTGCTTTTTCTCTCCAAGTATTCTGGTGCTCTCTGATCTCGAAGAAAGGTCCTCTTCGCAAGGGAATGGCACCTTGCTATTTATAAGAAGGGAATGCTATCATTAGGGTTTACAATGATTGTCCCTTAAAGTGGTGGTGGCCTGTGGATTGATCAATCTGGGCCATTAGTTTTGAGTATAATGAATCTGGGCTATTAATGTAGATTGTGCCAAATCCTCTCAGTAATTAATGCTGATTGGAATAAATCTCCCTTGTGATGATCTCCTGATGTCTGCAAATCTGAATGAATAAGTTTAATTCATTCTCCTGCCACGTGTCCCAGATTATTGGAATTTGACCCAATCTTTGATTGCAGTAAATCTGGGAAATTGATTAGCTTTATGACACGTGTCCTGGGAGCCGCTGAGGGGATCTGAGCTGCATGAAGTTTGCGCCGCATAAGCCCGTCCACGTGGCAAGGCTGTTGGGGAGTGGCCCCCGAACCTTTGAATCACATGATATTCTGGACCGCATGGACGTAGGTGGCCGCATAACGGGTAACCCCTTCTTGAGCCGCATGGAGATGGTCATCGTGAGCTGCATAGGGGAGCATCTGCTTGAGCCGCATAGGGGGACCGTCTGCTTGAGCCACATAGGGGGAGTCTCCGCTTGAGCCGCATAGGGCTGTTTCGATCTGGGCCGCATAGGACAACTTCGGCCTGAGCCGCATGGGGAGTCTCCGCTCGAGCCGCATATGACTGTCCACGTGTCTAGGCCGCGTGGCATTTTCTGGATCTCGGAGGATTATGTCAGAGATCTCCTTCATTTTCCTAGGAGTCTGTCATTATGACAGAGTCATAATTACCTCTTTGTGTCAGGGCTGTCGTCTTGTCAGAGCTGTCAGCCGTCAAGGCAATTAATACAGTAAGGAAAGAGTTGTTTGTATGCTACGTGGCACCTCTCTGAGCCGCATGGAGATCACGAAGCCGTATATACGCGTTGAGCCGCATGGATCCTCTGAGCCGTATGGGCTTTCTGAACCGCATGGGGTTTCCTGGCCGCATGGCTCTTTCTTTATTATTTTCCATGCTTCTACAAAACCCCCTTCAAAGTTTTCAATTTGTAAAATTGAAATACTTTGAATAAGAAGCATGGCCATGCGCAAGCTCTTTCTAGCCGTATATGAGGTCCTAACCGCATAGACGTCTTTGGCCGCATGAAGGTTTCAGCCGCATGACCATCTGAGTCGCATCGTTGTTTCAGCCGCATAGCCATCTGAATCCGCATAGGCTCTTTGCCACATCATTATGTCATGCGTGCAAATCTTTTTGGGGTAGGATCCCAAGAGCTTAGTCTTTAATTATCAAGTTTGGCTCGATAGCCGAAGAGTCGATCACGTTGTACGAAGCGTCGGTCCGTGGTCCTCCTTGTCTATAAATGGAAGGGTATTTGGACGGTCTTCTCTCTTAGACTCTTCTTGACTCAGATTCCTGTCTTATTTTCTTCCTCTGATCATCCGACAACGATGGCACCCAGGGCTTCTAAGGCTGTGAAGAAAGCTGTGGCGAGGAGTAAGAAATCGGCTTCGTCCTCAACTGTCGCGCCTCCTGTTCGTCTTGACGTTCACATTGCCATCGAAGGTAAGGATTATGTAGATGATTGAGTACTTTGAAACCCTAACAGAGCCTGCTTCGTGCACAAGCCTTTGACGCAAACTTCTCAAACTACATGGTCCGCACACACGTCTCGTGACTTAGCCGCATGGGGGTATACCCCATGTCCAAGCCGCATGAGAGTTGCCTTAAACGAGCCGCATGGACCTTTCTGAATGTCTTCTGACTGTTTTCATTTTCTTCGTCTTTGGTTCTTGCAGTATCTCCACCGAATGCTGATATTGCAGTGTCAGAGGAGCCGCAGCCTCCTGTCATCAACCAGGGGTCTTCCTTTGTTAAGAAAGAGGTGATAAAAGAAGAACCGGCGTCTAAGGGGGATGGCAGCCCTCCAAGTATCGAAACTGCTGAAGGTGGTAGCGCTGGGAATTCTGATTCTCCTATTCTGGATGAGGATCTTCCTCAATTGCATCCTTCATATGTGAGGTGGTTGAGGGAATGTTATACGCGCTTCTGCAACTAGGATTAAGGGGCTTCTCGTAGATGTCTATCTTTTGCCTGTAGTTTTTGTTTTGTTTCGCTTTTTTCTTGTCTGCATGAAGAACCTCTTTGACTTGCTTGTAGTCGTATGGATGTAACCGATTTCTGAATGAATGGAATATATTTGCTTCTCTCTTTTGCTTTGTACTAGTCATCTTATTGAGACAGTTTGCGTGGACCCATTGCCCCTAACGTACCCTGGTTTTGGATACGGACAACAAGTTAAAAAGGAACCAACATACTTACTCAGAGGTACTGAGGACATGGCAAGCATAAAGGTTTCTTCGACGGAGCCTTCCCATTCAGAGGTAATGAGGACATGGCAGGAGTGGGCTCAATGAAGGAGGGTACATAGAACGACTCAGAGGTAATGAGGACATGGAAGTTCTATGTAGAGGGGTGATTTATTTTTGGCAGAAATGAAACGACTCAGAGGTAATGAGGACATGACCATTTTGGAAATTTGTGGATCGGTTACCCTTTTTGTGCACCGGGAGTGCGGGTAGTGGATCATGAGAGAGGATCTCTTCCAGGCAGAAAGTTCAGGGGTATGATCATACATGACTTTCTATCTGAGAGAGTGACCGAAATGTGAGTTCAGAGGCACCAGCGGGTACATGACTCGGTAATCTGGAATGTTCAAATGCAAGTTCAGCGGCACCAGCGGGTACGTGACTCGATAATCTGGAATGTTTGTGGATGTGAGTTCAGCGGCACCAGTGGGTACATGACTCGATAATATGGAATATTGTGGGTGTGAGTTCAGCGGCACCAGCGGGTACATGACTCGATAATCTGGAATATTGTGGGTATGAGTTCAGCGGCACCAGTGGGTACATGACTCGATAATCTGGAATGTGTCATTTAGACATAATATTTCTTCAGGAACTTGCCGTTGACGGACAACATGAACAAGTCTCTGTTTTGCTTGGCGAGGCGGTAAGCACCGTTGGAGAATACAGCCTCGATGATAAATGAACCTTCCCATTTTGGCTGGAACTTGCCGGCGGTCTTGTGAGTCATGACCATCGGCCTTCGGACTGCCAGAACAAGATCGCCCACTTGGAATGTTCTGATTTTAACCTTCTTGTTGAAGGCTCCAGAGATGCGTGCTTGGTATAGCTCGATTCTTTGCTGAGCCAGGAGGCACTTTTCGTCTAAGGCCTCTAACTCTTGTAGTCGGTGTCGGTAGTTATCATCTGTCGTCAATTGATAAGTGAGGGCGACACGGAGTGAGGGTATTTGAGTCTCTAATGGGAGAACTGCCTCACTCCCGTATACCAGGAATAATGGTGTATTCCCTGTGGCTGTTCGAACTGTGGTACGATACGCCCATAAACATTCACCAAGCTTCTCGTTCCAGTCGTGTTTGTTGGACGATACGAATTTCTTGAGTAACTTGATGATGGTTTTGTTGAATGCTTCTGCTAACCCATTCGTTGCTGGGTTGTATGGTGTCGAAGCAATATTCTGGATGCGGTGCTTGTCGCAGAATCGATAAAAGGCGTGGCTTACAAACTGCGGACCATTATCGTAGATGATCCTCCGGGGCAGTCAAAAGCGGTAAATTACGTGATGCTTGAGGAAGCTGATCACGTTCGAAGTTTTGACTTCTGCAAGCGGGACAGCTTCCGCCCATTTGGAGAAGTAGTCAGCGATTACGAGTATGAAGCGATGTCCTCGGGAGGAAGGTGGGGTGATTGGACCAATGATATCCATCCCCCATGCTTCGAATGGCCAGGATGCCGTTGTTGGATGTAGAAATTCGGATGGTTGGTGAATGAAGTCCGCGTGGACTTGGCAGGCTTTGCACTTTCTAGCATAGTCTATCGCATCCGCAACCATCGTGGGCCAGTAGTAGCCCATTCGACGAAGACGGTCTTGTAATTTAGGGACAGGCTGATGGGCCCAGCAAATACCGTCATGAGCTTCTCGTACGGCTTCTTTGGCTTCTGCGTTTGACAGACACCGAAGCAATAATCCATCATAGGATCGCCGATACAGCATTTTCGTCTCTGTATCGTAGAAGAATCTGAGAGAATGCCGTCTGATGGAGGTGGCTTCCTTTGGGTTCTTGGGCAGGATGTCGTAGACGACGAAGTCAATGAATGGTTGTCTCCAATCCGGAACATCGTCGATCGTCTGGACGAAATAACTTGTCACGAATTGAACGTTGTTCTTGGGGCAGACCAGCTCGTGGCCTATCACATCCACCGATTGTTGAGTATGATTTGGTACTGCTAGGGAAGCGGCCAGACCTGCTAAGGCATCTGCTTCGATATTTCGGAGTCTGGAGACGTGCTCGATGAAGAACCCCTAGAACGACGAGATGATATCGATCGCTATCTGGTGATAGGGGATCATGTCTTTGTGGCGAACTTCGTATGAGCCCCGGATCTGATTGACGATTAACTGAGAATCGCCGTATGCTTCAAGATATTCTACCGCCAGCTCCCTTGCAAGTTGGAGGCCAATGACCAAAGCGTTGTACTCGGCCACATTGTTAGAGCAGGGTTCTGTGAGAGAGTAAGCGCGGTTAATCACCAATCCAGAAGGAGAAACCAGCACCACCCCGACTCCGACGACGATGTTGCCCTTGGGTCCAGTTCTCGAAGCACCATCGAAGAACATTCACCATATATCATCGTGAGAGGTTGCATGCGAGTCGGCGACCTCATATGGGATCTCTTCATATATTCTGGAGGACTCCGAACCCAGGTGGGCTGCCAAAAAGTCTGCCAGGGCTTGACCTTTGACAGCCTTTTGCGGGACGAAGATCATATGATAAGGGGATAGCAATATTGCCAATGTAGAGAGGCGAGAGCTGAGTGCCCCTGGTTTAGTCATGAGGACCCTGAGAGGGTTGACTCGTGAGATCACATGTATTATTTGTCCCGTGACATAATGCCGCGTCTTCTGGATGGCAAACACCAGGGCAAGACATTCCTTCTCCACAGCGGTGTATCGGTGTTCTGGCCCAATCATCATTCGACTGAGGTAATATATGGCTTGCTCATGGCCTGCATCATTGTTTTGTGCCAGCAGAGCCCCGAGAGAATGTTCCATTGCTCGTACGTAGAGCAGGAATGGTTTTTCGACAACCGAGGCCACCAGGACTGGAGGGTTTGACAAATATTCTTTGATACTGTCGAAGGCCCGCTGACATTCTTCGTCCCATACGAATGAGAGGCCTTTCTTCATGAGGTGGGTGAATGGTCGACATCGCCCGGAGAGGATATAAATGAACCTCCTGATATAAGCTAGTCTCCCTTGAAGGCCTCTGAGTTCGCGGAGATTTCTCGGGGGACCCATCTCCATGATTGCCTTTGTCTTCTCAGGATCTACATGGATACCCTGGGCAGTGATGATGAAGCTCAAGAACTTCCCGCTGGACATGCCCAGGAAGGATTTTGTGGGGTTCATTTTCAAATTGTGTGCTCGCATTAGGTCGAATACCGTCCTCAGATCCTGCAGATGGTCTCCCTTACAGCGAATCTTGACGGCGATATCATCAACATAGTACTCCACTGTCTTGCGTAAGTGGTCTCTGAAGATGATACTCATGGCTCTTTGATAGGTGGCACCGGCATTCTTCAAACCGAAAGGCATGTCTGTGTAACAGTATGTGCCAATCGGTGTTCGGAATGATGTATGCTTTTCGTCGTCAGGGGACATCTTGATTTGGTTGTACCCTGAGAAACCATCTATGAATGACATACGTTCGAAGCCGCAGGTGTTGTCAATCATGATGTCTGTGATAGGGAGGGAGAATTCATCTTTGGGGCATGCCTCGTTCAGATTGCGAAAGTAGATGCAGATTCGAATCTTTCCATTCTTCTTGAGGCCGGGTACTATGTTGGCGACCCAGTCAGGATGTTGCTCCTCACGAATGAAGCCGCTGACTATCAGTTTGTTGACTTCGGCTTCGATCACATCCATGATGCCTGGGCGGAAGCGTCGCTGTTGTTACTTGACTGGCTTTGCATTCGACCGAATGTTGAGTTTATGAAGAGCAATATCGGGATTTAATCCCGGCATGTCTTTATAGCTCCAGGCGAACACATCAATATATTCTTTGACAAGTTCCAGCAGCGATTCTCGCTCTTCGTCTGTTAAGCTTTTACTGACGAAGATCGGTTTTGGAGAAGATTCGCTGCCGAGGTCAACTTGTATGACCTCGTCTTCAGTAGGAGGTTCTCTCTGTTCGAACCGCTTTTCCCATTGTGTATCCAGCTGTTGGGCCCACGACTCTAGCTCGAGGATCTCAGGGATGTCTTCATCTTCTTCATAAGCGTCGGCGAATGCCATGTTGACTGACAAGACTTGCCTGAATAGGTCTCCGATGCTGGTATCCGAGTCAGAAGTTGGTGACCCGATTGAATGTGAATGCCAGTCACATTCTTCATCTGAACTCTCAGGGGTCGTCGTGGGTGTTACATACCCTAATCCACATCGAGTCTTGCTATAGTAGTCCCGTGGTTTGCCTGCCGGGACCGGTAGCTTCAAAGGTAATTGTCGTCCAGTACCATAGTTCAAGCCTGGCGTCGTCTCTAGATCATACCCCTGTTTCTGCATGAGATATTTGGATTGGGGACTATAAAGATACAGAGGCAGTCTCCCGGTATCTGATCCAAGGTCGACTTCTTCTACGGTGAAGGGATGCGGATCATCCTTCCGGCCGAAGATGATTGGATGGTCCCCTCCCTCGATTATGCGGTAAGCGTCTTCCACGGGAGTAAGCTGGATCGCGGTGTACACATTTATCACCTGTGTGTGTAGGTGAGTGCCTATACCGTGTTCCATAGCATATATTGTACAAAGCTTATTAAGCTCGAGGTAGTTCAAAGATAGCCCTTTATTGATGAAGTAAGATATCTTTTCTAGGGGGATTACATCATCTGCGAAGGGAACATCAGTGTGGGCAGCCACATACTTGGCTAGCTCCGGTTCCTCTTCGGCTACCCCCTGCGTAAATAAAGACTGAAAGGACGACCTGGGCAGCTTGATCGTCAGAGGTTCAGCTGATGGAGCAGAGCGTGGAGTTGTTGGCAGACTAGCGACCCCCAGTCTGGTGCTCGATGTCGGGCGGGGAGTGGTTGGTTCGCTAGAAGTTCCAGGCCTTGCATCGGGGTGTCGACCCTTCTTGGGAAGGCGTATTGTCATTGGCTTGTTGGAGGGATTGAGCTTCTCCGTTTGCGGTTGGCCGACTCTCGACAGTCTGATTGTCAGTGGCTCCGTTGAGGGTCTTGGCATTTGGCCGGACCTTGGCAGCCGGATTATCATCTGCTCTTCTTGTGCCGAGAGGCTGATTGCGTCCTTACGCAGAGTGGCTGTAAGAGGTACGAACTTGCCAGGTTTGCGAGCTTGGAGGTGGATCGTCAGAGGTTCTTCTGATCCTGTGACTGTCTCGGTACGAGCTTGCACATCTCCTTCCTCAAGGTGCCTCTTCGACTTTTCGTATAGGCAGGATTCTGAGTAGTAGGATTCGACCCCTTTGAAGGGATCGATATCAGCAAATTCTGTCCTCACGAAGCCGTGTTTGTTGACATATTTGAAGCACTGGTGTAGCGTGGAAGGCACGATCATATAATCGTGTATCCATGGGCGCCCCAAGAGTATCTTGTACGAAGTGTCTGCATCTATGACGTAGCAGGTGACCTCTGATTGGAGATCGCCAATCTGACACTTCAGACGAATCTTCCCAATTGGGTAGCTCCTGCCCGAATTGAAACCGCTGATGGCGGTGCTTGTAGGCGTCAGGCGATGCATTGGAATGCGGAGATGATGTAGCAAACCCTTCGGGATAATGTTTATGGAGGAGCCAGGATCAATGTGCATCCGATCCACCTTTACGTTGCCGATGTATCCAGTGTAGTATAGCGGGCGATCATGCAGGTTGGTTTTGATGAGCATGTCCTACGGAGTGAAGACAATATTGGGCATCGCTCCCGTGCAGGCGCTGTTTTGGAAATCTGCAGGCGGGTTTTCTCCCGTGAGGTTGACCTAAGCCAGGTATGCGTCGGCATTTTGGAGTGCATCGCTCAAAGCCGTACGAACATCCTTGGAGAGTCTAAGAAGCTCGTATAATGACAACTTTGTCGGCGTGTTGGCCAATTACGCTAAGTTGTCGAAGTTGTAGGGCTTCTCCAGCCCTTGTGATGCCTCTTTTCGGAGGGTTTTGTCAAAGCGAGTCTCCCTCGGCCTAGGCTTGTCGGTCGTCGGAGGCTGAGCCGGTCCCGGAGCATCAGTTGTAGCGGGCTGATGATCTTCAGCCGGATTGTCAGCCACAGGTTGGGGTTGTGCCCCAGACCGTGTGACTACGGCTGTAGCTTTTTCGATATCTGCCGAGATTGTGCGGCAGGACCTGACTTTTCTACTCTTCTTCTTGCAAATGGAAGATGTTGTGGGCTGAGTCACTTCTGATACCAAGTCCGGATGGACCCACATGACCTCCCCTCGTAATGTGGTGAGAGGCACTAGACCAGCAGCCTGCTCTCGGGGAGGTGAAAGATTAGCAATCTCCATTGTTGCCAGAGGGATGGGGACCACACCGTCTTGAGTTTTTGTAGGAGGAAAGCTGCCGAATTGTACTGACACCATATTGGCTGCGACTGTTACCTCTTCGAAATAGATGGCCAGAGCGTTCGAATCGATGAGGTTTTGGATGTACCGTTTTAGTTGGTAACAGTCATGTGTGGCATGATGGACGTAGCGGTGGTAATGGCAGTACTTTGGGTTCTCCATGTCTGCCGGCCGAGGTTCCCGTCTTAGTGGAGGAAGCTGAATTCTGTCTCCTTGTATGAGCATGTCCAAGATGGGCTTGACGTGACCGTCTTCGAAGGAGTAAGTGATTTGCGGCCATTGTTTATCTGCCGGCTTTGGCTCAGGTTTCTGTGCTGTATCGGCCACCATAGCCTGCTTACCCCTGCTGTCCCGATTGTTGGAGGGGCTACCCCCATTGTCGTTGTTAGGACGCTTGCCCTTGTTCTCTTCGTCCGAGATGTGCAGTCCCAATTGGCGAGCCTTCTTCAATCGTTCTTCGGTACTTGTGGCACTGATGATGAACGTCTTCCAGTCCTTGAATTGACTTTCGCCCATACAGAGACTGATTGTCGGGAGCAATCTCTTTTGGCAAATTTCAATCAAGGAGGAATCCGGATTTCCAGACGGCAGCTTCATTGCGGTTTGGCAAAACCGCTCGATATAGTTTCTTGTCAGCTCTTTTTCCCCTTGAACGACATCCATGAGGGTGGACATTGTGATGTCCTGCCCGACTTCGTAGAATCTCTCCAAGAACATGTGCTTGAAGCTGGCGAAGGAGTAGATGCAGTTGTCTGGCAGGTTGAGATACCAATCGAAGGCGACCCCTTCCAATGCCCCGATGAATAAATGTGTGAGAATGGCATCGTCATAGGGCAGATGGTCGGTGGTAACCTCGAAGTAAGTGATGTACCGACTTGCTGATGTCTTGCCATCATAGGGATTGATATTGAACGGCTTATATCTTGGCGGGAAGGGGACATCCCTCCATGCAGCAGGGTATGGTTGCCGTATTCTGAGGTCTTAAGAATTTTCTCGAGCGTGAAACATGGCTCGGAGCTCTTGGACCTCTCTTCTTGCTTCGTGGGCTTCGTCCACGACGGTGGGGGCCGTTGTTTCAGGAGGATCGTTGCCCGGGTTCGGTGCCGCCAAATTCGAGTCCGCATTGACCGCGGGATCCGCACTTGTTTGGCCAGGCGTCCCTCCTTGTAGAGTTGGAAGGGCCGCTTTGATCTCGTCCACAGACTTGACCAAGGCAAGCAATATGGCTTCGAGCGTGTCGATGCGTTGGCGATCGCTGGAACCGCCTTGGTTGCTGTCTGTCATGAATACCGTCTTCACATGAGGAGAGATGGACGGAGCGGTGGAGGAAGCGTCCTTCGAATCATACCCCTGTAGTGAGAAGTCATCGGGGTATGTGGGTATGTTCTCTTCTGGTTCAGACTCGGAAGGAACGGTACCCCCAGTTTCCGAGTTCGTCTCTTCTTGGGAGTCGTGGACGTTCTCGGAGACGTCGGGGTTTGCTGCATCTGTTGGGAGAGTTGTCTCCCCCGGCTCGTCTTCTTGGAACATCGGATTGTTGTGGAGGTTCGGAGGAGTGCTACCCCCAGTCCCAGCAACCCCCTGTGTCGTGGACGACGAATCTTCCAGTGTGGCAGATTTCGTCTTCGAGCGAGTACCTTGGAAAACTCCGGTGGTGGGCGCCCGCTTAGACGACAGTCTTTTAGTTGAGGTGGTTAAAATCTTCGGGCTGGGAACACTTGTCTTCTTCCCTCTCCCATCAGCGGGGACTTTCTGAGCAGAGTTGCAGAAGACGACAGGAAGTGCCTCGTCTTCTGAAGATGGCTGTTGCAGTCTTTGAAAGACGGACTGCCGGTCTTCTTGCACCGTCGCGTTATTGCAGCAGCAGTTGACGATGACTTGGGTGCAGTGACGCCCGTGGAAGGAATCTTTGCATCCCGTTGCTGTTTTCCATAAATAAATTTACTTTATTTATTTTCTATCTGAGAAAATTACAACTGTAGGAATCTAATCTAGAAGACGATTACTTTATCCCTTGGACGATGCGATGAAGAAAACTCGAACTTCGAAGAACTTGGATAGCAACTGGGCAATCTCTCTGTTCTCTCTGAAATTGACTGTGTTGTGATGAAGATGAAGAAACTCTCTTTTATAGAGTTCTGGATAACTATTCTGAAGCATACACTCAGTCAGTTACTTGACGTGTGCATAACTGCAGGGACGCGTGGCGAATTCTGGTGAAGACACCTTGGAGTGCGGTTGAGAGTAGTGGACTATATCTAGGAGAGATTGGTGGCATGGATGCCACGTTGCATAACTTCTGAATAACTGAGTAACTGAGTACAGGACACGTGAGAACATGTGTTGACTGTACATTGAAAGTCATCCTGGATGCCTTTGCTGTGATACGCTGTCTTTGAAGAAGAGTCATACGCTAGCTTTTGAAAGCACATGTCTTACATACGCTGACTTGGATCATATAAAGCTGATACGCTCACTTGATTGGGAAGGAGTCGTATGGAGTCCATACGCTTACTTGGCTGGGAAGGAGTCGTATGGGGTCCATACGCTCACTTAGTTGGAAGGAGTCGTATGGGGTCCATACGCTCACTTAGTTGGAAGGAGTCGTATAGAGTCTATACGCTCACTTAGTTGGAAGGAGTCGTATGGGGTCCATACGCTCACTTAGTTGGAAGGAGTCGTATAGAGTCCATACGCTCACTTAGTTGGAAGGAGTCGTATAGAGTCCATACGCTCACTTAGTTGGGAAGAGTCGTATGGAGTCCATACGCTCACTTAGTTGGGAAGAGTCATATGGAGTCCATACGCTCACTTAGTTGGGAGGAGTCGTATGGGGTCCATACGCTCACTTGGATGGCAAGGAGCCGTATGCATTGAGGGAGTAGACACGTGGCTGTTTCTCAATCTTCTCAAATACACCATATCTTCAAATACTGACAAATATTTCTTGAGCGTCGTGCTGCAGATATGATGACAGACTGTCAGAAATGACAGTAATGATGGCTCTTTATTTATGATAGCTGCTGAGCTGTCCTCGTAAGAGACAAAATCTTTTCTCAAAAACCTATACGACGGCTAATCTTCATGGGGCAGCTGTCTTTGCACGAAAGACGAAGTGTCAGATTCATCCTTTATTAAATACATGTTGTGCTGTCATCTCAGAAAATAATAAAATATTCACTGAGCGTACGGCCTTTAGATGAGCGTATGGCCTTGGCTGAGCGTATGACCTTGAGCGTATGACTTGGGCTGAGCGTATGGCCTTGAGCGTATGACTTGGGCTGGGTCTTATATCAGCGTGTCATAATTTTCACACCCTACAAGACCCCCTTTAAAGTTTTCGAACTTTATGAATTTCAAAAGTTCGAAATTACTTTGAACTTAAAGTGGGAATAAGTCCTGACACGCTGGCATAAGTTTGTTATCTTTCTCAATATCAGTGCAAATCTTTAGGGATTCTGTTTAAAGAATATCCGCCGTTTGAACTTCTTCTTTTCTTCTATAAATAGGTCTTCCAAGACCTGATTTATTTCTTTACTTTTGCATCCATCTTCGAGAGATAAAAAAAAATCAAGACTCAACTTCTTCTTCTTCTTCGACTCAAGCTTTATCAATGGCGCCCAAGATTGATGCTGCTGCGAAGGAAAAGGGGAAGGCTCCTGCGGAGTCATCTCAGCCCGCCGCCGCCGCTGCTAAGAAGACTACCAATGAGCGCGTTCGACGAAGTGAACGCCCATTGAAGCCTCTCTATGGTGAGGATGATGATGATGAACTGTAACTATCCCCTATTTAGGGCTCTGGTTAGAACAAAATCATAAAATGTATCCCCTTTTTAGGGTCAAATACGTCAGAAAATACGCTTCCCTCTTTAGGGTTTAGCCGTATCCCATATTTTTTGTTTATACGAAAAATATGTTTGGAGCGTATTCTGTATGATACGCGTATTTTTGATAGAAATGTCAAAATACGCTGTCTTGAAAGAATATTCTATGGCGAGTTGTCTCACTGAGATACGCTAACTCCTGAACATAAACTGAACTTTTAAAATCATTCACTTAAAATAAACTGAACGTAAAAAGTGATCTCTGAATCTGTCATACGCTTAGAATAAACTGAGCGTATATGGATCTTCGAGTCTGCCATACGCTAAGGATATACTGAGCGTATGCTGAACCTTGAGTCTGCCATACACTTAGTAAAAACTGAGCGTATGCTAAACTTTGAGTCTGCCATACGCTTAGTAAAAACTGAGCGTATGCTGAACTTTGAATCTGCCATACGCTTAAGGAAAACTGAGCGTATGCTGAACTTTGAGTCTGCCATACGCTTAGTAAAAACTGAGCGTATGCTGAACTTTGAGTCTGCCATAAGCTTAGTAAAAACTGAGCGTATGCTGAACTTTGAGTCTGCCATACGCTTAGTAAAAACTGAGCGTATGCTGAACTTTGAATCTGCCATACGCTTAAGGAAAACTGAGCGTATGCTGAACTTTGAGTCTGCCATACGCTTAGTAAAAACTGAGCGTATACTGAACTTTGAATCTGCCATACGCTTAGTAAAAACTGAGCGTATGCTGAACTTTGAATCTGCCATTCGCTTAGTAAAAACTGAGCGTATGTTGAACTTTGAATCTGCCATACGCTTAAGGAAAACTGAGCGTATGCTGAACTTTGTCATCTCTTGATGTTGAAGATTACTAAGGTTTTATTCTTCTTTTGCAGTGGATATTCTGGCTCAGGAGGCAGAATTTGAAGGATGTGTGGGAAATAACTATAGAAGTGACTTATCACATGTTCGTTTTCCCCAATTCGATGGACCTTCTACAAGAATAGCTCTTTTGACCAATCAAGAAAATGACACTTTGCTGAACCTGATGAGTGGACTGCCTTTACAAAGTGTAGATGGTGTTACCCATTCGAAGCCAGCATTTCTTTTCGGAGATGCTATTGACATGAATTCTCAGCTTGCTCTGGACAAAGTATCATACTGTTACTATAGGGATGGTGATGTAAATCAGCCAATGTATTTGACTGGTTTATCAAAAAGCATCAACATAGCTCGTTTATTTCATGCGAGTTGTCAAAGACAGATGAAGTGGGATATCACTCCATCCCGACAAGCAAAGGCTGGGTGGATAGAATATCGTCAAGGAAGATTCCGCAGTGGTACTGAACCACATGTCACATCTCTGCGAGGACTGCTACCTGCCACCATCCCTCCTGAGGACTCGGCACTGCTGAAGCCAGTCAGAGTCCCAATTTTTACAAACGAATTTGCTCAACTGGAAAATGCCATCTATCCAAAACAGTCAATGAGGCTGACTGGTCTGGTAAATCCAGAGAATACCAGATGGACTGCTCTTGTGAAATGGATTCTGAAGAATTTTGGTGAACAGTTACAGGTGATAGGCCTATATGATGCCATTAAGTGCACTGCCTATGGTTTCAGGCCAAACCCGAATTTGTTCTTGGCGTTAGCGGAGAGGTATAACTACCGTACCGGCACCTTCATGACCCCAAGAGGCGAAATGGGATTCGCCCTTCATGAAATGGCATATATTTCTCAACTGCCAATAGCAGATCTGCCATATGAAGAGTATATCCCTTTCGTTGATGAAATGAATAAGATCTCCGAAGCCAACCCATTGGTTCTTCATGTCTTTGAAGAATTGATGTGCCATTACAGTATTTGTAAGGCATTTTATAAAGGACAAGGTGGAGAAGGAGATTCTAACTGTTATTCTTCCAAATGGATGGCCTATTTATTTCAAGGCCGTACTGATGAAGTTCAAAAGAAGAAGAAGTCTGAGCAGTATGTCGGTGAATTTAAACCTCTGAATCAAGCTGAGATTGATAGGCTCATCCGGGATACCACTCATGACGACATTGTCATTGAGGAAGACGAAGGCACTTATAAAGCCGGTGATAGGTTTGAGACCTATATTAAGCAGGGCAGCCGAGAATTATCCGCTGAAGGTCATCTGGCCGGATTTATCTCTCTCTGGCTGAGAAAATTCGTAGTTCCTGGCACCTGTTCAGCAGACAGGATGCACAGAGGAGTTGTCTTCGCAGCAGTCCGTCTGGTTTTTGGGTATAAGATGGATTTACTGACAGCGATGACATGCCGTCTGAATGCTGGATTAAGGGCATACACAGACAGAATGTTCGAATTGGCAAAGAAGAGCCTTACATCCTTTCCTCAGGTAGAAATGCCCTTTACATATTTATTTGGATGGCTACTTCTGCATTTCGAATCTCTTATGAGTGCTGGGATGGCTAGACCAGATGACACCTTTCTGGAAAGATACAGTCACACACCAAAGTGGAAATATGACACTTTGACAGATTGCAGGACTATATTAAACAGGGGAGAACTATGGAGCTTCACTTGTGTTCCTCCATATGTTGGATATGAGACCATGCCTGGAAGGTTGATTGATGGCATTGGTGGCAATGAATTGGATGATGTTCAACATGAATGGCTGAAGAGGATCAGGCCATCTCATTTAATCTGCCGCCGTAACAACATCACTTATCTAGAACCATATCTTCCGAGCAGGTTTGCTCGACAATTTGGTTACGACCAGTTGCATGTAGGCAATGCAACGACGTATTTTGGTTATCAAGGCGGGTTGATTGATGGTGCCAGAGCGTGGATATATTACATTGCTAAAGGTACAGGGGCTACCTTTTCCATGCCAGATCCGGTCACCTATCAGAGAGGAGCTAGAATATTGGCATCTTATGCCAAATTCTATGTATCAGCTAATACCTTTGATGAAAAATTCAGCATCTTAGGTAGAAGCTTTATTCATATTGAAAAGAAATCAACTAAATCAGCCCTGCCTAGAGATTGCCATGATCAAGAAGATCCTTTGGCTACCGATGAAGTTGATGATGAAGTTCTAGAAACTTTCTTCTCTGATGACCTTCATCAACCATTACATGTACCCATCGGGAGTGCTGAAGAAAGTATATCTGCTGATAATACCCCGAAGAGGAAGCGGGGCAAAGGTGCTGCTGGGCCTGCCCCAAAAAGAGTCACTCGAGCAGAGACTCGAAATCGTGGAGGAATTACCATTCCAGGGACTTCTCCTGTTTCCAATCGAGTCAGAGATACTGATGAAGCAGGTAGTGATCCAAAAGACAATTATCCTACTGTTCCATTCACAAAAAGAATAGGAAGGAAAGTGATAGTTTCAAAAACTAAATCCGTAATTTGTCTCGATGCAGAGAGTCCCACCGATCGTGCTGTGCGATTGGCTTCAAAAAAATAAGCTGCTTTTGATTTTTCTGTAAAGGCAGAACCTGTTGAAGAAGATATTCCTGAACCTGCTGGGTCATCCATGCCTTCTGATATAGGATCGATTCCGCCAATGGCCGATGATATGCAGGAGATTAGTCAACCTGCGGTAGAGGCCGAGCATCAGACTGAAACAGCTAATGACTTACTGATTTCGGGAGAATCAGTGAAGGAAGCCACTTCTCTCAAACCAATTGCTGAAGCTTCAGAGAGCGAACAAGTTGACTATGGACCGTCGTCTCATTCTTCTGGAGAAGAAGACATGGAGATAGACGATGAATCACCGTCTAAAACACCAATTGATGTACTGAAGACCATTGGTCAACACTCAGGGTTGGCACCAGAGCCGGAGAGGCATATAGAGGTTCAAGTTCCGAGTACTTCTGGGGCGGGAAGCAGTGAAATAAATCCCGTGTCAGAAAGTACTCTGAACAGACTACGAGCCGGGCTGAATGATCCGAAGGAAACTGAATATGAACCAGCTCCAGGTAATATTTTATTCATCAGAGTTTTGTCTTGTCTCTGCTTTATTGTCTTTTGGTTTTGATCATGCTTTTTTTTTATTCCAACAGCTGTAGGAACTGCACCGGCTATGAGTTCTACTCAAGCCCCACTTGTTCAAACTGATGTGGGTGAGGGGAGTTCACATTTGTCGAGTTCTCCAAAAGTACTAACTTCAGCTCCAAGAATAGAGGCTCCTCCTGCTCCTTCCCCTACTATTGCAGCGACTCCCGGTTTTGATACAGGGATAGCAAAGATCATGGGGATGTATTCAGATATTATTTATTCGTATCTGGATACATTCTCAAGACGACTTATGAAGGATGAGACTATGCCCTTTTCGAGTCTTCGAGAGGCGACTAGTTTTCCACTTTCAGCTTTGAGACAGGCTGGTTATGGGACCCAATGTGTCTTTTTTGAACATCTCCTGAATGATTTAGAAGCAAACATCCATAAATATTGAGAGATAAAAAAGGAGGATATTAATTCCCTGACTGCAGCTGAGATTGCTCAATTGGAGAATGAAGCTCAAGCTCAGCATATTGCTCTGACAGAATTCCTCGCTCAGTCTTCCAAAGAGTTAATGGCGAAAGACGAAGAAATAATAAGTACTCGTCAGAATATGGAGCGCCTAGAGAAAGATGAAGCGTCAAAAGCTGAAGAGCTTAGGAAGTTGAGGGAAGAACTAGCTCGTCTTCAGGAGCAAATTGCCTCTGTGGAAACAGAACAATCAGAGATTGCTACTGATCGTAAATCTGCAGCTGAACGCTGTCAAGTTTTACAGCAAGAGCGAGAATTGATGCAAACCAATCAGATTGAAGAGACCAACCGCCGTAGCTCTATTATTGTGGAATATGACCAACAGATGATTGGAGCTGAAACAGCAGAGCGAATCAAGAAAGCTCATGAAGAAAAGATAAATAATGTAATCGTTCATATTCAGGAGATAATTACTCCTCCTAAATAGATCTTTTACATTTATCATGTATTGAAGTTTTGATACCCATTTGTAATCAATGTTCTGATTTTGATTGAAATGAATATCTTGGCTTGATTTCAATTCTGTGGATGATATTTTTGTAGAAAACATGTTCAGAGGTAAATAATACATGACATATTTCAATAAAATAGAATATACAAATAAACTTTGTAACTCTATCATGATACTAAACCAAAGATAATTTTAGTTTAATACTGATTAGAGAAAACAGAATTCAGATATAAAGATATCTTTGGATTCTATTTTCCATGATCTTTGGACTCGGAAATCAAAAGACGAGATATCATTTTCAGAGAATAGAAAATATGATACATACTGAGATAGAAAATTCAGAGGTAATATGGACATGATTTTCTATACAAGATCTTTATTAAGTCCACTGGGGATCTAATAAGACAAGATATCAAATTCTCTGGGAAAATGATACATGGTAGAATATCGGTTTCCTCTGGGGATAACGATATCGAGATAACTTTTGTAGAGAAGAATTTTATATTTGCTGGGGAATGATAAAAATATTATACATAATATTTCTTTAAGAATTTGCCATTGATAGGCATCATCATGACTTTCCCATCCATAGAGGCAAGCTGGTATGCTCCGTTAGAGAAGACTTTGTTTACTACGAATGGGCCTTCCCATTTCGCATCAAATTTGCCTTTGCTCATATGTGTCATGGTCATAGGACGTCTGACAGTAAGGACCAGTTCTCCCTTCTGATATGCTCTGACTTTGACTTTTCGGTTAAAAACTTTTGAGATTCGGGCCTGATACAGCTCGATATTTTGTTGAGCATACAATCGTTTTTCATCTAGAGCTTCCAATTCTTGAAGTCAAAGACGATCATTGTTTTCTGTTGTAAGTTCATTGGAGACTGCAATTCTCAGAGAAGGAATCTGGATCTCAAGGGGAAGAACAGCTTCACACCCATATACTAAAGAGAAAGGCGTACATCCGGTTGCATTGCGAACTGTGGTGCGGTACGCCCATAAACATTCACCAAGCTTCTCGCTCCAGTTGCGTTTGTTGGAAGAAACGAACTTTTTCAAGAGTTTGATGATCGTTTTATTGAAAGCTTCTGCCAATCCATTAACTGCTGGATTATATGCTGTAGAAGCTAAATTATTGATCCGATGATCATCGCAGAATCGAGTAAATTTCTGACTGACGAACTGCGGTCCATTATCATGGATAATACGCCGAGGAACACCAAATCGATAGATGACATGATGCTTGACGAAGTTGATAACACTAGAAGTTTTGACTTCAGACAACGGGATGGCTTCAGCCCATTTGGAAAAGTAATCGGTTATTGCTAGAATAAACCGATGTCCTCTTGATGATGGTGGGTTGATGGGACCAATGACGACCATGCCCCAAGCTTCAAAGGGCCATGATGCCGCTGTTGGGTGTAAGAACTCTGACGGTTGATGGATAAAGTCTGTATTAATTTGACAGGCTTTACATTTCCGAGCATATTGAATGGCGTCAGCCACCATCGTGGGCCAATAATAACCCATACGTCGGATACGATCTTGAAGTTTAGGACCTGGTTGATGAGCTCCGCAAACACCATCATGTGCTTCACGGATTATCTGTTGTGCTTCTTCACCAGCGATGCATCGAAGGAGAAGACCGTCGTAGGACCGACGATATAGTGTCTTCGTAGTATGATTATAATAGAATCTGAGAGATCTACGCCGAATAGACGCTGCTTCACTCGGATTATCAGGAAGTATGTCATATAATACAAAGTCTAGAAATGGGCGTCTCCAGTCTTCAGTTATGGCTGCTGTTTCATTAGAAAAGACATATTCCATAGTAGAATCGGAAGAAGACGAGAACACTTTGTCAAACTTTAATCCAGCATCAAGGTTGAGAGAATCTTCATGAGGATTATGAGGAAAAGCCAAAGCCAGATTATTCTCAACACAGAATAGTTCTCGGTTATAAACCACTATTATTTGTTGACGTCTGATTGGTATGGCTAATACAGTAGCAAGATTAGCCAAAGCATCAGCTTCTGCATTATAGGCTCATCGAACATGTTCAATAAAGAAACCTTCAAAGAAGGAGGCCATAGAGAGTGCTGCTCGATGATAAGGTATCAAATCTTGATGACGAACTTCATACGTTCCTCTGATCTGATTGACAATAAGCTTGGAGTCTCCATAAACTTCTAAATATTGAATATCTAGATGTTTAGCAAGTTGAAGACCGATGAGCAATGCATTGTATTCGGCTACATTGTTTGAACATGATTGATCCAGAGAATAAGCCCTCTGAATAGTTAGTCCTTCTGGGGATACAAGAACAATTCCAACTCCGGCGACAATATCGCCGTTAGGACCTATTCTAGATGCTCCATCAAAGAATAGACGCCAGGTAGGAATTTCTTCAGAAACCAGATTTGAATCCAAAACTTTATCTGGGATCTTATCATATAATTTAGAATCTTCTGGAATCGCATGAGCTGCCAGAAAATCAGCAAGAGCCTGTCCTTTAACTGACTTCTGAGGAATATAATGCATATCGTATTGAGCTAACAAGATTCCCCAATTAGCTAGTCTGGAGTTGAGAATACCGGGTTTCTTCATCATAATCCTGATGGGATTCACTCTAGAAATGACGTGAATCGTTTGACCGATAATATAATATCGCGTTTTCTGAACAACAAACATTAATGCTAAGCATTCTTTCTCGATTGGAGAATAACGCGGTTCAGCACCTGTCATTGTGCGACTGAGATAATAAATAGCCTGTTCATGGCCATCTTTATTTTTCTGGGCGAGTAATACACCAAGAGAATGATCCATGGCTCGAACATACAGAAGGAATGGTATTCCCGAGACGGGAGGTACCAAAACTGGAGGGTTCATGAGATACTGTTTGATATCGTCAAATGCTTTTTGACATTCTTCGTTTCAGACGAAAGATACACCTTTCTTCAGAAGTTTGTTGAATGGTCTGTAGCGTCCTGATAAGTTAGAAATGAATCTCCTGATATAAGCGATTCTTTCTTGAAATCCTCGTAGCTCTTTTAAGGTGCGTGGAGGACACATCTCTTGAATGGCTTTGATCTTCTCGGGATCCACGTGTATACCTTTAGCGGTAATGACGAAGCCGAGAAATTTACCACTAGAGACGCCCAGGAAGGACTTAGTAGGGTTCATTTTAAGTTGATGCTGACGCATTAAATCAAAGATAGTCTTCAAATCTTGGATATGATCCTCCTTTCGTCGACTTTTGACTGCTATATCATCAACATAGCATTCGACTATTTTCCGGAGATGTTCGCGGAATATAGTGCTCATTGCTCGCTGATATGTTGCTCCTGCATTTTTGAGACCAAACGGCATCACTGTATAACAGTATGTACCGATCGGTGTTCTGAAAGAAGTGTGTTTTTTATCATCTGGAAATATTTTGATTTGATTATATCCCGAATATCCATCCATAAATGACATCCGTTCGAAACCACATGTGTTGTCGATCATGACATCCGTAATTGGAAGAGGAAACTCGTCTTTAGGACAAGCTGCATTGAGATCGCGAAAGCCTATAGAGACTCGGATCTTGCCAGTCTTTTTAAGGACAGGAACGATGTTAGCCACCCATTCAGGATGTTGTTCCTCTCGAATAAAACCGGAAGCCATAAGCTTGTTGACTTCAACTTCAATTGCATCCATAATGTCTGGACGAAATCGTCGCTGTTGTTGTTTGACTGGTTTAGCATTTGGCATGATATTAAGTTTGTGCATTGCAATCTTTGGATCTAGTCCCGGCATATCCTCATAACTCCAAGCGAAGACATCGATATAATCATGAATAAGCTTGATCATGTCTTGCTTATCTGTTTCTGAAAGACTTTCACTGATGAATATTGGTTTAGGGGACCCTTCTTCACCAACATCAATTTGGATCAGTTTATCTTCAGTAGGAGGTTCCCTCTGCTCGAACCTGAATTCCCATTGATTATCTAATCTTTGAGCCCATTGTTCTGATTCAAGAGATATTTCAAAATCATCCTCATCTTCATCATTTTCTTGCGGGCCATCAACAGAGACCATATTGATGGATAGAATAGAGCGATGGAGATCGCCAATACTCGTGTCAGAATCCCAAGAGAGGGAATCGGAAGACTCAGATCGTTCGTCTTCATCGGATTTTGAATCTTCATGGACTATGTTGATAAAGGAAGTAGGAGCAATGTAACCTAAACCACATTTTGTCCTTCCGTATTTTAATGGAAGAATTCGAACGGGCATTCTTTTTCCTTTTCCATTATTGAGGCTGGTTCTGAAGTCATAACCCATATTCTTGATGATATTTTTGGATTACTGACTGTAGCGACGCAGTTGTAACCTTCCAGTATCGTCGTTTGTGTCATCTTCTTCCAGATTAGGAGGATTCTGGGATCCTTTATAGAAGAATATTGGATTTTCTCCCTTCTTTCTAATAGGGACCACAAAGTATGATTTTTGTATGGACTCCAATGATACGTCTGTATGAAGAGTTTGAATAACTCCTGTAGTTAGTAGCTTTAAGCTATCTAGCAATTGTAAATAACTTTGTACATGATTACAGACATCAATATACTGCAAAGGAGATGCTTCATTAATATTAGATACTGTATTTACAACAGAAGGCTGAGCCTTATCAGACTTAGTCAAATTAATGACAAAAGGGGGAGAGGAAGAGCGATCAGAAGTTTTGTTTCGATTAAGATCGATAACAAAAGGCTCAGAAGAGGTGAGCTCCCTTGAAGAAGATCGTGGATAAGTAGTACGTCCACTGACTGGAATGACTAGAGTATCTGGTCTAGTCTGAGAAGGTGGAGGGGGAGTGGTACGTCCACTGATAGGAATTATCAACGAACTTTGTGGAGCTTGGGAAGATGACACAGTAGTACGTCCACTGACAGGAATTATCAGTGAGCCTTGTGGAGCCTGGGCAGGTGATGAAGTAGTACGTCCACTGACAGGAATTATCAGTGAGCCTTCTTCGGATGATTTAACAGACTGCGGAGGAGTGATACGCCCTTTTACAGGAATAACAAAAGTGTCGACTTTTGATATCTCATCGTCATTATCCATAGCTTGCAAGACTTTTGAGTATTCATCTTTGTACATACGAGCGTCATTGAAGTAAGCTTCGACTCCTTTGAATGGATAGAGATCTGCAACCTCCTTCTGAACTTCTCCATTATCATCAACATATTTGAAGCACTGATGAAGAATCGAAGGAACGACATTATGTTCATGCAAGAATGGTCTCCCCAATAGAGCATTGTATGAGCAACCATGATTGTCGATGATGTAAAAAGTAACTTTGGTGCGAAGATCGCCTATTTGAAATTTGAGGCGAATCTTGTCCAAAGGCTCACTTTTTCCCTGATTGAATCCCAAGATGGTAGTGATAGTGCTGGAAAGACTATGCACAGGTATCTTCAGTGCATCTAGAATAGCCTTTGGCATAATACTGAGAGCAGATCCTGGATCGATCAGTAGACGATCAACCTTCATAGAATCGATATATCCTGTATGATATAAAGGACGGTCATGTCGATTATCCTCTAGCAGCATATCGTCCTGCGTAAAGGTAATGTTTGGAATAAATTCCAATACATTATGGCAATGAGAAACAGGTTCTGTTTCCAACTTCTTGAGGAGAGTTAGGTAGGTTTCTGCTTGCAGCAGTGCTTCACTCAGAGTTTCTCGAGTCTCTTTAGAGAGGCGTAAGAGCTCGAAGATTGATAATTTAGCTGGTGTATTGGCTAGTTGAGCCAATATATCAAAATTATAAGGCTTTTCAAGTCCTGTAGGAGATGACTTCTTCAATGGTTTGTCGAAGCGGACTTGTTGTTTGCCTTTGTCAGCTGTTGTTGGTTTGGAAGGAACTGTCTCAACAGGAACATTTGAAGGCTCTTCAGTAGAGACTGGTGTTGGAGCTGTAACCGGAAGAACATCAGAAGTTTCTTCAGGAACGTCAACATAATCTTTCAGATATATTTTTCCTGACCGAGTTCCAGCATGAACTTCGACTTCAGATTCCGGTTCAGGGTCTATGAAAACCATGTTGCAATTCTTTATCTTGCTCATGGTTCTTTTATGCTTGATAAGAGCTTCATTCCAGAAACCAAGGCCAACACGAGATTGATTATGCCTCATAGTGATGGCTAAAGGTGCTCGGAGTCCTTTGCCTGAGTTCAAACCAGGAGCAGTAGCTAGATCATAACCCATCTTCGCCATTAATTCACGAGATTGTGAACTGTATAGATGAAATACAGGCTTGTACCTATCTTCAGATTGAGGTACAGATTTTATCTCCATAGGGAGTGAATTTCCTGCCAAGATGAAAGTAGAGGTTAGATAAAAATCGGGTGTAAAACTAGAAGTCACATTGCATGACTTAGTCTTCCTGAGCTTCTTTATAGATGAGGGAGTCTTCCGAGGAGAAGAGGAAGACGTCTCAAACTCCGTCATTAAATCTGGGTGAATCCACATGATCTCTCCCTTCTTAGTTGTGACAGGAACAAGTCCTTCATTCTGTGCTGGTGGGATGTTCACAACTTCGAGAGTTGCTTTGGGGATAGGAACAATCCCACTTTCCACCATTAAAGGAGGGAAGTCACCGAACTGCATTGAAATTACATTTGCTGTGACTGTCTTGTCTTTGGGTGTCAGTGTCACAGCTCCTGATTTAATCATCTCTTGGATCTTTCCTTTTAATACATAGCAAGACCGGATTGTATGACCCAGCATTCTATGATATGGACAGTATTTTGGATGATCTGTCTTATTAGCTTCATCAGGCTTTTTGATTTCTGGCAATTGAATCTTGTTACCTTTGAGCAAGCATTCAAAGATACCCTGAACATCGTCATCGTCGAAAGAATATTCTTCCTTCGGCCGAGGAGGTCTCTGTTGTTGATTTGTTGGAGCTGGGGTAGCTTGAGTAGTCTTTACCTCTTGACTACTGCTTTGGAGATTGACTTCAAGAGCTTCTTTTCCTTTGCGATTGTTGGGTCGAGTACTATTGCTAGCACTCTGATTTGATTCCTTGGAAGCCATTTGTACCCCCAGACCCTTGAAGGTCTCAGCACTGACTTCAGCAGCCTTGGCACTGACAATGAAAGAAGGCCAATCTTGGAACTGAGTGGACCCTGTCCATATGCTGATAATTGGTAAGAGATTCGACTTGCAAGTGTCGATAGTAACAGCATCGGGAGTTCCGAGAGGCATTTTGAGGGCTTCTCTTCTGAATCTTTCAATGAAGTCCTCGGTGGTTTCATTATTTTTCTGTTTAATTCTTATAAGGGCTGACATGGTCATGTCATTGAGTCCTTCATAGAACCGTTCAAGAAACATTTGCTTGAAACCGGCAAATGAGGTAATGCACCCATCAGGGAGACTTCTATACCATTCATAAGCCGTTCTTTTGAGACACCCAACAAACACCCGAGTAAGGTGGGCGTCACTTGGTTGCAGTTGATCAGTCATTACCTCAAAGTGATTAATGAACTAACTTGGGGAGGTTGTCCCATCAAAGAAAGAGATAGTCGGAGGCTTGTATTTAGGAGGATATGATACTTGCTTCCATTCTATCGGGTAAGGTTGCTTGATACCTAACCTTTGCAAACCATCCTTCTGTTTGAATGCCTCAAATTGAGTTCGGAGATTTCTTAACTCTTCAGTAACAATTCCGGAGGATTGTGGAGTTGTAACTTGTTGAGTGTAATTGGGAGGAGGGACTGCAGCATATGTACCACCTCCAGTTCCAGACTGACTTGGAGTGGGTTGTACAGGAACATTAGATTGTACCCCCGGAATAGTAGAGGGTTTCGGGTTTGGAACAACAGGAGTATTTAATACAACTGGAGGGGCTGTATGTTGGACTTGCTGAGTTTGATGCTGAGCTTGCATAAGAGTGTGCATAGCATTCAATGTATCTGCCATAGCTCGCAACTGTTGTTCTAAGGAAGAAATCCTTTGTTCATGAGCTTCGGTGCTAGTTGAAGGTTCATGATTGCCCTCTGCCATGTAAGTGGTAATCGTTCGAGGAATAGATGATGAAACAGTCTGTTCTGAATCATCACTGTGTGAGTCAGTATCTTTCCCGGGGCTATTTACGGGAATCAATACTGGAAAGTTGGATTCTCCAAGGAAGTCCTCTGTGATCTCCGGATTACCACTTGGATGAGAAGAAGAAGAGACTCTGGCCAAGGCTCCGGTCCTGGATCGGGTGCCGAGATAAACTCTATCTTCAGAATCTGATATAGCATCAGATCGTATGCTACCCCCAATATTTCTGGAGGTCATGTTGACAGAAGCATAAAGAGGTTCATCTTCATCCAATATTGGTTCATATTGAATCCGTTCGAAAACAGATCGTCTTTTTGGTGAAGAACAACATTGAATCACAACTCGAGGTTGGAAGTTGCAACCATGCTTTTCATGGCAAATATGAGCAATATCATAACCTGATGGAGTGTCAATTCTCCGTTTATTTTGCAAATACTCCCGGAGATCTGTAGGAACAGATTGGGAAGTACTTGAAGATAGTTTCTGTGTAGAAACTTGTCTTTTGTTTTTCTGTCTTCTCGGTTCTTGAGTGTATAAAGACTGATTAATTTGAGCCACATAGTTTTTGGCATATTCTGCATCAGGGTCTAATATACTTGTCTCAGTGGAACCGAGACGATTCTGATGAAGCTTGTTACGAAGATCCGTAGGAGATCTGACTTTGGTATCAGTCTTGGATACTTGTAATTTGCCTTTCTCAGATCGAGAAATTTTGAGAGAAGGAAGATGGGTATTATTCCGACAGGGAGTCGGTAATAATTCATCTTTAGAGGAATTAGCCAAAAGGCATTTTCCTTTGTTTGATCTAGTAAGAGTACTAGTCATATTAACTCCAGAGGTAAAGACCTTAGGAGTAGAGGAGTTGACTAAAGAGTCTTTCTCCTTGGTTGGCACAAGATGTGCAAGTTGAGAGGGAATCATTTGTATGTTCTGTGGAAGAGAACCCCCAGCTTGATTTTGAGAAACAGTCAAAGGACTGTATCTGTTAGCATACGCTGACTTCAGTTTGGACTTCTGGTCATACGCTGCCTTTTTATTAGCATACGCTGGCTTTGGCTTAGCATACGCTGCCTTTGTCGTACGCTGCCCTTTGACTGCCATACGTACAGAGTCATCAATGGCTAAAGAGCCGACTGCTGTCGTAAGAGTAGAGGGGGAAGAGACTTTGACATGTCCAGAGATAATTTTCCTTGGACACGCTGACTTGGTTAAAGAACCAACTTTGTCAGCGTGACTAGGAGAAGCCACTGTTGCCGTGTTCAGAGAAGCCGAAGTGTGCTTCGTGGAAGTTGAAGACGTGTTCTTGTCAGCGTGAGAAGTGACAGAAGCGTCTCGGGCTGTTGAAGAAGACTTAGGGACATAGACAGAGCGTCCCTTCTTCTTGGCAGCAGGAAGAGCGGAGGAAGCAGTTCGGCCCTCCTTCGTCTTGAGCATTTCTTCGTAAGCAGATTGGTCGAATTGTACGACCATCGTCTTCTTCGTCGAGCCGATCGACGAAATATCGCATTGAGTTGTTGCTATCTCGTTGGAGGAGACAGCTTTTCCCAGCAGAGTCGCCAATTTGTTTTCTATAAATAAATTTACTTTATTTATTTTGTATCTGAGAAAATTACAACTGTAGGAATCTAATCTAGAAGACGATTACTTTATCCCTTGGACGATGCGATGAAGAAAACTCGAACTTCGAAGAACTTGGATAGCAACTAGGTAATCTCTCTGTTCTCTCTGAAATTGACTGTGTTGTGATGAAGATGAAGAAACTCTCTTTTATAGAGTTCTGGATAACTGTTCTGAAGCATACACTCAGTCAGTTACTTGACGTGTGCATAACTGCGGGGACGCGTGGCGAATTCTGGTGAAGACACCTTGGAGTGCGGTTGAGAGTAGTGGACTATATCTAGGAGAGATTGATGGCATGGATGCCACGTTGCATAACTTCTGAATAACTGAGTAACTGAGTACAGGACACGTGAGAACGTGTATTGACTGTACATTGAAAGTCATCCTGGATGCCTTTGCTGTGATACGCTGTCTTTGAAGAAGAGTCATACGCTAGCTTTTGAAAGCACATGTCTTACATACGCTGACTTGGATCATATAAAGCTGATACGCTCACTTGATTGGGAAGGAGTCGTATAGAGTCTATACGCTTACTTGGCTGGGAAGGAGTCGTATGGGGTCCATATGCTCACTTAGTTGGAAGGAGTCGTATGGGGTCCATACGCTCACTTAGTTGGAAGGAGTCGTATAGAGTCTATACGCTCACTTAGTTGGAAGGAGTCGTATGGGGTCCATACGCTCACTTAGTTGGAAGGAGTCGTATAGAGTCCATACGCTCACTTAGTTGGAAGGAGTCGTATAGAGTCCATACGCTCACTTAGTTGGGAAGAGTCGTATGGAGTCCATACGCTCACTTAGTTGGGAAGAGTCGTATGGAGTCCATACGCTCACTTAGTTGGGAGGAGTCGTATGGGGTCCATACGCTCACTTGGATGAAAAGGAGCCGTATGCATTGAGGGAGTAGACACGTGGCTGTTTTTTAATCTTCTCAAATACGCCATATCTTCAAATACTGACAAATATTTCTTGAGCGTCGTGCTGCAGATATGATGACAGACTGTCAGAAATGACAATAATGATGGCTCTTTATTTATGATGGCTGCTGAGCTATCCTCGTAAGAGACAAAATCTTTTCTCGAAAACCTATACGACGGCTAATCTTCATGGGGCAGCTGTCTTTGCACGAAAGACGAAGTGTCAGATTCATCCTTTATTAAATATATGCTGTGCTGTCATCTCAGAAAATAATAAAATATTCACTGAGCGTATGGCCTTTAGATGAGCGTATGGCCTTGGCTGAGCGTATGACCTTGAGCGTATGACTTGGGCTGAGCGTATGGCCTTGAGCGTATGACTTGGGCTGGGTCTTATATCAGCGTGTCATAATTTTTACACCCTACAGATGCGTCTTCTCTTTCCTTACGTTTGTGGAGGATGGCTTCACGCAAGTCAGATGGGTCTGGATCGACCATATTTGTTCCCTGGATTTTGGGAGACTTTTGCGAACCTCTCTGTCCTTTTGCTGCCGGGGGCTGGACTCGAGTGGTTCTGTACAACTTTCCATCTGAGGCCCGCATAACAGTATACGGGACACTCGGATGGTCAGAGGTCAGATCAGCGGACCGAACTTGCCAGGCTCGCGCTGCCTTAGACTTCTTCGCTCTAGTGGGTAAGGACACATAGTAGGAAGAGTCTAAGTGATACTGGAGAGAGTCAGACATATCTTTTTGGGAGCACAAGAGATCAGGACCATAAGATAGGCGGTCGAAGATAGAGCCACGCGGAGTGGGTGTCATATGCCTGTCATCAGTAGTCTTCATGTGGCTGGCAGACGTAGTCGCATAGGTTTTCTTCATGCGGTTGGGAGTCTCAGCCGCATGAGTTTTCTTCATGCGGCTGGATGATCTGGCCGCATAGACTTTCTTCATGCGGCTGGTAGATTCACCCGCATGAGCCTCCTGCATGTGGTTGGCAGATTTGGCCACAGGAGTGCTCGGCTTCTTCTTGGGGCGCATAGAGTCGCTCTTTGTCCCTGCAAGTCCAGCATCGTAGTGCTTTCTTCTGCCAGACTTGGGGACAGCAGAGTGCTCTACGGCTCGAAGTGGAGCCGTATGAGAGTCGCCTTCGCCGTCTCGGGTAGCAGAGAGTATCCCGTCCAGAGCTTGTGAAGGAGCAAACGATTTTGGCCTCCACTCGCAGCGAGCTTTCTTTGTGCGGGTTCGCTTCTGGATCGGGCCGACACTTTCTTAAAAGAGCATTTCTTCGAACGCCTGTTGGTTGAAACGGACGACCATCTTCTGTTGCGTGGAGCCAAGTTTGACTGCATCCGATTGCGTCACCAACTCCTCAATCGTGGAGAAGTTTATCCCCAGCAGAGTCGCCATCGTGTTTGCCTTGAAACATAAAAGAGCAGAACAATTATCGGAGGACTGGACTTTTACTTCACAATACAAATTCGCTTGTACAAAGAAAGCCTAGGGACGAAAACCTAGGTACAGTAGTCTAAGTACAATTGTTTATTTTAGAGTCTGGAGGGTGACGATAGAGGCTCAGAAAAGCTACGACAGCTCTGCCTTACTCCTTGGACGATCGGTATGCAGCCTTGGCTCCAGAAGATTGCTTGGCGTTGAAGAAATACTCTCTTTGCTCTCTCTTTCTGCTTTTTCTCTCCAAGTATTCTGGTGCTCTCTGATCTCGAAGAAAGGTCCTCTTCGCAAAGGAATGGCACCTTGCTATTTATAAGAAGGGAATGCTATCATTAGGGTTTATAATGATTGTCCCTTAAAGTGGCGGCGGCCTGTGGATTGATCAATCTGGGCCATTAGTTTTGAGTATAATGAATCTGGGTCATTAATGTAGATTGTGCCAAATCCTCTCAGTAATTAATGCTGATTGGAATAAATCTCCCTTGTGATGATCTGCTGATGTCTGCGAATCTGAATGAATAAGTTTAATTCATTCTCCTGCCACGTGTCCCAGATTATTAGGATTTGACCCAATCTTTGATTGCAGTAAATCTGGAAAATTGATTAGCTCTATGACACATGTCCTGGGAGCCACTGAGGGGATCTGAGTCGCATGAAGATTGCGCCGCATAAGCCCGACCACGTGGCAAGGCTGTTGGAGAGTGGCCCCCGAACCTTCGAATCACATGATATTCTGGACCGCATAGACGTAGGTGGCCGCATAACGGGTAACCCCTTCTTGAGCCGCATGGAGATGGTCCTCGTGAGCCGCATGGGGGAGCGTCTGCTTGAGCCGCATAGGGGGAGCATCTGCTTGAGCCGCATATGGGGAGTCTCCGCTTGAGCCGCATAGTGCTGTTTCGATCTGGGCCGCATAGGACAACTTCGGCCAGAGCCGCATGGGGAGTCTCCGCTCGAGCCGCATATGACTGTCCACGTGTCTAGGCTGCGTGGCATTTTCTGGATCTCGGGGGATTATGTCAGAGATCTTCTTCGTTTTCCTAGGAGTCTGTCATTATGTCAGAGTCATAATTACCACTTTGTGTCAGGGCTGTCGTCTTGTCAGAGCTGTCAGCCGTCAAGGCAATTAATGCAGTAAGGGAAGAGTTGTTTGTATGCTACGTGGCACCTCTCTGAGTCGCATGGAGATCACGGAGCCGCATAGACGCGTTGAGCCGCATGGATCCTCTGAGCCGTATGGGCTTTCTGAACTGCATGGGGTTTCCTGGCCGCATGGCTCTTTCTTTATTATTTTCCATGCTTCCACAAAAATATTTCAGTTTTCATATTGCCTTTTGGAGTCGGTCGTGTGCTCGTCACCAAGCACGGTGTTGTGAAGCCGATCGTACACTTGTCGCCAAGCACGGTGTTGTAAGAGTTGCAAGCGCTCAGTTAAAGCTTGTGTCATAGTTGATTAACAACGAGCAAGAGTACTCCCGACTGGACTAGTCCTTTTAGAGGAAAACCATTATACATCACTGTGTCACTGAGTTTGAATTCTTGACTCTTACTTTACCGCATTTTATTTACTGTCTTTTTTTATCTGCCATAATATATAACTGCTTAATATTTTAATTGGTGATTATTTTTGTTGCACACTCACACACTCTATTTACCCCCCTCTAGAGGTGCTCAACGGTCCTATGTATGCGTGCATATATGTTCTAGTGAAGAAAGCCTATAAATAGAGGATAATGTCTTCCTCGCCCGATATACACACAGAGAGAGGCACCTAGACGGAGAAGCTACGTATGCTTGCTAAGAACTTCCAGAGAGAGCTTTCGGTGATAAAGTTCCCTTTATTGTCAAAAGTTCGCCAGTGAACAAACTTTATCAATCTTTGCATCGGACCGTCAATGGAGCAAAGAAGTCGAAGTAGGCTTAACTTCCATCGCCCCAATCCCTGTATTTATTGTATTCAGAATTCCTAATTAAGGATTCTTGTTGTACTCCTCTTTATATTAATACAAAAGTTTTAGCCCTTTAGACTTTTTGTGTTGAAACAAAATGATGACTCTGCTGGGGGCAACTTTCTTCACCAATGAGAAAGTGGTGGCACAATCCGATGTCACAAAGCTTGGTTCAGTTGAAAAGACATTGGTCGTGCAATTTGACCAACAAGCATATGACGCTATGTTGTCGGACAAAGACTTTGCTCCGACAGCCAAGGGATAGAAGGCCAAGCGTGCTCGTAAAACTTGGGTCCCGAAGTCTCTCTCTGCTCTTTCTAACGCCGCTGATGGCAAGAGAAAGGCTTTGGCCAATGCTGGCCGAAACAATAACTCGGAGGCACATAGCTCAGTGTTAGCCACTACTCATTCTAAGGAACTTTTAGCTGCTGAGACGCATAAGGTTTATTATGCATCTAAGGAGGGCTCTACCAGTGAGCCATCAACTAAACCATGTGCTTGCCGCAAGAATAAGAATGCTAGGAAGGCGCATAAGCATCCTGCGCCTAATGACAAAGCTTTCAACCAATACAGGAGTACCTGCCCCAAGTTTGAAAAAAAGAATGCACAAAATCGAGCCTTGGTAGAGGAAAACACTACGATGGCAAAGACTTGAGTGTTGGAACTTCTTTTCCATACTAGTTCAACCAGAAGAAGAGTCCTGCTCTCACACAGAACTTTGAACACATAACTGGGTAGAAGAAATGTCTTCCACAGACTTTCCTTTTCGACCAATTCTATGCGTCAAGAAGAGGCACTAAGTCATATGTCTCTTCGTGTCATGCGCGCAGACAATGACAAGTCATACCAACTAGATTCTATGCGTCCTAGTCATCTATGCGCCTTCCCTCACATGATGTGGACTCATGCGCATTGATTCCCAATGAGCACGAAGTGAGTCTACATGACAAAATTACTCAAGACCTAATACTGGGTTCTTCCAAGTACATAGAATAGGCCAACGAGTTCATAAACCAACTTTTCCATGCGCGGATTCTATCCAAGCGCATAAGAAAGGAAAGAAGGTCATACATCCTTCTATTAATTTGTGTGATATGCTTCGACACAAACATAATTCAAGGGAGATGTCATCAAACACAGTTGTGTCTCCTCAAAGACATTTCTGTGCAAAGATTGTTATCAATTGTTGCTTCTCAAAGATGGTTGATCAACCGACCAAACAATCTGTATTTCAGAGTTTGCAGCCAAGTTTGCCGAATATGTCATGTCTTAGACGACAACTTTCTGACAACAAAGATGAATTACCGACGGCTTCGGTTTACACAACATCAAGCCAAGGAGATGACCAAGTTGCTTCTTCCTCTTCATCTAGAGGAAGTCAGAGAACTCCTTCACCTGAGGGTGTTTATTGAGGAACTCGTTCCCGATCCAGACATTCTTCTAGCTTTCTTCAAGCTCCCGGATAGGACAATAATGTTCTCATGACTGGAGGTAGCAATATCCCAGTTTTTTTATCATACTACATCTCGCTTTAATGACAGGGCACCTCAGATTTCACAAAACAGTATTTTTGGTGAACCTAGAGATGATGTGGTCTCACAGTCAGCCTCCAGTGATACTAATTCAAGTAATGCTTTATTGCATACTTCTCTATGTGGTAGTCCACATACAACATCAATATATATGACAGGTAATGAAGAAGGAGGTAATAATAATCGACAAAGAATTGATAATCTCGAGCGCATGCTACAGAATGTTATGATGATGATGCAGTAGATGCAAGCAAGCATAAACATATAAGCAGTCCTGCACCAATCTCATCCGCCTACCCTACCTCCTGCGGTACAGGATGCAGTTGGATTGACTTTGAACCCATCTTCTTCTCCAATAGTTGGGAGTACTTCTATGCCAGTGATACATCAGATACAACCAACTATTATACAATTGACTTCTTCACACTAAACAATCAATACTTAAGAAGCTATTCTGAATATTAATGCTCGATTAGACTGTAGGTCCTAAAAATCAAGTTGCACCCATCAACAAAATCATCAAAATCAATTTATACATCCTTCAAGTGAACTGCGCAGAAGACAGATAGCGCAACCATTCGATTGCGCAGGCTGAAATGCGCACTCATCCAAGTGCGCATGCTGACGTGGCCTCGTCATCATTACCTGACAGAGAATCAGATCTTCTGACAGCTGACAGCACAGAGAACGAGGAAACTGTTCGTTTATCGTACAGCACAGCGCTCGAGGACAGCTGTACATGCAGTGCAATCTGTCAGCAGCGCAGTCCATCTCAGCGCCGTCCATCCTAGCGCAATCTGAAGCCAGCACAAGTCAAGTGGCGCACTCCATCTCTATCAACTGACAAAGTACACGTGGCCTTCATGCCATCAATTGCTCATCACGTGGCAACCGTCTGGACACGATCATGTGCATTTCAATCAAAGAATGCCATGTGTCCAAGACAGTTGGCCCACGATCAAGTAACTGCTAGCGCAATCTGACGCGTGCGCAGTCCAATGCAGCGCAATCCAACATGCGCAGTCCAGAATAACTATAAAGTAGTTATTTTCAGAACTCTATAAATAGAGTTTCAAGTCCTTCCTAGAGGGGATCATACACACATACATAGATCAGAGAGTTCAGGAGTTCTTGCCAAAGTGCTGCTGCATTCTTCAGAGGCTTTTGCCTTCAACTTCAGAGGCTACCGTCTTTAAAGTTCACATCGTCCATGGAATAAAGCGATCGTCTTCTGATCGGATTTCTATAGTTGTACTTTCCCAGAATTCTTGTAATCTTCTTTTATAAAGTTTGTTCAAATAAAGATCAACTTTTGTTTTTGTAAACAAAATGGCGACTCTGCTGGGGACGACTTTCTCCTCCGACGAGGAAGTGACAACTCAATGTGACGTTGCGTCTATCGGAAAGACGCAGAAGACGCTGGTTGTGAATGTCAACCAGACGGCCTACGAAGCCATGATCAACTCCAGGACCACCCCTCGCACTGCGACAACTTCTGCCATGAGCAAAGTGCGTCCAGTGTGGGTCCCCAAGACTGCTGCGCAGTCTGTTGATTCTGCTACCAAGACTGTGCAGTTGGCTGCAACTTTTTCTGCGCAGTCCACTACTCCAGTAACCAGAGTACAACCTAAGCACTCTGACAACAAGACTCTAGATGCGCAAACCACTGAGACTGTGGCCAGAAAACTTTCTGCCAGAACTCCTCATGCGCAATCTGTCAGTGCGCCATCAACCCATACGCAAACTGTGTCTGCGCAATCCAAGAGAGACAGCCCTTTGGCTAATCTCTCCTCTTCCCACAACAAGAGGAAAAGCTCTGCTCCTCTTCTCAAATACCCTGTTGCTCCTACGCAATCCACTGGGGGTAGTCTTTTGGCTATTCCTCCTCCTCCCCAAAAGAAAAGAAAAGGCCCGTTGGTCTTTTCTCAAACTTCCTCGTCCCTTGATTTGGAAGACAACAGAGGGAAACACTCTTTAGCTAACCCTTCTTCACTAAACAAAGGAAAAGGCCCTTTGGTCTTTTCTCTGTCTTCCTCAGTTTTTACCGTAGAAGATCAAACTGAATGTGCTCCGGCATCAGTCAGTACAAGAACCCTTTCTCACAAGGATTCTTCTTCTCTCCTTGCCAAAGGGATGTGTACTGATCAGAGAGGTATTCTGCCTACTCCGGTAGCAGAGTTCCAAGATCTCCCAACCCTCAAAATCTCCCGTTCAAGACAGGGAAAATTGCTGGTGTCTCAGACAGAAGCCCCTGGGGGTGAGTTTGCTGATCTGAGAACATATCTCAATCGACCAACTTCGGTAAAATGCAAACAAACAATGCCGAAGACGAACCAACATCAGAAGCAAACTTCCAGGATCAAGAATCCGGACACCTATGCCAATGAAATGAGTACTTCCTTGTACACTCAAGGGACAAAACATTTGAAGAACCGGAACCATGTTCCGAATATTGTCAAAGAACATGTCCCTCGAACTTCTTCTCGTCCTGTTGCTGTTTCCGATCTCCGAGAACTCCTCAAGCAAAAACGGGACACATCTCAACACCCCCAGTGCAACCACTTGGACATCATTGTAACCACAAAGTTGTCATCAAGTGTTCTTGTTAGACAACAAGACGATCTGTCTTCGATCGTCTGAACTTTTCAAACTCTGAACCTATGTCGGAAGATGAAGACGAGGTTTTGTACGCTTCTGTCAACATGACTTCCAGAGACACTGGGGGTAGGAAGTGCTCCAAGCACGGGAAGCCTCGCAGGCCAAGCCAGCGGTATTTGGATCTACTTCAAGAATCTTCTGAAGGAGTATTCCGACATACCAGATCCCGAAGCCGAGACACAATCGGTCAAAGGAATCTTTAAGATCCTTCTGGTCATTCCCTTCCTTCTCACTCAGGAGATGATTCCTTCTCTGACTACGATGCATACAACGAAAGCTCAGAACAGACAGTGTCCTCCATTGCACCCAGAGAAGTAACAGCTTATGTTGTCAATGAAGATCCTGATGCTTCCAGTTCAGCAAGTCAAGAACAGCGAATCGCTGCACTAGAAGACAAGCTGAAGACCATGGCTGAGATGGTCGCAAGTATGCATTCCATCATTGTGGCCCAGCATACAGTACCATCGACCGTACCTCCTACAAATCCTGAAATCATAGCATCGTCGGTACTTGTCAATGCAGGATTGGGGGTAGCATCTACTCAAGTACCTCATGTACAGGTTCAACCTACACCTAGTCAATCAGGTGCTGGGGGTAGTGCTTACCACGCTGTTCCTCCCCCAACACTGTGATTCAGCCCGCTCCTTCTATATCAGTGGAAGATGCCAATGAAGCTGTCAAGCTCCTACGCACTCAGTTCGAAGCTTTCAAAGAGAAGGACAACTTACAAAGGTTGGGGATCAAGCAACCTTACCCAGTTGAATGGAAGGAAGTCCCATTTCCTCCGAAGTACAAAATCCCAACCATCTCGCTATTTGACGGCAGCACTTCTCCCAGTCAGTTTATTAACCACTTTGAGGTTATGACTGTCCAACTTCAACCAAATGACGCACTTCTTACCAGAGTATTCGTTGGCTGTTTAGCCGGTATAGCATACGATTGGTACAGAAGCCTGCCTGATGGTTGTATTACCACCTTCTCTGGTCTAAAATAAATCTTCTTGGAACGATTCTATGAGGGGATCAATGACATGACTATGTCAGCCCTCAATAAAATCAAACAAAGACACAATGAAACTGCTGAGAGTTTCATTGAAAGGTTCCGCCGAAAAGCTTTGAAAATGCCCCCTGGAACTCCAGTCGCTGTCACCATAGACACCTACAAGGCAAATCTTTTGCCTATCATCAGCATGTGGACGGGTTCTACTCAGTTCCAAGATTGGCCATCCTTCATTGTCAACGCTAAAGCAGCTAAAGTTAGTGCTGACAAATTCAAGCAGTTAGGGATACAAATGTCTAATCCCGACCGGGATGAGCACTAGACATCGAGTGGTGGCAATCGCCAGAACAACCGCAAGGAAAAAGAAACTTTGAACATCAATTTGACGAATAAGAACAAAGAATCTCTGGCGGTCAACGTAGCTCCCCCTACGTCCACTTCTACCCCTTCAGCACCTCCACCAAGAGAACCTCGTCCGAAAGTAGAGTACTCTTTTGACGAGAATGACACAGTGAGCATCTTTGATTGCTTGATCAAAAGCAATAAGCTCCAGCTCCCAGATCCCAAGAAGCCCGATAAAGTCGGTAAGACTGATCATCCCAAGTACTGCGTCTATCACAGGTTCATCGGACATCCTACTCGAGCATGTTATGTGCTCAAAGACAAAATTCAGGAGCTGGTCAACGCTGGTGTTGTCACTTTGCAGCAAGACGAGAAGACTGTTACTGCAAACAATCAGTTCAGTTTGGTGACTTCCCGCCCCAGATGGTACAGCATGGTGTCATTCCTATTCCCAAAGCTACTCTTGAGATCGAGAATCTCCTTCCTCCACGAAATGAAGGTCTCGTCCCCTTGTCTCTTGATAATGGCGAGATTATGTGGATTCATCCGGATCTTGCTTCAGAGTTCGAACTTTCCTCTTCCTCCAAGAAGAAAGATCGTTCCAAAGGCAAGACAAAGACTTGCAATATGGTGTCTTTTGACCCCATAGTTGATGAAGAAATCTTGCTGGGCACCAGATCGGGGAAAGCTTATCTAAAGGATTATCCCGAAGTTCAAGAGAGTCCTGCCTCTTCTTCTGAGCCTGCTCCAGTGCAGCCTGCTTCTATTGAGGATATTCCTACTGCATCCTCACCGGTTGTAGAGTCTACTCCTCCCAAGCCGACGGTGGCCGACAAAGGCAAACAACAAGTCCGCTTCGACAAACCTTTGAAGAAGTCATCTCCTTCCGGACTTGAAAAGCCTTATAACTTTGACATCCTGGCTCAATTGGCCAATACATCGGCCCGGCTGTCAATCTTCGAGCTCTTGCGCCTCTCCAAGGAGACTCGGGAAACTCTGAGCGAGGCTCTTATACAAGATGAAACCTGTCTAGCCCTTCTGAAGAAGCCAAAAGTAGAACCAGTCTCTTGCCTCCATTGTCATAGTATGTCGGAGTTAATTCCAAACATAACTTTCACACAGGATGACATGTTGATGGAAGACAACAGGCACGACCGTCCTTTCTACTATACAGGATACGTCGATTCGATAAAAGTCGATCGCATTCTGATAGACCCAGGGTCTGCTCTCAGTATCATGTCGAAGACAATGTTGGATGCGCTGAAGATCCCAGTGCATAGTCTTTCCAGTACAATCACCACCATTCTTGGATTCAACCAGGGAATGAGTGAACCTCTGGACAAGATTCGCCTAAAACTCCAAATAGGCAATCTTCGCACAAAGGTGACCTTCTACATCATCGACAACCATGGTTGTTCCTACAATGCTCTGTTGGGAAGATCGTTTCTGCATGAGCATAACATTGTTCCTTCGACTCTCTATCAATGTTTTAAATATGTCGATGATAATGGAGAGGTGCAAAAGGAGGTTGCTGACCTTTATCCTTTCAAAGGCGTCGAAGCATACTGCAACGATGCTCGTATGTACAAGGATGAATTCATGAAGGTTGTCCTGTCTCTGGATACTGAAGAAGAGCAAGAAATAGTGCCTAATGACACCCTTATCATACCTGTCAAAGGGCGCGTTTCTCGTCCACAATCCTCCAAGCCACTGGCCGTTCATTTGCCAGTTCAGAAGCAACCAGTCGATGATGATCAGGATCAAATGGAGCTCACCTCTTCTGAGCCACTTGTTATTGACTTACGTCGTAACAAGGATAAAAGGTAGCTCACCTCTTCTGAGCCACTTGTTATAGATCTATCTCATAACAAGGATAAAAGGGAGCTCACCTCCTCTGAGCCGCTTGTTATCGACCTCCGTCGTAACAAAGCCAATCCTCCTCCACGTTCTTCTTCTTCCCCTCTTGTAATTAATCTGACCAAGCCTGCTAAGGTTAAAGGTCATGCTGTAAATACGAATGTACAAATCAATAAAAAAGCATCTACTTTCCAGTATACTGATGTTATTTATCATGCTAAGTGCTATTTGGATATGTTAGATAGCTTTCAATCATTTACAATGAGAGTTGTATAATCTCTTCAAACAGAAGTCTCACTCGAACTTCCAAAAGATTCATATCGGATTGTTCCCGCTCGTAAGAAAGGCGAGAGTCCAATACTTTTTAGTAAAGGACCAGAACAACAATTCAGCTATACAGATGATAGCAAGATTAACGACACGGGGCATCTCCAACTCCGTCGTTATAGTCAACAATCAAAAGACATCATCCGAAAGATGGATTACGACTTCAAAAGTGGCCTCAACTACGGTAAAGGTAGAAAAACTCCTATCCGTACATCTGTGTCAAAAGGAAAATCAGAAATGTACTATAGCAGGACCAAAAGAGGTCTTGGATATGCTTCTCCTCTGGTATTATCCCCAGCAGCCTCTGAATCCGATAATGAGGAGCTCTCTAACTCTTCTGATTTCAGATTATAGGATTCTGACACCAGCATCGGTCAAGTTCATCGATTGACTGTATATTCTAACATGGTCTCCGTCGAACTTCCAGAAGGCTATGACGAGGATATTGAAGAAAGTTCTGAAACAGATCCTTGGGCTCAATGAATGGATACCCAATGGGAACTCCAATTCGAACAAAGAGAACCTCCTACTGAAGATCAATTAGTTCAAATTGATGTAGGAGAGAGCGGATCACCTCGTCCAATATTCATCAGTAAGAATCTTCCAGAGGCTGATAAGCAAGAATTAATTCTTTTGATTAAAGAATACATTGATGTCTTTGCCTGGAGCTATGAAGATATTCCAGGACTGGATCCCAAAGTTGCTACTCACAAATTGAACATCTTGCCGAATGCAAAACCGGTCAAACAACAACAACGGCGTTTCAAGCTAGAAATGATGGACGCAATCGACGATGAAGTCAAGAAGCTTATCGCTTGTGGCTTTATCCGAGAAGAACAGCATCCTGATTGGGTAGCCAATGTCGTCCCAGTCCTAAAGAAAATCGGCAAAGTTCGAGTCTGCATCGACTTTCGGGATCTTAATAAAGCATGTCCAAAAGATGAATTTCCTCCCCCTATCACGGACGTTATGATCGACAATATTTGTGGGTTCGAAAGAATATCTTTCATGGACGGATTCTTCGGATACAATCAAATTCGAATGAATCCTGAAGATGAAAAACATGCTTCTTTTCGTACTCCTCGTGGAGTCTACTGCTATACTGTCATGCCATTTGGTCTCAAGAACGCTGGGGCAACATACCAATGAGCCATGAGTACCATCTTTTGAGATCATTTGCGCAAGACCGTCGAATGCTACATCGACGATATTGCTGTCAAAAGTCGTCTGAAGGAAGATCACATCCAAGACTTGAGAACTATCTTCAATCTCATGCGCCAACATCAACTCAAAATTAATCCCACCAAGTTATTCTTGGGTGTCTCTAGTAGCAAATTTCTCGGCTTCGTCATTACCTCTAAGGGTATACACGTGGATCCCGAGAAGATCGAATCCATTCAAGAGATGCGTCCTCCACGCAACCTAAAAGAGCTACGAGGATTCCAAGGTCGACTTGCGTACATCAGAAGATTCATTTCGAATCTGTCTGGACGCTGCAGACCATTCACTCAACTAATAAAGAAGGGTGTATCTTTCGTTTGGACCGAAGAATGTCAACGAGCATTTGACGACATCAAGAGGTATCTCATGAACCCACCAGTCTTGGTGCCACCAATCTCTGGCATACCATTCTTAATGTATGTCCGTGCTATGGATCATTCATTGGGTGCTTTACTTGCCCAAAAGAACAAAGAAGGCCACGAACAAGCTATCTACTATCTCAGTCGTACTATGATTGGTGCTGAACACCGTTATAGTTCGGTCGAAAAAGAATGCCTAGCTCTTATGTTTGCTGTTCAAAAGACTCAGCATTACATTATTGGCCAAACTATTCATGTTATATTCCGAGTTAATCCTCTTCGGGTATTGATGAAGAAGCCTAGCACACTCAATTCTCGGTAGGCTACATGGGCCATTTTGCTAGCCTAATATGATATGGTATATGTTCCTCAAAAGTCTGTCAAAGGTCAAGTACTGGCGGATTTCTTAGCAGCTCATCCTGTTCCAGAGACGTCCAAGCTCTACGATGAAATTCCAGACGAGACATTGGAATCTAATACAATCTCTGAAGAATTTCCTACTTGGCGTCTATTCTTTGACGGCGCATCTAGGATTGGACCCAATGGTGCCATAGTCGCAGGAGTTGGAGTTGTCCTTGTTTCTCCAGACGGGTCAGCTATTCAAAGGGCATACTCCTTAGATGAGCCTTGCTCCAACATCGTAGCAGAGTACAATGCTCTACTCATCTGTCTTCAGCTAGCCAAACAACTTGACATCGAGTATCTTGAAGTCTATGGTGACTCCAAGTTGGTTGTTAACCAGGTTAGAGGAACCTATGAAGTTTGCCATCAAGATTTAGTGCCTTACTTTGAAGCGGCAATCAGTATAGCTACATCATTCAAAGCCTTCTTCATCGAATATGTACGTCGAGCTTGCAATACTGAGGCAGATGCTTTGGCCAATCTTGCAGCAGTTTTAGCCATCCCTATCAAAAGACATCAGGTGGTGGTCATCTCTAATCGAAAATTATTCTGCATTAAAAACAATCGTAATATTGAGTTCAGTAATCTTACTGAAGTCAATGTTATCAGTGAAGATTGGAGAACTCCCTTCATCGACTTCGTGATCCATGACATACTCCCTGAAGATCCTAAGGAGGCTACGAGTATTCGTCGACGGTCTATACGATTCTACTACAATCAGACCACCAAAACTCTTTATCGGCGGACTTATGACGGCCTACTTTTACGCTGTCTTGCTGGTGATGAAGCGAAACAAGTACTGCATGAAGCTCATGACGGTGTCTGTGGAGCACATCAACCCGGTCCTAAACTACAGGATCGCATCCGACGCATGGGTTACTACTGGCCCTCTATGGTATCTGATGCCATCGAATATACGAAGAAATGTCGAGCTTGTCAAATCCACGCAGACTTCATTCATCAACCATCGGAGTTCCTTCATCCGACTGCTGCTTCCTGGCCTTTTGAAGCTTAGGACATGGACATCATAGGTCCCATCAATCCTCCTTCTTCTAGAGGACATCAGTTTATACTGGCAATAATCGACTACTTCTCCAAACGGGCCGAAGCTATACCATTGGCTGAAGTCAAGACCAGCAGTGTCATCAACTTCGTCAAACACCATGTCATCTATAGATTTGGTGTACCTCGACGAATCATTCACGACAATGGACCTCAGTTCATCAGCCAAAAGTTCACAAGGTTCTGTGATAATCACCGGATTGATAATGTCGCTTCGACAGCATGCAATCCTGCTGCTAATGGCTTAGCTGAAGCTTTTAACAAGACTATCATCAAGCTCCTCAAGAAGTTTGTGTCTACTAACAAACAAAACTGGAGTAAAAAGCTTGAGGAATGTCTTTGGGCCTACCGCACTACGGTTCGCAACCCTACAGGCTGTACACCCTTCTCTTTGGTGTACGGCTGTGAAGCAGTTCTACCTCTGGAACTTCAAATTCCGTCTTTGAGGATTGCTATCGCCAACGAACTCATGACAGAGAACAACGATCTTCTTCGACTTCAAGAATTAGAAGCGCTCGATGAGAAGCGGCTATTGGCTCAACAGCATATTGAGTTATACCAAGCCCGCATCTCAAAGACTTTCAACCGCAAAGTTAAGGTCAGGGCCTTTCAGAAAGGAGAGCTTGTTCTAACTGTAAGACGTCCTATGACTATGACTCACTCAAGCAAAGGCAAGTTCGATGCGAAGTGGGAAGGTCCATACATCGTGAGCAAAGTCTTCTCAAATGGAGCTTATCAACTCACAGAGCTAGACGGTCGATTTGCAATGATGCCCATCAATGGCAAATTCCTCAAGAAATACTATGTGTAAATATAACAGACAGTGATTGTAATTATCAGACAGTTCATAAATAAAGTTTGATTTTTATTTCATCATAAACATTGTTACATAATATCAAGGAAGATCACTATCATCCTTTTCAAATTTGGGACGCGGGCCACTACCGTCCTTATCAAAGACATGATCAGCAAAAGAGTCAAGAACATTCCTGCTGGAACCTACCAAGAACTTGCAAGCAGCCATCCTCATGGCCTCTTCTTCTTCAGTTTTCCCTGGTTCGAGAAGGAAGTCCAAGATGTCCTTTGGCGGTTTGGGGACAGACGAACCTTCGCCCGCTGCTATCTGCTTTGGTTGAACCGGCTCGACTGGACATTCTTCAGTACCCGCTTCCACCTTCGGGGCGATTTCAGCCTTCTTGGATGCATCTCCAGACGACATTTTTATGTTGAAAAGTGGAAGTGACCATCTCATCTGATTTTCTGTTCTATTTATAGACAGAGAGTCATAAAACTATGAAACGACACATTCATCTGACGGTTCACCCGTTCATAACATCCATCCGACGGTTTACCTGTTCAATCATTACATCCATCCGACGGTTTACCCGTTCATTCATTACATTTATCCGACGGTTCGCCCGTTCATTCCATTTATCTGATGGTTCACCCGTTCATTTATCCGACGGTTCGTCCGTTCGTTCCATCCATCCGACGGTTCGCCCGTTCATTTATCAGACGGTTCACCCGTTCATTACATTCACCTGACGGTTCATCCGTTCATTCCATTCATTTGACGGTCTATCCGTTCATCCTTACGATTTATTTCGTTCACATATTTTGACGAATCACTCATTTCGTTCATATCAGCAACTTGTCATCTTTGATTAAGTTGTCTACTGAAATAATAATATTTAATATATTATATTCTGCCATGTCCACATTATCTCTGAGCAGATATAATTGAATATAATTATTTTCTAAAAAAATCAAGAAATATATCATGCAAGAGCCACAAAAGAAATGTCTTTTTTATTGATCAAAAATGAAAGACGTTACAAAGACACATATCATGGGAAAAACAAGAAGATACAAAAAATCTTTTTACTCAGCCGGTGGTGTCATTAAATTTGTCATCTGCTGCTTCAAGAGTTGTAGCCGCTCCTCACGAGATTCTATCACTCGTTTCCTAGCTTCTTCCATCCCAGATTTATCATCGAAGGTTGGTAGGGTTACTAGTCTGCGAGTAACTTCAGCTTGGTGAGCTACAGCATATTCATCTCTCTCTCGAGTCAGAACACCAAGTTGTTGAATTGTAGCTTGATGTTGAGTAGCTTCATCCTCCAGAGTTAATTGAGCAAGTCTCAATTCTTCCTGAAGACGGGCAATTACTGCAATTCAACAACTCTTATTTCTTTTTCTTCAGCAACAGAGGCCACTGTTTCTACTTTAGAGTTGTACTCAGCGGACTTGGCAGTAAAAGTATCCAAGAGAATTTGGAAGTTAACTTTCTCAACCGCAGCCTCCTGAGACATCCGCTCAAATTCAGCTTTCACCAGGAGCTCTACCTCTCCCTTTCTTAACTCTTTGTAGCTCTTTACTGAAGTCTCCAGCTCATCTAATATATGATCAAGGAAAGTAGCCTGAGCTTCATCCCCTTGGCTGCGGATGGCATTAATCAAGTAAGAGGTTGGACCTCTAACTGTGGAGAAATCAGCTTCTTCCTTCTCTATCACCCTATCTATTAATGGTCCCAAAGAGTTAAAGAAGAAGTTGGTGAAAGAGCTGATGACAAATTGATTGGTGGCCAAAGCACCAGGAGTAGCAGCGACTCCTGATGATGAAGCAGTAGGATGTTCAGCCACTTGGGCAGGAGGCTCTTTAAATAAAGGAGCTAAAGTCGAGCTGGTTGCTCCTCCCGGTTGTTCCTCTGCAAAAACAGATAAACTTTATCATTTTGTCTGTCATTTGTAGTTATTGAAAAGATCAAAGGTAAAGGCAATCCTATCATGACTTGTCCCAGTCACAAGCCTTTCATCTGCTGGCCCGGATTCCAGTCTAGCAGAAGTAGCTTCAAACATTATTGCCTGACTACTGCCTGCCTCGGAGCCACCTGACAAATGACGACTGCTGCTAGCTATCGTCGTCACAGGTACTATATCCGTGCACACTGGAGGAGCTGGAGAAGATTCAATTTCTACATGGATCAAAGATAAAGATGTCAGCTATTAATCTATGAAAAGAAGATTGATAATTTTATTTTATACCTTTGGGATCAACAGTAGGGGTTTCCTCCAGGGCCACTGCCTCATTTGTAATCTTTTCGGGAGATACCTGCACCTCAACATCCTTTTGAGGATCCAAGGTGTCATCAGCTGCTTTTAGAGATATATGGATTTCAAAGTCCTCTTCAGGATTCTGTGTCTTATCAACAGCTTCTGATGATGTACTCTCCTTACTATCCTCAGGAGCTACTTCACTGGCAGTAGCAGCGGCATGATCAGCATCTTCTTGATAACCGAAGTCATAGTCATTTAATGTCTCGATCATTAGACGATCCTCCTCTTCGCGGACTGCTCCTGGTGTGATAAGAAGCTGAGTCGTTTCTACTGCTGGTGGAGGAGATCGTGAAGCTTCATCTTCCCTAGGCTCTGCAGCCTTATCTTTTTGTTCAGCATCTTCCATAGGCTCTGCAGCCTCATCTCTCTGTGCAGCTTCCTCTCTCTGTTCAGTCTCCTCTTTCCTCTCTGGACTAGGTTCAGAGGCAGGAGTAGGAGATGACATAGTAATCCCAGCAGCAGCATTCACCACCACTGAAGACGGGATCACCTTCTTTCTCTTTCGAATAGCCTGCTTCTTTCTATGAAGAGGCCTTTCTGGGCTCTCCACATCCACTATATCAACCGTCTTTTGAATAGAAATCGGCGTGGTTGCCTCTTCTCGTTGGATTGACTCGGCCATCTGTCGAGATTGGGATCTAGTAGTAACTTTCTCTGGTTGATCCAGGATAAGTTTCTTCTTTGCAGCTGGGGAAGAAGGTTCTTCAATCCTTCTTTTTCTCTCTATGGTCGGAGATTTAACCACTTTCAGAGAAATTCTCAGTGTTTGATTTACTTCCTCAGGGAAATTTACTTCCCGGGAGGCTTCCAATGGATCATCTACTGGTTCATGCTGTTCATCATTTGCTGGAGCTAGTGTAGCAGTGGCTCCCTTCTTCAGACGTATTGCTGTTGCGAAGCTATCCACCAGACTAAAGTTCTCAGCAAATATATTGGCAGCTGTGTAGAACAGTGAATATGTGTATAACATTCTTGGGCCATTATCATTTTTATTTGGCATCAAAAACACCGTCCTAGTGTCTCGAGCATTGTAGTAGGCCCATGCTCTCGTACCATCAATTAGGTACCCCTTTCCTTGTAGGCAAGTTATTACGTTGCCCACATGGAATTGGTCATAACCAAATTGACGAACAAAGCGACTCGGCAGATATGGTTCAAGGTAGCACTCCTCCTCAAATCTGTATACCAAATGTGATGGCCTAATCGCCTTCAGCCAGTCAAAAGCTGCTCAGCCCAGTGGCTGCCTCCCCAGATCAACCAGATTTGTTGCCATGAATTTGTAACCAGCTGGTGGAGCGAAGCTATAAAAGTTCCATCCCTTGCCAAGGTTTAGGGCACGCCTGCAGTCCTTCAGACTAACGTACACCCACTTGCTTCGGGAGAATCTACGCAGAAAGCTGCCGCTAACTGTCCCCATGTCGGGGTTCATCAGAGATGGATGATGCAAAAGCAACCACCCGAATAGATAGGTGTAGGGCAACTCCAGTCTAGGGAAGTTCCCTTTCCCACCCCTCCACTTGATCATGGAGTCGACATACAGATGAAGACCTGCATTTATTCTACAAGTCATCGCTGATAGCAAATCCATCCGGTATCCGAAGACTAACCGGACGGCAGCGAAGAGTACGCCGCGGTGGAAGCGGTCCACAGCACTGGCCCCAGGTACAACAAATCGGCAGAGCCAGTATGTTAAAAATCCTGCCAGCTGAGCTTCTTGTGACATGGGCCTGTAGCCCATTCTTATAAAGCTTTTAACAAAATCTCCGGGCTTCAGCGGAGGGTATTGGTGTTCATCAGTAACTTTAATATCCATCTTCTTATTCTCTTCCATCAGTTTTATTATCTCACTGTGGCTGAGAGGTTGAAAGAAAGTTGGGTTGCAGGAGTCATGATCTTTGGTCTTCTTCTCAACGATATGGTTAAGAAAAAGATAAGGTAACCATTTGGAGGAATAACAAGTGCCGGAAGAGCCGCTCTTGTAATACAGAGAACATATGTTATAATGCCACAGTAGTTCTTCGAAAACTGCTACCATCTCTGCATTTTCCCGACGCAGTCTATCTAACTCGTCGTTTGTGGGAACATACTCCTCATAAGGGGAGTCTCCAGTTGGTAGGCATGAGATATACTTTATCTCATAGAGCGCCAATCCCATCTTCCCGCAGGGAGTCATGAACGTCCCTGTCCTATAGTTATACCCCTCTTCCAGGGCTAGAAACAGATGAGGGTTTGGATGGAAGCCATACACGGTAGCATATACCGCATTATAAAGCTCGATTTCTCTAAGTTTATCTTCAAATTGAGCCAATACCCAGTTGGCTATACAGTTCCACCTCCTGTTTTCCGGATTTATCAAACCGGTCAGCCGGATGTCTTGATCAGGATATTTGCCCTCCGCCTTTGCATACTTGTTAGCAAAAATCGGTGTCCTTACCGGCAGCAATAAAGACAAGTTCTCAGGAGGGATACAACCTGGCTTCAACCCTCTTAGTAGAGTGCTATGTCGCTCAGAAGAGCTATAGAACATGTCCCTATTGTTCGGGCCTTTCTTGACATAGATTTTTCCTGTCCGTGCATGTTGAAGGGGAGTAATGTCCCAATCCATCCTCCTAGGATGGCTTGCATGAGCATATCGTGCTAGAGGGAGGCATCTAGCTATATCTGGTAACTGGATCAGTTTCTCCTTCCTTTGGAAAGTTCTCGACTCAACTCGGGGTCTAGGTTGAGAACTTTTGTCAATGGCTTCACCGAATAAGAACATAGGCTTCTTGTGGGTGATAGCGTCAGCGGACTGCAAAGGCTGTCCATTCATCAGACTTAACAAGGTCTCGTTATCCTGAGCTATCAGGATAGCTTGGCGAGAGGATGGAAGGGCATACTGAGGGAAGAGCACATGGGATAAGTCTTCTTTGAACTCCGGCTCAGCTAAAGTTCCTGTGAAGATTTCATAATCAGGATCCTCCCCGATGTTAACTGCATCAAACAGAAAAAGCAGAATTCAGTACAAGTCAAAATCAAAGATTCTGTCAGCAGACTACGCAAACATCAGATTGCGCAAGCATCAGATTGCACAACCATCAGATTACGCAACAATAGCTTCTATGCGCAAACTATCCAGTGGCGCCAACTAATCCAATTGTGCAAGCTATCAGATTGCGCTGAATAACTTGCGCAAAGTATCAGTTTGTGCTGGATAGCCTTGCGCAAATCAGCAGACTGCGCTGACTTTTGTCAGCGCGTTCTAACCGATTGTGCAAGAAAATAATCTTCATAAAAATGAAGATTATTGGTTTTGTGCAACCAAAACCCTAAACAGGGTGGCGCAACGAAACCAAATATCTAAAAAGAGATTGGTTTTAAGGTGCAGCAATGGCGAAGAACCCTAAAAAGGGTTTTCGATCGGACATCTACCTTGTAGTGTTGGGTGAGCCTCCTCATGACGTGAAGGGCACGACACGGCACGAGTCGAAGACTCGGCTGTGGCCTTCCCTTTCTCAGCAGCAGATCGCTTTGGGGCCATAGAGATCGATGAAGAAGAAGAAGGAGAGTCGAGAGAGCTCGGGAATTTCTTTCTTTCAGAAAATCAAAAGTAAGTAAAGAATGACAAAGAAGAGAAAGGGAACTATTTATAGTTTTCGAGAATGAACAAACTCCTCAGATTGTGCCGGATAAATAGGAGCTAATTCCTCCGATTGTGCAGACAGGTCATCATATGCACAACTTGATTTTCAAATCAAAATTCAAAGTATTTCGAAGCTTTGACTATTTTCAAACTCTAAAAACTTTGAAGGGGGTCTTGTAGGTCCTAAAAATCAAGTTGCACCCATCAACAAAATCATCAAAATCAATTTATACATCCTTCAAGTGAACTGCGCAGAAGACAGATTGCACAACCATTCGATTGCGCAGGCTGAAATGCGCACTCATCCAAGTGCACATGCTGACGTGGCCTCGTCATTATTACCTGACAAAGAATCAGATCTTCTGACAGCTGACAGCACGGAGAACGAGGAAACTGTTCGTTTATCGTACAGCACAGCGCTCGAGGACAGCTGTACATGCAGCACAATCTGTCTGCAGTGCAGTCCATCTCAGCGTCGTCCATCCTAGCACAATCTGAAGCCAACGCAAGTCAAGTGGCGCACTCCATCTCTATCAACTGACAAAGTACACGTGGCCTTTATGCCATCAATTGCTCATCACGTGGCAACCGTCTGGACACGATCATGCGTATTTCAATCAAAGAATGCCATGTGTCCAAGACAGTTAGCCCACGATTAAGTAACTGCTAGCGCAATCTGACGCGTGCGCAGTCCAATGCAGCATAATCCAACTTGCGCAGTCCAGAATAACTATAAAGTAGTTATTTTCAGAACTCTATAAATAGAGTTTCAAGTCCTTCCTAGAGGGGATCATACACACACATACAGAGATTAGAGAGTTCAGGAGTTCTTGCCAAAGTGCTACTGCATTCTTCAGAGGCTTTTGCCTTCAACTTCAGAGGCTACCGTCTTCAAAGTTCACATCGTCCAAGGGATAAAGCGATCGTCTTATGATCGGATTCCTATAGTTGTACTTTCCCAGAATTCTTGTAATCTTTTTTTACAAAGTTTGTTGAAATAAAGATCAACTTTTGTTTTTACAAACATAGACTTCATGAGTTCAAAAGAAGACCTCTCTAAAATAGGAATGTCGCGGCCTTATCCTCCATAATGGGATGACGTGCTTTGTCCTCCAAAATACAAACCTCAGTCTTTGATTCCATATGAAGGAACAAATTCTCTACGGCAGCACCTACTATACTTTTACTCTCAAACAGTACATATACCAAAGAATGATGCGCTGTGGGCTAAATTGTTCATTGGCACATTGAGAGGAGTAGCCTTTGAATGGTTTTGCAGTTTGCCTGATGATTGCATCAAAACCTTCAAGTACTTGGAGAAACTATTTCTTACTAGGTTCTATGAAGGGACGAGCGATGATTCTATGTCAAAACTTATTGCAACAAAGTAAGATAACAAAACACCAACTCAAGAATTCATTAGACGATTCAGGCGACTCACAATGAAATTATACCCTGGGACTCCTCAAACTATACTAATTGATACTTGTCGGAGCAACTTTTTACCCAGGTTTTGCATAGGACCTGGTGATTATGATGATTAACCAACTTTTATCGTTGTCGCTGAAAAGGCAGAAGAATCCGTCTAAGTTTTACATCTAATCGGGCTCAAGTCGCCAGATGACAAAGGAAAGCGTCCCCAAAGTAGTAATACTTTTGGAAAAACTAATAAAGGGAAGGATTCCTTCACAGTGGATGTATCCGCAGCTACTTTCTAGACTAAGAAAAAAGATCCAACTACTCCAAAACCTAAGCAGTAATATACCTTTAATGAGGATCTTGCACGGATATCTTCCATGTATTCATGAAGGGTAACAAATTACAGCTTTCCCCCCTCGGAGGCCAAATGAAGTTGGACGGACTGAGGATACGAAATACTGCTTCTATTATCGATATGTACATTATCCTACAAAGGATTGTTACATACTGAAGAATCATATTCATCAATTACTAGATTCCAAGGCCATCATGCTGTATACATATGAGAAGCAAGTATCTGTAAGTCTTTTTTTCCTTCAGTTTGGGATCTCCCTGCAATTGAGGTTCAAGACAGTGTTATACCAATACCAAGGGCGACGTTTCAAGTTGTCAATCTTTTTCCAGTTCACGATCAAACAATTGGACTGGTACCACTCACTACTCAGTATGGTGAGGTCATGTGGATCCATCCTAATCTTCTTTAAGATATGGATCCAAAATCTACTTCTACTTCTAAGTCCTAAAGAAAGAAGAAGAAGACCAAGCTATGCAATATGGCCAGCGATGCTCTAGCCGAAGAGACTAGGTCTGGGAAAACGTACTTGCAAAGCTATGATGAAGGACAAGAAGATGCTCTCTACTTCCAATCCTCCTGTGGTTCCAGCTGTATCTGAATTGGGTCTACCGAAATAAACCTCAAGGGACAAAGGAAAACATAAAGAAGTAAAGTTTGATAATGCCTTGAAGAAATCTAGTCTTCTTGGGCTTGACAAACCTTCTGGTTTTAATATATTGGTACAACTTGCTAATACTCCAACTCGGTTATCCATATTTGAGTTGTCCCGTCTCTCCAAAGAGACACATGATGCATTGAGTGAGGTATTACAACATGCAAACTTATATCTATCCCATATAGTGGAACCTGTTGATGATCCTATCACTTGTCCCTATTGCCATAGTGTGTCAGAGAAAATTTCCAGCATCACCTTCACACAGAAAGACATATTGCTGAAGAATAATCGTCACGATAGACCTCTGTATTATACAGGGTATATCGGAGCCTGCAAGGTGGACCGTATTCATATTGACCCCGGCTCTTTAGTTAGTGTTATCCCTTGAAGCCTGCTTCAGATATTGGGGTTCCCAATGCACAAGCTGTCAGCCACTACCACAACTATTACTGATTTCAATGCTGGTCAAGGCCATCCTTTAGGGAAGATCTATCTCAAGTATCAGATCAGGAATCTCCGAACCGAGGTTACATGCTTTGTCATTGATACCAATGTATCCTATAATGTCTTGTTGGGGCGACCATGGATACTTGAAAATCTTCTTGTGCCATCCACTTTTCATCAATGTTATAAGTATGTCAATAAAGAGGGGGTAGTATATAGAATTTGGGGATGTCGATCCTTTTAAATATGTTAAAGTGTATTTTTCTGTTGTAATGCGGTATATATTTTTGAATCAGAGACCATTTGACGATGAACCATTTGACGGGAATCTCGAAGAAGTCTTTACCGAACCGGCCAAAAAAGAACCCTTGGCTATATATCTAAAAGGCCCTGTACGGAAAAAGCCTATTGAAGGGCCTCTGGCTATATATTTGAAAGGTCCCATATGGAAGAAGCTTGTCACAGAGCCATTGGTCATCAACTTGCCCTAGATTTGTGGTAAAAGCAAACCTGCCAGAGTTCCACATGAAGCTTATAATGGGGGTAGCAAACCCCTGGTCATTAGTCTTTGCAAGAACAAGACAACCACCGAAAAGGAGGAGCCTCTAGTGATTGATCTAATGACTAAGAAAGAGGAGCCGTTCGTGATTGACCTTCGTCGAGGCAAGCGTCCAGTTCGGTCGGATAAGACCCTGGTGATAGATCTCACTCTTGCTGCACTCATTGTAAGGACAGATGTTGTAAATAAATCTTCATGTATCAGAATTCCTAAGGATATTCTCCTGGAAGAAGAAATCATATACATATCTATTGAAAGTGGTTTTGCTTTTGATTACTTTGGTGTTCCTAAGACTAGTATAAAAACTATAGACTCTTTGTGTTCACTTATCACGGATACAAGTTATCAATGCCTATATCTGTTTCTTCTAGAAATAGTACTTCATGTCTGTCATACAAGGATTCATATTTCGAAGTACTAGCTAGGGTGATTGGCGATACACCGATCATTTTTTGGCTAGTCGAAGTTCCTAAGGAGGCTTTAATCGACGATCCCGAACCAGATACCGATAGAATGCAGCTTTATCGGTACACTCCTCAAACGAAGAACATCATCCAAAAGATGGACTATGATTTAAATACTCAGCAAGGGCTTAACTTTGGTAAATGTTGACATCTACCGCTGCGTATTCTGACTCCAAAAGGGAAACCACGAGACTATTATCATCGTATTCGTTCTGGGTTAGGATATGTAACTCCTCCAACCACTCTAGAGATCTCAAATGAAGAAGAGAGTGAGATGCATTCTCATTCTTCTGACACAGTGTGGGAGCAATATTTAGAGATGTTTTGTCAGCTTATATGGTATCTAGTGATTAAACGGACGATGACAATCTTTCCATTGAGCCTTTTAAAGTCGTCCCTTGGCCCAGCAGCTTGAGACTCAGTGAAAAATGCGGTTTGAACAACGAAAACCTCCTTCTAAAGATGTTATTGTTCAAGTTAATTTAGGTGACTCAGAACCACTTAAACCAATCTTCATCAGCAAAGTCTATCCGAGGAAGATAAGCACTCTTTTCTCCAGCTCATTAAAGAGTATATTGATGTATTTGCTTAGAGTTATGAAGATATGCCTGGCCTTGATACACGAATCGCGATGCATCACCTTAACATACTTCATAATGCTAAGCCTGTAAAGCAATAAAAATGGTGTTTCTGTCTAGATATTATGGAAACTATTGTAACTGAGGTAAAAAAGCTCATAGACAGTGTCTTCATCCGGGAAGAACAACATTCTGACTGAGTTGCTAATATTGTCCCAGTTATAAAAAAGAATGTAAAGGTTCGTGTGTACATTGATTATTGGAATCTTAATAAAGCCTATCCAAATGATGAATTTTCTCTTCCAATCACAGACGTTATGATTGACAATACTTGTGGCTTTGAGCTTATGTCCTTTACGGACGGGTTTTTATGCTACAATCAAATCAAAATGTTTCTAAATGATGAGAAACACACATCATTCCAAACACCGTTGGGGGTATACTGCTATACGGTGATGCCCTTTGTTTTAAAGAATGCTGGAGCTATATATCAACGTGCCATGAGCACAATTTTTTGGAATTACTTGCAAAAAATGGTGGAAAGCTACGTAGACGACATTGTAGTCAAAAATCGTTCAAAGAGGGATCACCTCCAAGACTTGAGAATGGTGTTCGAATTGATGCGTGTACATCAGCTTAAAATGAACCCTATGAAGTCATTTTTGGGAGTTTCTAGCGGCAAATTTTTGGGGTTTGTCATAACTTTGAAAGGGATACATATTGATCCTGACAAAGTTATGACTATTCTAGAAATGCACCCCCAAAGAATATCAAAGAACTACGTGGTCTACAAGGAAGTTTGGCCTACATTCGTTGGTTCATTACAAATCTTTTTGGACATTGTCGGCCTCTCACTCAACTGATGAAGAAATGAGTCTCTTTTGTTTGGGATAAAAAATGTCAACAAGCGGTTGATGATATCAAGAGTATCTCACAAATCCTCCGATATTAGTGGCTCCAGTGGTGGGTAAACCATTATTGTTATATGTTTGCGTAATGGAATATTCCCTTGGTGCACTGCTAGCTCAAATGAATAGTTAAGGGCATGAACAAGCTATTTATTATTTGAGCCGTATGATGGTCGGTGCAGAACACAAATATATTCCTGTTGAGAATGTGTGTCATGCCCTAGTTTTTGCAATCCAGAAGACACGTCATTATGTAATAGGACAAATTATCTATGTCATATCTAAAGTTAACCCTCTTAGGGTTCTCATGACCAAACCAAGTGTATTTAATTCTCGCCTTACTACTTGGGCAATATTATTGCCTCCTTATGACATTGTGTATGTACCGCAGAAAGCAGTTAAAGGTCAAGCTTTAGCTGATTTTTTAGCTTCTCACCAGCTAACAGAAACTTTTAAACTGTATGATGAAAATTTCGATGAAGTGTTGGAGTCTAACACAACAACTGAGCAGTATGTCTGGAGAATTTTCTTCGACGAAGCATCAAGAATAGATCCCAAAGGCGATATCATTGCAGGAGTGGGAGTAGTGTTGATATCCCTAATAATCTTATGATCCACTGTTCATATTCTCTTATGGAGCCATGTTCCAATAATGTTGTAGAGTACAATGCTCTATTTATTGGACTCCAATTGGCTAAACAGCTGGGGTAGACTATCTGGAAGCGTATGGTGACTCCAAGTTGATAGTTAGCCAAGTTCGAGGAGAATATGAGGTCCAAAATGAAGATCTTATTTAGTTATCAAGCAAAGCTAAAGATAACCGCTACCTTTTCTGGATTTTTTATCGAATATATCCCTCGATTAGAAAGTACAGAAGCAGATGCTCTTACTAGTTTGGCAGCGTCACTTGCTACTCCAGTCAATACTCAAAAGTCGATAACAGTGATTGGTCGAGATTTATTTTGCACACAGAACAATTTGTATGTTCACCAGAGCTATACAACAACAGCTAATGTTGATCCTAAAGATTGGAGATCCCCATTTATAGATTATGCTGTTTACGGGATTCTTCCTGACAATCCAAAAGAGGCTATTTCGATAAAGAGACATGCTCTTCGCTTCTTTTATGATATAGAGACCAAAATGTTATATCGAAGGTCATATGACAAGCTCCTTCTACGATGTTTATCAGAAGAAGAAGCTAAACATTCCCTTCACAAAGTGTCACTCTCCGTTCCCAGAATGCGTATTTTTATACATGTACAACTCGTATATATTTATTTAATATTTATCATGTATTATCCTGTGTTTAAATTCCTTTAATTTCATGTTAATTAATTATCTGCATTTTATTTCCTGTAATTTTATTCCTGCATTTTATTTCTGCATTTTATTTCCTGCTTTTAACTTTTCTGCTTTAGTCTTATTGTGGTTCGGCCATGGCTGGTTATTTTTGGGTTCATGGCGGTTCACATAAACCGAACCCTACCTACCACCACCCTTCCTATTTAAGGCCCCATCCCCTTCTCTCTCCTCATAAACTCTCCTTCACCATTACTTCTTCTTCTTTCTCACCACTCTCTTCCACCAACCAACAGCAGGCAAGTACATCTTGCTTCTTGCTTCCACTTGGAGAACCATTTTTATGGTTCATTTGTCTTCCTCTCATGATCCTGAGAGAGTTTAGTACTTAGCATTTTTGATTTCTTTGGCTTGTTTCTTCTAGATCTAAGTTGTTGTATTCTCGGTTGTTCATGGGTTTTGACCTCCCAACCTGGCGTGTATTCTCGGTTGTCCATGGGTTCTGAACCATGGGAACTTCATTTCTGGCTTGGAACGAAGGTTCAGTCACGCACACGTCTTTACGTGTCTGCGTGAATTTTCAGTCACGTACACGTCTTTACGTGTCTGCGTGAATTTTCAGTCACGCACACGTCTTTACGTGTCTGCGTGAATTTTTAGTCACGCACACGTTCTTACGTGTCTGTGTGAATTTTTAGTCACGCACACGTCTTTACGTGTCTGCGTGAATTTTTAGTCACGCACACGTTCTTACGTGTCTGCGTGAATTTTCAGTCACGCGTACGTCTTTACGTGTCTGCGTGAAGTTTCAGTCACGCACACGTTCTTACGTGTCTGCGTAAATTTTCAGTCACGCACACGTCTTTACGTGTCTGCGTGAATTTTTAGTCACGCACACGTTCTTACGTGTCTGTGTGAATTTTCAGTCACGCACACGTCTTTACGTGTCTGCGTGAATTTTTAGTCACGCTCACGTTCTTACATGAGTGCGTAAATTTTTAGTCACGTACACGTTCTTACGTGCGTGCGTGAATTTTTAGTCACGCACACGTTCTTGCGTGTCAGCGTGACATTTTAGTTACGCACACGTCTTTGCATGCGTGCGTGGATTTCTTATTATTTTCCACGCTCACTTTCCACGCTCACTTTTCACGCTCACGCTTTGCGTGCGTGAGTTACTTTTCACGCTCGCGTTATGAGTGCATGAATTTCCCTTCACGCTCACGCTGTGCGTGCCAACGTGAACCACTTTTCACGCTCACTCCTGCTAGACTTAGCATAGACTTGTTGGCGTGACTTGTTGGCCTTAGCATAGACTTGTTGGCGTGACTTCCTGACCTGGGTGTTTCTATTTGTTCTATAACTTATTCATTTAATGGTGGCATGATAATTCTTCTATTATATCCTTACGCCTTTTTATGAACTCGATAATCTTAGCATGTTAATATTTTTGATACATATGGTTGTGTAGAACGTGCCTTGTGTCTTGATTGGTTTATGGATACCCAGTAAGACTGGAACTTAACCTTGAGAGTTATAGACTCGACCCCATTTAATACTAATTGACTTTCATGCCTTGTCACCATTAATGACGATGGTTATCTTGACTAAAAATTGATCATGCATTCCTAGTTGGAACTAAGAGACTGGCTAGTCGTCTTATTGAATTAAATGAATGAGACACGTTCATGTAATGAACTATTGTAATCGACTGGCTGATCCCGAATATTGACGTACAGGCACATGCAGGCTTCAATCTATTTATTTATTATTTATTTATTTTACAAAAGCAGTATGTGTACTTATGGTCAAGGCATGATTACTCCGTGGTTAGATTTGATTGTTGTATTACGCTATGTAAGACCTACAACCTAGCCGCTACGGGTATCGTTGTAGAGTTGCACATATCGTACCCCGTACGAAAGTACTCATTTGAATGACCATGATCCACGGTATGGGATTTCACTCAACGTAGAGACTATTAAGTTAAATAAAATAATGATTGCATGGAGAGAATGGATCCCCGAGTTCTTACATGGCAGCCCTCTTGGGACTAGTAATGCCCGACAGGCCGGCTGGTTCCCACAGATACTATAAACCTGCCACACGGGCAGGGAGCGGTATCTGCTTATATTATTATTGTATATTATATATTGATGACGGCAGTCTCGCTGGGACTCGTCTAATTCATGATTGGCATAATTGATTGACTGGATAGACTAGCCTTGCTCGCACATAGTAAGAACTGAGGAATCCCTATTTGCATAAGTCCAGGATAACTTGGGACTCACAATAGCAAGCTGTAGGAGTTGATTGGCCGTTCAAGATGATTTGTTTGTGTACTGTACCTACTCTATTGCCTAACTGAGATGATCAGAATGTCAGGACATGACGGGCCAACTTCTGTCCTTATTTGGTTGGGAGGTTGGTTCAAAGTGTCGTGATGTTATGTGAATCCTAGTGGAAAGCAGAGATCTATTATTATATTCTCTTACTTACTGGTTTAATCCTGCATATCGTGCTCCCTTGTGGTACTTGCTATTAGAGGTCTAACCTCTCTGGTTTTGCATGGCCAGATTTAGAGCCGGTTCCCGAGGACTCAGTTTACTTCCACCTCCAAGATGGTCAATACTAGGGGAATGATCGCAGGAGGACTCGAGTGGGTTCCTTACTTCACCGCTATTTTGTTATTTACTTCATACTTAGCCGTTTGGCACTGACATGTTAGTCGGATTGTCTTGCACTTACTTTTACATAATTGTAATTAAGTCAGACTGCAGCTGATAACAATTGTGTATATGTTACTATACCATCTGGCTATGTTTTGTAAGGCCAGATCTCAAGAACATTTTGACTAAGCGTTTGGGACGCCTTACTGCTTTATCTTACATGTTCTCTATTTTTGCTTCTTGTTTGAATGATTGAGACAATAGATGTGAAGTGACCATAGTAAGACTTTCATGTAGTATGTACCCCCTCGTCTGGTTAGACAATATTGATCGTATTATACGGTATTCATCTACTCGTAATACGTAGCTGGCTGAGTCATTCCCCTCGCTCTCCAGTATTCTGGTTCTGGGGCGTGACACAAAGCTCATGGGTACTTATGGCGCCCATTAACCTAGTCCGAAGTTACAAGACTGATTAAGACGTTTGGACTATTATTGGTCCACTATGGTGGCTGACTTTATAGACTATGCAAGAAAATATAAAGCATGTCAAATTCGTGGCGACTTCATTCATCAACCTTCGGAGTTCTTGTATCCAGTGAATGCATCATGGCCTTTTGAAGCTTGGGGAATGGACGTCATTGGACCTATCAGTCCCCCTTCTTTTAGAGGACATCAGTTCATCCTAGCGATAAACGATTACTTCTCTAGATAGGCGAAAGCTATACCGCTTTGTTGAAGTAAAGACTTCTAACGTGATCAGTGTTATTAAATACCATATTTTTTACCATTTCGGATTATCTCGGAGGATCGTCCATGACAATGGCCCACAATTTGTGAGCAATGAATTCTATCGATTCGTGAGAAGAACTGGATCTAGAATGTAGCTTCCATAGCTTATAATCCTGCATCTAATGGGTTAGCCGAAACTTTCAACAAATCTATTATTAAGTTGCTCAAGAAGTTCGTTTCATTTACTAAACGTGATTGGAATAAGAAACTTGGTGAATGTCTTTGGGTGTATCGCACTACAGTACGAACACCAACTGGTACAACACTGTTTTCTTTTATCTACGGAAGCGAAGTAGTTCTTCCTCTGGGGATTCAAATTCTTTCTCTCCGAATCGCTTTATCCAATGAATTGACAATTGAAGATAATGACCATCTGCGGTTACAAGAGTTGGAAGCACTGAAAAAAAGACTCATGACTCAACAACGTATCGAGATATATCAATCTCGCATTTCTAAAGCCTTTAATAAGAAGGTGAAGGAGCGAATTTTTCAAGTCGGAGACCGAGTTCTTTCAGTAAGGAGAGTTATGGTGGTGACACACAAAAGCAAAGAGAGATTTGTAGCTAAATGGGAAAGACCTTTTGTTGTCGAATCAGTGTATTCGAATGGAGCATACAGGCTAGCAAAGCCTAATAGAGATTTATTAATGATGCCTATTAATGGCAAGTTTTTGAAGATATATTATGTCTAAATTGTAATAGAAATGATCGTATATTCTCCAGAAAGTCTTGTTTTCCAGCATACAGTAGTGTTTTGCATTTTCTTTCTGGAATAAGGAATATCTTACACTTCGAACCATTATTTTTATCCCATAAGTTCTGGATAAATTATAAATAAGGGTCCTTAAAAGTTTTCCAGTATAATTTCCTTTCAATTCTTATAAAACTTTCTTGTAAGAAATTACTAAATATACTCTCTAATTTTATTAAGAAATTTTCCTTAAAGCCAAGCTGCTTTAAAGACATCTTATTTCAATTCTCCAGCTAGAATATAATAATCTATTTATCGAAAGAATATTCATATCCATATTCCCTCTAAATTATTCTTCGACATCTACTTTCTATAGAGTTTTATTAATTTGCCAAGTTCATATTACCTATGAGCAAATTTTCCCTGAAAGAATATTCATCTTCATATTACCTCTGAAATATTCCATAGTTTCGACTCTCTCTCTATAGAATTCTATGAATTTAACAAGTCCTTATTATTTCTGAGTAAATTTGTCCAAGAATGTCTATCATGTCCATATTACCTATGATATAGTTCTTGATCATATTTTATTACTTGTACGTAGTCGAGTGCGCCATAAATAATAAGTCCACTAAAATTTACTTATCATATCCATATTACCTTTGATAGTGTTAATTTTATAATCTATTATTTATGCTCAGATTGAGTATGTTACAGATAATAGGTCCACACAAACATGATATTTTTCTATGTCTATATTACCTATAGAGAAATATTAGATTTCAAATATCCCCAGAAAAATGCAAAGTATTCTTTATTTTCAAAATTAAAATGAAGATACAAGATGATTTCATTTTCACTCAAACAAAAAGAGAGAAGGAAATAATACAACTATTCTCATTGTTGCCTTTGAATAATGCGCACATGCCAAAGACATCCAATCTTCTTGTAACTCTCATTTGTTGTTTGTATCTAATTTTAGATATGACTTCGATAATGAGTCTATATGATGAGACATGTCACAAAAGTGGTATTCTTCTAGAAAATCTCATAGACTTGCTGCTGTTTCCTGCCAAGTTGTTGGAGGTCATATGGAGATTATACTTATGCGTGTTTTATCAGAATCGATCTTATGCGGCATCTGTAAAAATATTTCTTACATACAGTTCAACAAGTTACTCATAACAGTTTGACAAACAGGAAATTTTCATTAATAATGATAAAGGGTTTACAAAATATAGTTGATGGAGGGCCAAAAGAACCCTAAAATAAAAAAGTTAAACCTAAACAGCTAGGGCAAAGAACGGTCAGTCACTGTCAGGATCACTGATCATGTCCACGATGTCTTGAAGCTTCTGAACACCTGAGTCATGAAGCAGTCGACGAAAGGCGTATACTCTTCCCTGCTTCTCTCTCTTTAGGGCGTAGAGGAAGAGTGTCAAAGTTCGGGATAGGGGTAGATGGCCTCGCGATGTTGCTTAAAGACAACCCGAGCAAGGCAAGGAAGTTCCCTGCCATAGACAGCTTCGTCTCTACCATTTTTTTCTCGAGATGAGTAGGGGCGCTGGAGACGGGGCCACAACAGTCAGTGGGAATGGTGGCGTGGCTGCAGTGAAGCCCACACCAGGCAGTCGCAGGGGAGCAGCAGGCTTTGGTCCTTGAGGATGCTTGCAAGGAGTTCTCTTCGGAGCCATTAGAGAAGCAGTACCAGAATAGAAGTTCTCCACTTCTATTTATAGAAGGAGGTGACTCTTCATTTGCCTCATTTGAATGCTTCAAAAGATGAAAATTTTCTAAAGAAGTGCAAACGATGTCATGTTAATGATAATGAACCTATTTAATGAGAGCTGAGTCATTATGAAAAGTCCAGTCTTCGAAGGGTCGCCTGTAGTGCCCTTACAATCAAGAATCATATAGATGATGAATAAATAAGGCATGTATCGAGTCGCGTGTTCATGCACTGATATGGATTTGGGAGTCTTAAAAGTATTGCAAGAATCATTGGGAAGATGCATAAGCAGTATGCGCCTCAAGGATAAGAAACCCATGTACTTCAGTAAATCTGGGAACCAACACTGATGGTAACAATAGACTTTATACGTCTATTGTCTTCTGTGATTAGATCTCTTAGAAGCTTTATACTGTCAAGATTATGACAGACAGTTATGCACCATTCCAGTTTGAAGACAATGATATTCAAAGTCTTATGCAACAGAAGTACCTAACGATATTTTCTAATCAAAACAGTTATGTGCCAGTTTGATTTGAAGGTAGTGATTCTTCAGAGTTAGGCCGTGTCACTACCACATTTCTAGATAGGAGTATTTTTTGTCATTTTCATATTATTTAATTTTGTGAATAATTATTATAATAATGCATATTATCGATTTATGAACTAGCCTATTTATAGGACTTCATGTTAGTAGACCCAACTAAACTCGACTTGACCCACAGGTTCAATTAATTAGAGTAGCCATGATTAGACTAGTTAGTTATCATTTCCTTAGTTATGAAGAGAATATTCCCTATGAGTTGTAGAGATTCTATTCATGACAAAGGAGAGGGGCTTCTAAGTCATATTACCTATTCCTAAAACCTAACCCCAATCCTAATAGAATTATAAATAAACCTCATTATTAATTTATAGCCTTCTTTTCCTTCATAATTAGTTCATTCCAAATTAGAAGAAAACCCTAAATCACCATCCAACTCTTATCCCTACCATTCCAATGGAGAGCTAGGAGATTGGAGCACGAGAGGAAGCTTGAAAAGGAGTCCAAGCAAGGAGGGGTGTGTCCGATCCAAGTCTTCTTATGTCCGATTCGGAGTTCTCCAAAGGAGGGACACACAAGTTGGGATAAATTCCTATTTTCCACTAATTTTATGGTTAGGAATACCATTTGGATCCATAGGAGCCTACCCATAGGAATGTCCAACCATGTTGGAGAAGAACTAAGTACTAGGAGTGTCATTTCCATTAGATACATGCGATTTTCTAGGCCTCTTGGTGGAGTTACGAATTTGTGACCACCAAGTGTTCGATACGTGTCCCCAAAGGGATTTTGTGTCCTTTTTGAGTCAAGATTGGATGTGCGTGTGCCCTAAATGGGATACGTGGTGTTGTGTCTTGGTATCTCCTGATATGCACGATTAGATTTGGATATATGTGTATATATAGTGTGTATGGAGTATACATATATTGATATATGAGTATACGTGAATATATATGTTATATGTATAGAGTTCATGCCTATGTGTCTATGTGAGTGTCCTGTGTATGTGTGTCAAGAGGAGGGAGGACTTGTATGCAGTCCTAGCTACTAAGAAATGTATGTGAGAGTATATATATATATATATATATATATATATATATATATATATATATATATATATATATATATATATATATGGAAGCGGATCAAAAGCCCCCCTTAGAAAATCCCCTAACCCCCCACTCTAATTCATAATATTAATGTTAATATTGATGTTAATATTAATGTTAATGTTAATATTAATGTTAATATTAACATTAAATACTAAAATTAACATTAAACTTAACATTAAAATTAATATTAAAATTAACATTAACATTAACATTAATATTAACATGAACATGAACATTAATATATAAAAAAATAAAAAAATTAATATTAACATTAACATTAATATTAACATTAGCATTAATATTAACATTAATATTAACATTATATTACGAATTAGAGTGAGGGGGGTTTTTAGGGGGTTTTCTAAGGGGGCTTTTGATCTGCTTATATATATATATATATATATATATATATATATATATATATATATATATATATATATATATATATATTTTGGGGCATTTGTATTCTTGATATGTCGAGAACTTATTCTGTGTGTGGAGTATACATATATTGATATATGAGTATACGTGAATATATGTTATATGTATAGAGTTCATGCCTATGTGTCTATGTGAGTGTCCTGTGTATATGTGTCAAGAGGAGGGAGGACTTGTGTGCAGTCCTAGCTACTAAGAAATGTATGTGAGAGTATTATATATATATATATATATGGTAGTAGTCAGTCGTACCGTTTGCCACTATAAGAATGCCAATGTCTGGAACTAGACCATGGCAAAACCTACGGGTCATCTCCTCTGGATCAGCAACCAGACTAGGAGCAAAACGGCTCAGCGACTAACTCTCCCGCATAGTCATCAACAGAACGGTTCCCCTGCTGGATGTTCTGGAATCGTAGCCCCATGGCTACTCTAGCAGTAGTCGAGAAGAATTTCTTCTTGAACTGGGTCTTGAACTGGTCCCAGGTGGCTCTACCTCTCGCGAACAACGGCTCATTCCTGAACCAGACTCCGGCTAAGTCTATCAGCAGAAATCCTGCTGCCTCGACCTGAAGATCATCCGGCATCCTAACTCCCAGAAGCTTCCTCTCTACAGAATCTAGCCAGTCATCAGCTACCACTATGCCCTCAGTCCCTGAGAACTCCTTGGGATTCAGACCCATGAAGTCCTTGACCGTCCCCGCTCTCTGCCGTGGCTCTACATGTGGTGGGACCACGGGACATCCTTCAGAACGCTCCATGCTCTGGCGGAGTAGGGTAGTCTGCTCCTGATGGGTTGTTAGGAACCCCTGGATCAGTGTGAGCAGCTGGGTCCCGTCGAGTGTGACGGAAGCCTGGGTGGGTATAGTGATAGGGGGTGGTGGAAGTATCGGGTCCTGCTGGGACTGGGATGTGGAAGGTGGTATCTGGGTCTGTGGATCTGTGGAGTGGGGGAATTTGGTAGGTGGAGGTGTATCAGTTAACTGGTCAGCTGACTGGATATGGAGGGCCCCATTCTCGGGGGTGATATACTGGGACGAGCGAGTAAGCACCATCTAAATTACACATAAAAGACTTATAAGGACTTATTTAAAGTAAGTAATCATATGCAAGAAAATCTAATTATAATAGCAAACATGTGATGTATTTCCTATGTTGCAATCCTAGCATTCCTCTAGATGTTCTAAGCGTCTTTCCTAATGTTATCTAATTACCTTAAGTTCCTACTTGCAGGCATGCTTGGTAC
>JANAVB010031235.1:0-19027 GCA_029216955.1 Iris pallida
TCTTCACTTCCATGCTTGGCCTCCAATTCATCAAGTCCAAGATGGAGAAAGAGGACGAGTTAATGGTCGGGTCTCAATCCCGCAATTCTGGAAACCAAGTCGAAGAATCTGGAGTGAACAATCTTGAGAATGGATCTATTGATCTTGAGAACATAGACGAAAAGTATCGAAAGCATAAGCCTGTGGAATATTTGCGCAATATTGTACTGGCTTACCTTATACTTGTCATTGGGACAGGTTCTACATTTGTCTACCTGTACCTAACCCTTGTCCCAAGTGCAAAAGATGTTGTGAGCAGCAAGGGCATTCAGATCTCTACATTCTCCATTTTCCTAACAGTCTCCTCATTTGGAAATTGTGGGTTCATGCCTACGAACGAGAATATGGTGGTGTTTAAGAACAACTCGGCTCTTCTGCTACTGACAATTTTCCAAATTCTTGCTGGAAACACGCTGTATCCTCCGTGCTTGAGACTGGTGATATGGGTCCTAAAGAAACTTAAGAAAGGAGACATGTTTGACTACATTCTCCAAACACCTGGGGAGGTCATTGGCTACAATCATCTGTTGTCTTATAAGAAATCTACTTACTTGGCCTTAACAGTTTCCGGGTTTGTTCTGGTGCAACTAATCCTCTTTTGCTCTCTGGAGTGGAACTCAGATGGGCTGCAAGGGATGAATTCCTATCAGAAGTTCGTCAGCGCACTCTTTCTATCGGTGAATTCAAGACATGCTGGTGAATCCACTCTCGATCTCTCGGCCCTTTCCTCAGCTGTCCTAGTGCTATACATAGTCATGATGTCAGTAATCTCTTTCCTTCTTTTCTCCTCCCCCTCATATATATACTAATTAATTTGAATACCTTATATGCTCACAAATTTATGTGCTTAACATACACCTCTGTTACAAGAGAATAGAGTTCACTCCAAAACATATCTAGTATATATATATACAAATGATTTATCATATATCCTTAGATACCTATCTAGAACAAATTAAATCTCATCAGCATATTTCATTGGTCTTCTTAAGCCTTGAACTCAATTATGTATTGAGAAAAAGAAAAGAAAAGATATCTAGTAATTAGTTTTAGCTAGTTTTATAAACAAATGAACCTTTAATATAAATGTCAAAATGGATATCATGTTGGGGCTCGTAAATATATAGAATGATTATAATATTTAAGACGATTCAGAAAAACTTATTTACTCTAGTAAAGCTTTTAACTATTGCACTGACCCATACAGAGCATCATATTTATACACATTATTGATAGAGCTTTATAAATCCCAAAAGATAGATGCAATTACTAATCGACAAGAACAATAAGGAGCAATATATGGTCATTTAGAAAGTAGGAACCAAGCTTTGATCAAACAAAGTTCTTACCAGTTTATTGTGTTTTTTTTTTTTAAATAACCTTGTTTTCCAGGTACTTGCCTCCATATAGTACATTTCTTCCTATAAAGGATGACGGGAGTACTATGTTAGCACACGAGAAAGAAGGGGTTAAGGAAAAGAATTTGCTCAAGGATCTAAGTTTATCCAACCTTTCTTATCTGGTCATCTTCGTCGTACTCATTTGCATAACTGAAAGGAGGGCACTCTCAGCAGACCCATTAAATTTCAACGTCCTAAATATAGTTTTTGAAGTAATAAGGCAAGTTTCTAACTCTCTTTTTTTCCTGTTAAGTTGTAGTTTTAAAAAAAAAAAAAGCCTACTATAACAAAGACAAATGAATGCAACTTTTACTTAAAAAAATTTAGTTACAAATAAGAGGTAGAACCAAAGTGTAAACGCTAAACACTTAGAATATGTTCCTTTTAGGGATTTGACTCTTTGTGAAGACCTTCCAGCTTAATCTTGTTTTGCAACCTTGGACTATTATATATATGTTTTTTAATTTTTTTGCGAGGCCTGGCTCGAATCCAGGACCTCCCACAATAACCCTCACTAGCCCCAACTGCTATCTTTGTTAACATTAGCATAACTGAGTGATCTCAAAACATAGCTGCAGTAAACTTATGAGCAGTTAATCACTCTGAAACCTCTCTTCACCAATCTTATTATCCTACCTTTTCTTTTCATTTTTGGTTACAAATCTATTCTCCTCCTACTTTTGATAAACCAATATACAATTTCCTTGATCTATATTCTTCTTGAAACATGTACAAAGTTGAAAATTCCTTTCATCAACATGTGGTCCCCAAGTGGAAGGCAATATTTGACATACTTGACTATATCTACAGTTGTTTCCACATCTTTATGTTAAAGTTGCAACTGTGGCTTGGGTAAGGAAGAATTAGGAGAACGTTAGGGTTTCCCGGTTTATTAACAAGACCTGCCCGTAGTTTATATTAGGAACGTCACCCATGATTTTTTTAAAATGCCTTATGATATATATTTTTTAACATGAAATTACTTCCTGAATATATATATATATATATATATATATATATATATATATATATATATATAATTCCTTTAAATTTTTATTCCGTATGTATCATGATTCGCAGTGCCTATGGAAATGTTGGGTTCTCAATTGGCTATAGCTGCCAGCGGTTGCTCAATCCAGAAAACCACTGCAAGAACGCATGGTTTGGATTTGCAGGAAGGTGGAGTAACAAAGGAAAGTTTATTCTCATCTTGGTAATGCTTTTTGGAAGGCTTAAGAAATTCAACATGGAGGGAGGAAAAGCCTGGAAGCTTAGCTAATAGGGTTATTGTACAGGCTGAGACCACTATGATATAGGCTTCCTTAATAAGATTGAGCAATATATTTGAGACCTGATGCATGTAATGTAACTTAGTTTCATCAAGAAAGTCGCATAATGATAGTTATAAGTATTATGATACGCTCATACTCCCACGTATACTTTGTTAAAATTGTTAAATGTGTGTGGACTTTGTATAGTTGTCCACTAGCATGATTATTTTCAGGAAAGAATATGGTAGATACTCCACTACAAGACTTGGCATATATGCCCTCTCTTGTCAGATCTCATTATAGAACCATCCATCATCAAGTTCCAACAGAGAGGACCCTCGCTCGTCAGATATCATCTTCCCACAGGGGACACTGTAAACCCTCCCACATTGAGGAATTTAGCTGAACGTCTCTTTTGGAGTGCAACAGAACAATCTGTCAAGAATCCATTTTGACAGAAACTTTGGAAAATAGTATAGCTAGTGGAAGTCCTTCCTCAGTATGGAACCAACATAAACTAGCTTCCAATGAAAAGTTAAAAGGAAGCGGTCAAAAGGAGAAACAAGCATTGTTTGTTTCTTTTAGGCATATGGTTGGCATCATCCTATTTTGGCCAAACTAAGTCACCTCTTAACTTACTTTTCATTACATAAGGAAAGATAGTTGTTTATCTAATTTTGAGAAATTAAGGTTTTCATATTACTTCAAGCTCCTTAATCTTCATATCAAAGTCGAAGAATACCATATCTAATCTGCAATGTAATTCAGTACGGCTTCTGGTTACTTATGCAATCACACTAAATTGTGATATGCAGATCGAGTTATTTACTACTATTGCAAAAAATCATTATCTCGCATTACAGCATAACACCAGGAATTTCGTCAGGATATCATGAACAATAATAAATAGACAACTATCAATGTAGTAGCATAAAATTAGTATTAATCAATCATGTAATGTATCATATAACTAAAGAAGCTTTTCCCTGTATAAATGGAGCATAGTACCCATGCCATCTCTTACAAGCAAGAAACATCTTGTTTGGAGTGTTTACAGTGTGCCCAAATTTTACTTTCAGGTAATTCACCAATAATAACTCCGACACTGATATACTAGCGGCTTCACTTCCCTTCATTTCTTTGGAGCAATCTTTATTGATCTCAGTGTTGGTGTTGGGTGAGGTTTCCAACCTATGTGAAGAACACCTCCGAGAGCGACGAGCAATATCCGTGTGTCGGAGAAGCTCGGAGAGTCGAAGGCAACGAAGGTGGCACGATTTGAGCACGCGTCATACTTTGGATATTGTTGTATCAGTGCCAGCAGTACACCGCTGGTATACTGCGGCCGGTATACCGTTTGTACACTGGTGATACAATATTTTGTTTCAAAACGTTTCTAGCACAAAGTGTTCATTTTCTGTATATCTTCAGTATACCATCGTCGTTATACCGCTAGTATATCAGTGTCGGAGCTGAAAGTAAAATTTGGATATTTTATTAAGATCGTTGGATCAAAACTAATAGTTCAGATCTTTTCAAGATTTGGGTAATTTAAATAGGATCCGTCCACAAGTAATTTATAATTTGTCAGAATAAGCAGTCTCCTGCTTAGACAGGTGGTGATAAATTGAACCTCACTTTTTTCCATATATATATATTTGGAATTTAGTCCCTAGTGATGTACTAGAAACTCATATCAGCTGTGACACAAGAGGAACAATGTGGAGAGTTATTATTGGTGAATTACCTGAGGTTTAAATAGCACCATTAAGCTAAGACTTGACTTATGGATGTGCATATGGATTCATATAACATACAAACACATGGGGTCTCCAAGGGATATCCATAAAACATGAATGTCCGACCATCATGAATGACATCATAATCTCTAAACTCACAATTCTTTGCTTGCCTGCTACAATTTGCATTATAATTAGCCACATCTTTATATCTGACTAAGGGCCATTGACGAGAAACTGAGGTGATGACTACAATCAACCAAATGCAGGATAACGTTTTCATGGGGCTTATATGAAGATCTCTTTTGGACTAACCCTAGTCAAGGGTACAAGAACTCTTTTCCCACATCTCTAAACTGAGAAGAACTATGGACACAAACAATTAAATTGAGCACGTAGAAGTTTCAATAGGAAAGTAGCTTGATAGTGTTGGTCGATGTATGATAATTTGTCAAAAAACCAATCTTCAGCTACTCAAAAAAAGGTGTAAATGATGCTTCTCTCTCCCACAAACACATGCCGTCACATGCACAAGGAGATATTTGGTCCATAATAGTGGAAAACTTATTTCAAGTGACATAGCAAGAAGCATGGAGAAGAGCTAGAAAAGTAGATTTAAGTTAAAACACACATGCACGCTTGCAACAACCCACTCACTCATTCACTCACTCACTCACAGACTAGCACGTCACCCACAAGAACACGCACACATAAACAAAAGTAAGAGCATTTGAGCATGAAGCATGGTTATATGCATGAACATCCGACAAGCACGACCAACACCCACCCGTTCACTCACACAAACACTAGTCAGCCAAACACGCACAAAACATATCCCTCTATTCCAACTGCACTACTAACCATCAGACAAGCTCACATGTGTACACACGCAACTGCAGGCATATACACAAACATGTGCAATCAAAGAGCTTGAACCCAAGCAGGAAATTAAGTTTGTCAAGATCATATGGCCATATGCTGATTCTTAGAAACAAATGACAGAAGCAAAAGAACTAGTTCATGATTTTGTTCATAATGTGAATTAGCAGTCAATCAAGTTCTTTTGCACTATCAACTTAATCATAAGACCTAAGAAACTTGTTTCTCAACCCACTTCAAGATTATACCATTCTTCCATATAGGATTATTTATCTTGTACCATAAGCTCACATTCATGTGTTAAGAATAAAACCCTTACGCATGGCAAATTCTTCAATTGAAAACTAAATACAACGACATGCCTAGAAATGCTTCATTGACAACAAAATGGAGAAAGCTATCACTAACCATCTACTCCTGCAGAAGAGAGTTCAGAAAGGCCTCCTCGCGTTCTTCCCAAATATAGCCTCCCAGACCATCGGTGAATATGGACCCTTCTTGTCCAGATGCTCTCTAACTGCCTTCTCGTCAATAGCAAATCCTCTCTCCCTCAAACTCCTCACGAAACCTTCACCTTCCTCAGCCCCCTTCTCCTTACAGAACCCGTCGACCAAACCGGTGAGAGTAGCAGCATTCGGCACATGGCCCACATCCAACATCTCCATGCAAAACTCCACAGCATCCTCCAGCCTCTTCCCTTTGCTCAATCCCTGAATCAGAACCCCGTAACTAAACGCATTTGGAACGATCTCATTCTTCTGCATCTTCCTAAAGATCCTCTTAGCATCGTCGAACTTGGCAGCCCTGCAGAACCCCTCGACCACCGCAGTGTAGATGACGACCTCCGGAATGGTTCCTTTCTCGCGCATTGTCCCGAATAGCTTCATTGCCTCCTGGACCAGGCCATCCTTGCAGAGCCCGTCGAGCATTGCTACAGCGTTGGGAATGAGGCCAGTCTCCTTCATCTTCTTGAATATTTCGTCGGCGTCCTCGACCGCCTGCTCCTGCACCGGACGCGAAGTACTACTTCTCTGGGCTTCTTTGGCCTTATTTCCGCCGCTGCCGCATGCGAAATCCAATTTCCCGAGAAGGGTGTCTCCTCCAGCTTGCTTCAGGGAATCTTGGTCATCGTGAAAGGGTCCTCTTTCTCTGGCTTTGACTCTGGTTGGCCTTTGCTCTGCCCTCATATTCTTGAACATCTCGTCGACCTCTTCAACCTCCGGTTCCCGCAACGGAGTTTCGGTCCCCCGACAGGCATCTTCTCCGCCAAAATCGAATTTTCCCAAAAGGGCCTCTCCGTCACTGTCGCCACCATCGAAATCTCCGCCGTTGTGACTTCGTCTGCCTATACCTATGAATGGCCTCTTCTCTGTCCTCGTGGGTCTGTCGCGAATCCCAGAATGAGGAGATCTTTGGTCGTCGTCGCCGCCGCTGCCGCCGCCGAAGTTGAGATTACGGAGAAAACGTTCCGATGGGTCGTTGTCGTCCCTTCTCTCTCCTCCTCCTCCTCCTCTTTCTCCTCCTCCTCTCATGGGTCTCTTGGGGATTGTGCTGAAGTGGGAAGTGGACTTGTTCTCCTTCTCCATGATGGAACAAGCTTTGGGAAATTGGGAGCTCCTATTTAAGAGGAGGAGGTTTGAGTAGAGCATTCTAGAGATTCTCCACTGCATCGTTCTTCTCCTTCTTCTCTGGATGTAGTGTAGAGGGAAGAAAAGGGGCTCAAGGGTTTTAGAAGGAAGGAAGGAAGGAAGGAAGAGGGTTGGAAAAAAAAAAAGAACGGCTGGAGAATGGGTTAAGGAAATGTCGGAAATGACCCCACCCCACCCCACCCCACCCCAATATGATAAACTAAGGGGTATATGTGAGAGGAGGTGGGCAGAATCGGACGTGAGAGAAAGGTTAAGAGGTGAGCCATCCATCTCCTCCTGGTCATTGCTCCAAAAAATCGACCCCAAAGGTGAACATTTGGCTGTGCTTTGTATCCAACTATTTTTCATATGCATTGTTTCCTACACCTGATATGATTTGAACTGATCCTATCGTCTAGGCTATCTTGCAAAAACAAAATTTAGAAAATTTTCTAGTAATGTTGCTTGATAATGTGTCAGAATAATCATTCTCCTGGTTGCTTAGCACTACAGCAACCAAAGCAAAGCAAAACAAAACAAAACAAAAAAAATCAGAAATTTGTGAAAAAAAAAAACTAGATTTAGGTGAAATTTTAAAAACAAATATCAAAAATAGAGAAATTGCAAAGACAACATCGGGTCGGACTTTTGATGTCCGGATGCTGACCTCATCCCCCATCACCCTTATTTTTCCTATACTTAGTTAATTACTCCCCTATACTTAGTTAATTAGTCCTCATACTTAGTTAATTAGTCCGGGGTGTTAAGATAGTGGCCGAACTTTATAAGTCCGGTTGATGACGTAATGGTAGCCGGACATTAAAAGTCCGCTTGGTGTCCAATAATTGTGGTTGGTGGTAGGTAGATGGTGGGAATGTATATATGGACGGAGATAAACATTTATCTACCAGAGGTAGAAATTTTTTTACAGAAGAATTGGAGAGAAGAAGTGGAGAGAAGGAATCGGCTGAGGAGAGAAGAGAAAGTGTGTTTCAACCTAGGTAATTATTTTGTTAGTATTTTATTTTTAGAAAGTAGTGTAGAAATTTGATGTTAAAACCCGGATTACCGGATTTTAGAAGTCCGGATGCGAAAGTCATTCTTTTGGAAAAAAAAATTGAAATATGTGTTAACTAGAAAAAAATGTACAAATATTGTGATGTAGAATATTTGTATCCCAAAATTTGTGTTAATTTTTTGACAGAAATATGTGTAAAAAATGAAGAAAAATAATTGGTAGAAATATGTGTACAAAATGGACAAATATAGTTAAATTTCTGCACATATTATCGAAAATTCTAGCAATATTGTTTTGACGATGACATATTATCAAAAATAATAGGTAGAAATATGTGTAAAAAATTGCAGAAAATTATTGGTAGAAATATGTGTACAAAATGGACAAATATAGTTAAATTTGTGTACATATTATCGAAAATTCTAGCAATATTGTTTTGATGATGACATATTATCAAAAATAATTGGTAAAAATATGTGTAAAAAATTGAAGAAAATAATTGGAAGAAATATGTGTACAAAATAGAAAAATATAGTTAAATTTGTGTACATATTATCGAAAATTCTAGCAATATTGTTTTGACGATGACATATTATCGAAAATAATAGGTAGAAATATGTGTAAAAAATTGAAGAAAATAATTGGTAGAAATATGTGTACAAAATGGACAAATATAGTTAAATTTGTGTACATATTATTGAAAATTATAGCAATATTGTTTTGACAATGACATATTATCGAAAATAATTGGTAAAAATATGTGTAAAATATTGAAGAAAATAATTGGTAGAAATATGTGTACAAAATGAACAAATATAGTTAAATTTGTGTACATATTATCGAAAATTCTAGCAATATTGTTTTGACGATGACATATTATCGAAAATAATAGGTAAAAATATGTGTAAAAAATTAAAGAAAATAATTGGTAGAAATATGTGTACAAAATGGACAAATATAGTTAAATTTGTGTACATATTATCGAAAATTCTAGCAATTTATTTTGGCGATGACATATTATCGAAAATAATTGGTAGAAATATGTGTAAAAATTTGAAGAAAATAATTGGCAGAAATATGTGTACAAAATGGAAAAATATAGTTAAATTTGTGTACATATTATCGAAAATTCTAGCAATATTGTTTTGACGATGACATATTATCGAAAATAATAGGAAGAAATATGTGCAAAAAGTTGAAGAAAATAATTGGTAGAATTATGTGTACAAAATGGACAAATATAGTTAAATTTGTGTACATATTATCGAAAATTCTAGCAATATTGTTTTGAAGATGACATATTATCGAAAATTATAGGTAGAAATATGTGTAAAAAAATTGAAGTATCCAGGTTTTCAGCAATTTGTCTATGTTTTTCATGCATAGTTATGATTTTTGCTCTAATGCCATCAAGCAATGTGGTGATTGGTTTATCACGCAATAATCCAATTATTAAAACTCTCTGTAACGTTAGATGTATTAATATCTAGTCTAGGACATGTTGCATAAGCAGTAATCCAATATGAAAAGTTACGATTTTTATCGTTTGTCCCAACAATCCAATTAAAAACATTAATATTAGCAGATTTAATCTTTTCAAACCATTCGGTCGCATCAACATCATTATAAGAACGGGCAAGTTTTTCTAACCATACTTGATATTGTCATGTACTAGTACATTGACTTCTCATATTCTGTTTAAAATGTTGAATGCAAAAAAAATATGGAGAGCTAGGAAAGATATCACGCATTCCACGAATTAAACCTTTTTGCTTGTCCGATATAAATGAGATAGCATTCCACCGATCAAAACAAGTTTCAAAGGAAGATTTTAAACGTTCTAAAAACCATGTCCACGATTCAGTATTCTCATTTTCAGTAATACAATAAACAATTGGATATAATTGATAGTTAGGATCATGAGCACATGCTACAAATAAATTACATCTTGAAATCTAGATGTAAGAAAAGTTGCATCAATACTAATAACGGGTAAGCAACATTGCAAAAAAACCATCTATGCATGTCTTCCAACAAATAAATGTTCTTTGAAAAATATTATTTCCTACGGATTTTTAAAAGAACTTGGTTCCAGGATTGGTTTCCATAATTGTAAAATCATATTTTTCAAGACTACCGTATGCATCAATATAACTACCATTAATTTTGAATAATGCAAGTTCTTTTGCTCTCCAAGCTTTTGAATACGTAACACGTACTCGAAATTTTCTAAGAATATCCTTTACAATATTACAAGCGCTATAAGATTTATTGTCTCTAATTTTACCTATTATTTTTTCACAAATCCATGCAGCAGTAGCTTGTCGATGATGTCCTTGTGATAACATACCTGTATAAGAATGTTGTGAAACAAATATCTCAATAAAAAAGTGTCGCTTTTATCAATTGCTTTAGCGTATACTCTCCAAGAACAATCTGGAGAGTTGCATTTGTTCTTGAGAGTTGCATTTGTATACAATTCTTGTCGAATTGTTATGTTTACTTCTAACACTAAAATTATGACGAATTGCAAGATCTCGAACAAAATTTTTAAATTCATAAGAGGAAGAAAAATCTCTATACAAAAATAATTCAGACGTACTACCTTGTGAAGGATCATCGTTAATTTGTAAATAATAGTCTAAATCTTCTACTAAGTCGACACTATCATCACTATTTTCATTGTCAACATTTATTTGGTTCGAAGTAGTAGCTCCAGAAAGTAAATTTTGGCTATTAAAAAACAGGTGCACTAGTATGAGTAATATTTGTGCTAATATTTGATAATGCTGTAGTAATATAAATTTTTATACAAGATGCACCTAAAATATTTTGAATAATAAATCTCCAAGATTCTTCACTATCTATTACTAAATAGGTATCGATAAAAAAAACTTATTACGAAAGCATAGTTAATAGAATAACGTTCTATAATAATATTTCTTATATTTTCAAATGAAATACTTTGATAAGTAGAAATAAGATTAGTTGTGCATCCTTCATACGATAATTCGTTTAGAGCACCTCTATGATAGAAAATCAATGTCAGTGTTTGATCCATAATTTTTTTAGATATATCAATAATTAAAAAAAGAGACTATCAAATTATACTGTTGTCGCTCAAGTTGGAAGTAGGCTGCAAGTATGTCGTCGTTGAAGAAACTATCAAATTATACTGTCGCCGTTGCTTAAGTTGGAAGTAGGCTGGAAAGTATGTCGTCGTTGCTTAAGTTGGAAGTAGGCTGGAAAGTATGTCGTCGTTGCTCAAGTTGGAAGTAGGCTAGAAAGTATGTCATCGTTGCTTAAGTTGGAAGTAGGTTGGAAAGTATGTCGTCGTTGGCTGATATTTATGGGATGAGTGAACTGGTGGGTTTACAACAAAGTTTGATATATGTATAGGTTTCAAAAAAATATAGTCGTTGTAAAAATTTATCAGTAAAACTATCCAACCGTTGGAAAGTCAGAAATAGCCGTTGGATGAGAACCTAAAAAAAATTAAACATAAAATATGGACTTTGGAAGTTCGGCCCACTAACGTCCGCAACTGGACTTCAAAAGTTCGGTTTCCCTAATCTCCTGCAAAGCGATTTAAATCTGGTAGATGATGTTTATGTGATGTCACCAACCGGACTTATAAAGTACGGCCACTATCTAATTAACTAAGTATAGATGATTAATTAACTAAGTAAAGGTGAGGAGGGATGAGGTCAGCATCCGGACTTCAAAAGTTTGGCCAGATGCTGCCTCTGCAATTTTTCCATTCTTGATGCTTTTCTTAGAATTTCACCTAAGTCTAATGCTTTTTGCACAATTTTCTGCAAAATTTTTTTATCCCGAGGTCGGCTACTTGGATTTGGATAATTTTCTACCAAGGGCCTTGTCTTCTTGTAACCCAGGGGACGCCCCACCCTTTATGCTGTAAGGTGGGTTCATTGCATAGAAATCCGATAAACTTTTAGATTTGTTGTCAGCTGCCTAATGCAACCCTCCTCCTTCATCTGGGTTTGGCGAAGAAAATATTAGGCATTAAGACAAAATCCTCCATCTCCTTCATTTCATAGAGATTTTGCAGAGATCTATAATGAAAATTTACCCTCACCCTCTCTCTCTCTCTCTATATATATATATATATATATATATATATATATATATATATATATATATATATATATGAGAAAGGATAGGCATCCACACACTTTTTGCATCCCCATGCTCACATCCATTGGATGTGCTTTAAGTTATCTAATATTAACCATCGGTAATTCAACGGTTAAGATTAGATGACTTAAAGTACCATCCAATGGTGTAAATAAGGGGGATGCATGGGGATGTAAAAAGTGAGAGGATCTTGATCCTTCCTCTCTCTCTCTCTCTCACACACACACACACACACACACACACACACAAATATATGTCACGACTCGCTCCCAAATAATCGGATACGGGCCAAGTCATGCCCGGCCTACACTATCGTTGACAACGGTAGTCAGTCGTCTAATCTAGTCATCAACATAATATAATAATCTCATCACAACATCTATCACAATTACTACTATAATAGTCATCACAGAGTCACTATCCAGCAGTTATTACAGCCTTTTACATGAATGACCGGGTACAAAGCCGGTGAAAGATAAAGGTCTATCTAGTCTGCTATCAATACAATCATATTGATTAAAGTCCTATACAATCATCTATAGCTCGGGAATATAATCTTGGTCCTCAGTAGCATCCAGAGTGAGCTCCGCTGCTGGATCATCCATCTGCTGTCTATAGCAATCTAAGGGATCAACCTCACCTGTAATCAACGATCCTGTCAGGAAAGAGCAAAGTACAAGTAGCTCAACCAATCACAAAATATCAAAGGAAATAACAGAGCTAATAAGTACATGAAAATAACTGACAATGCACTAACTACATGAACATGCAATAGAACACCATCAAGCATGTAGGGCTATCAAGTCAATAGTATAGTACAATGGTAAGCTATCAGTCATGTGTATAGTAAGGCATACCATGTACGCTACACTATCAAGAGTAAGGTATATAGCAACGATATGCTATCAGACATGTCTATAATAAGGCATACCGTGTACTATATTAGCAGTCAAGAAAACAAGCATGTTGTATAGGGCGTCGATATACTAGCATGCAAGTATAGTATAAGGTATATTGTGCCTATACTACAATCAGGTACACGCTCAAGCTTAGATGACTACATGCCCTTTGGTGTTCTTCCCTCCCCGATACGACATGACACGATGCAAGCAAGTGCAATAAAATACAAGCAAGTCAAGTGCAAGAAAATACAAACAAGTCAAGTGCAATATAAAATGCATGCATGTGATGATTGAGTACAAGTACTTGCCTCTTTTCCGGGAGTTCGACACTTGTCTTCTAGTCACCTAAAAATAGAATTATAATTAGAATCTTCCTAATTATTTCCTTAACTCTAATTAACTATGACTTCCTAAACTTAATCCTTCCTCATATATATATATATATATATATATATATATATATATATATATATGTATATATATATATATATATATAAATATATATATATATATGTGTGCCGAAGATTATTATTAGGAAGACTAAAAGATGGTTGCTGTAGTTATTCTAATCTTTATTAAAAGTACTTAGGAAGACTAAAAAATTTCACGGTAAAGCCTACTTTTCTCATTATATAGTAGTATAGATTATCATATTATTATATATATTAGTTTATACCTTATGGCAAGACTATTTAAGAAGAACAAAAGACAGCTCACATAATTATTTAGCTTTCCCTATTAACTAATGCTAAGAGAACAATAAAATTTGTTAAAGGACATCACACTTTCTGCTGGGCTGTCAAAGTTTTGGCAGTCCTAAGCATTGCATGGACTGCCAAAATTTCTACAGTGCTGACTATGCACAGGACTGCAGAAAATGGTGAAAGTCCTTAACTTTGTTCCTCTCTCTCTCTCTCTCTATATATATATAGAGAGAGAGAGAGAAAATATATATATATATATATATATATATATATATATATATATATATATATATATATATATATATATATAGAGAGAGATAGGGGAGGTATCAACTTGAAAAATTAGGAATAGTTGAGGGTATCAAGTTGTGCTTGAGATCTCTCTCTCTCTCTCTCTATATATATATATATATATATATACAATAAGAGAGGTGAGGTGCCACCCTATGGGTGGTGGCTATGTGTCACCCCTCATGCTATCATCATGCACCAAAAAGTATGCAAGTGCATGATGATAGCATGTGGGGTGACATATAGCCACATCACCGTGAGGTAGCACATCACCTCCCTTATTCTCTCTCTCTCTCTCTCTCTCTCTCTATATATATATATATATATATATATATATATATATAGAGAGAGAGAGAGAGAGAGAGAGAGATATCTCAAGCACAACTTGATACCCTCAATACCCTCAACTATTCCTAATTTTCAAGTTGATACCTTAAATTTTTTTCCACAACTTAATCCCTAAAAAAGACAAAAATATCCTTGCCCATTTCCCTCTCTTTCTTCCCCTCCTCCCCGGCTGCCCTGCCATACCCCCTACCAACCTCCTTCGGCTGCCCCGACCCCCTTCCTCATCCCCCCTCCCCCACGCTGCACCACCCTTCCCCCTCTCTTTTCGTGCACACGCGTAGCCAGTGACTACAACGACAGAGGTGGCAGTGGCAAGACAGGGGCAACCGAGATAGGGGACGAGGACAACTGGGTGGCCGGAGGGGGTGGGAGTGAGGGTGGGGGCTGTGGCAGGGTGGGGGATTAGGTGAAAAAGGAGGGATAATTTTGTCCTTTTCTATTTTTGGGTATCAAGTTGAAAATATTTAATAGTTGATGGTATCAAATTGTCGGTAAAACAATTTAGGGTATCAAGTTGAACATAGTCAATAGTTTGAGGGTATCAAATTACAGTTAAGCCTAATATATGTGTGTATATTCTATTTTCAAAGAAGGTAAATATTATTGATGTTCTCCAAACTTACAAAACTATAACCCAACCCAGATTACAAAATAGGTCATCTGTGTTGGCATATCGATGATTTTGATATATTGACCATAATTAACCTCCGTACTGTTTTAGTTCTATTGCTCTACAGAAACAATATGAAGCGCTATAATTGCTAAAGAAAGAAGCTTCCAAAACTTGGAGCACAAACGAAGCTCGTAGGCCACCTCAAAGAATCCAAGATCAAAGCTTTGCTAGTTCTCTAAAGTGTCTGTAAGTGTCTAGGAAATAATTGTAAACACCTTGTGTATGGATAACAAACCAAAAAGCAAAATCTTCTTTCAAAATAAATAAACATCTATGAAGAAGCGGACAATCCGTCGGACATCTGTGGATAACCGCCGGACAATCCGAACTGAAACAAGTTTTTGTGGTCTCATAGGGATGTTCCGATGGACATCCGCGGATCACCATTGGAAGATTCGAATTAAGATAGCAAGTATTTGTGATCTCACATGGATCATCCATTGGACATCCGCGGATCACCCCTGGACAATCCGAATTGAAACAAGTATTTGTTGTCTCATTCGGATGATCTGGCGGACGTCTGTGGATCACCATCGAAAGATCCGAGTTGAGACAACAAGTATTTGAGGTCTCACACGGATAATCTGTCGGACATCCGCAGAGAACCGTTGGATAATCCGTATTGCATAGCTGGCTATTTGGAATTCAAATCCAACGACCAGATGTCAGAGTATTTAATACATGCAACAACTTTTTTCTATCTATTACTGTTTGGTACAGATAATCCGTTGGACGTCCACGGACAGCCGACGGATCATCCGACTAGCTGCAGGAAATACTTTATGCTCTTGGATTTGTATAAATAGACTTCCTCTTTCTTCATAAATGCTCATCCACTTGAGCATTAAATTTTCTCATCTACCAAAGAACTCCTCTTTTACTCTACAAAGCTTTTATTTGTCACCTACCAAAGTGTTAGAGTATTCAAAGGGTTGCAACTTAGATCTTCAAAGTGTTCACGAAGATCGAAACCTTTTTCTTTTGTAAGAAGTTGACGAGCCTTCGGATAAAAATTTGTGTGGTTGAAGTTGAAGAGCCATTGGATAAAAATTCATATATAAGAAGTTGATGAGTCTTCGGATCAAAGCTCGTATTGTACTATTCATTCAATAGTGGATTAAAGCCGGAGAGAGTTTCGGAACTAGAGTGCCCCAAGGAAGGATACTAGGATACATCAAGTATTTGATTTCTTGTCGCTCTCTATTTTAAATTGCTATTTACTTTGAATATTTGCGTCAGTAATTTTTATTACCCTATTTACCCCTGTAGGGTTCTACAATTGGTATTAGAGCTTGGTCTCTTAATTTGGATTTATTTCCTTAAAGTGATCAATGGCCACCAATCCTAGTCTTAACTCATATCACAATGAGGGACACTCCATAAATAGACCTTCTCTATTTGATGGAACTAATTACAATTGTTGGAAGATTATGACGAGTATCTACTTAAAATCTCTAGATTTTGATCTATAGGATTGTGTTATAAATGATATCACTAAATCTTCCATTGTGATTGAGGAAGGTGTTTCGGATAGACTTACTGAAAGGTTTTCCAAAAATAACAAGAAGATTCTTAGCCGTGATGCTAAGGCTATGAACGCTATCTACTGTGCACTTGATAGCAATGAATTCAACATAATCTCCACTTACAAAACTTTCAATGAAATATAGAAGCTTTTGGAGGTTACTCATGAAGGCACATCACAAGTAAAAGAAATAAGATTAGTAGACTCACTCAAGAGTATGAGGTTTTTAAAATGAAACAAAATGAGTCTATTACTTTTATGTTTGCTAGATTCTTTGATATAATTAACCCTCTTGCTTCTCTTGGTAAGGGATATCCTACTCATGAAAAAATTCGAAAGATTCTTAGATGACTCACTAAAGAATGGAATCCCAAGGCCACTCTCATTATTGAAGGATCTTACAACCATGAACCTTGAGATTCTCATGGGAAAATTGATGAATCACGAGTTGGACATGAAGGAGTAAGAAGAAGCCTCTATGCAAGAGAATGAGAAAGAAAAGATCAAAGAAAAGAAAAATCTCTTGCCTTGAAGGCCATCAAGCTCTTTTCAAAGGACGACTCTGATGATGACGATTCGGATGATGAAAAAATTGCCCTCACCTCCAAACACTTCAGAAAGTTTCTAAAATTCAACAAAGCCAATCGCTCAAGAAGGGACACTAATGAAGAACCCGCTTGTTACAACTGCATGAAGAGTACCGGACATATCAAGAGGGACTGTCCAATGGCAATGAGGGAATCCAATAAGTATGAAAGCCCATCAAAGTAAGCTCGTCCTCACGAAAATATGCCAATACTAGCATTTGATGCAAAAGTGATGCAAGTGACTAAGATAATGACAAAGAATCCACACACTTCGCAAACGTTTGTCTTATGGTACTGGAGTCAAATGAGGTACTTGGTGACTTCTCCATGAATGCTCTTTTATAAACTGAATTAGAAAATACTGTTCTTGAACTACACGATGAACATAAAGTCTTGACAAATAAGTATATAAAATCTCAAAAAGAGATTAGTGCTTATAAACAAGAAATAGAAAGACTCACTGACATCATTAATGATATAAAGGAAAAACTCCAAGCCTCTGATATAGATGAGATTGAGTTACTTAGATTAAAGCTACTAGAAGCTCTAGAGGATATCCAAGAAAAAAGTATTAAATGTCAAACTCTCAAGGAGGGATATGCCATTGCCAGAAAAAAAAACTCTTGTTGCTACTAAAAAAGAAGAAACATTTGCTGCTAGGTACAATGATCTTCTTGCCATGTATAGAAAACAAGGCAATAGAAACACTAGTACACATCACAACACCAAAAGCAATAATCACATGCAAATTAATGCACTATATAGGCCCTACGGCCAACATATACAAACATGAAGAAAATACGCTCAAAAGAAAACATAATCCAATGTGAACACATCTCACCATGCCTTCTACTATAGTCACAATATAAATCATACTAAGAGGTCTTATGCTTCAACCACTTACTCACCTCATACTAGAACTACAACACCCACTATGTGCCATTATTGTGGATTATTTGGACGCACATCTCATTACTGTCAAATGAGAAAGAATGTTGATATAAAAATGCTAAAATGGGTTCCCAAAACTAACATTCAAGGATCCAAATATTTTGGGTACCAAAGTCTTCATCTTCAACTTGTATTGTAGGTGAACCCTCCATCGCATGCTAGAAGCAAGTGGATTCTTGATAGCGGTTGCTCACAACACATGACTAGAGATGCTTCATATTTGCAATGCTATCGATGAAGAAGGAAGTACGTATCCTTCGGAAATAACTTGAGGGGATACATCAGCGAACATGGTAATATTGGATCCCCTCCTTATCCTTGCATTAAAAATGTTTGCCTTGTCACTAATTTGAAACACAATCTTCTCAGCATTAGTCATCTCACGGATAATGGTTATGGTGTTAAATTTGTTAAACACAAATGCTTTATTTATGATATTGTGTGGCTCCGTAGTAACGAAGGCATTAGAAAAGATAACATTTATGTCTTATTTCATTGAAGGTTCTAACAATAACAGGTGTTTAGTAATAAAGAATGATAAAAGTTGGCTTTGGCACATAAGATTGGATACGCTAACATGGACACATATCTCCTGACTTGCCACCAAGAAACTAGTTAGAGGACTCCCAAACATTCCATTCAAAAAGGACATGCATGGTATGTGAGGAATGCAAAAAAGTAAGTTGACTAAATCCTATTTCAAGTCTATCAACTCGGTGAGCACTACTAGACCCCTTCAACTCATTCATATGGATTTACTTAGTCCTAGTAGAGTGGCTCGTCTAGGTGGTAAACTTTATGCTTTTGTTTTAGTGGATAATTTTTTCAAGATTTACTTGGATTATTTTTCTTGTAAATAAAGGTGATAATTTTCGTGAATTTGTTGCAACATGTTCAAAATGAGAAAGGCATCA
>JANAVB010031236.1:0-47465 GCA_029216955.1 Iris pallida
AAACACACTTAATTTTATCCAGTGGAACCCACATACTTGTACAAAATGTCTTATACTCTCATAATTTTAGAAGAAAATTATTGATTTTTAAGAACATAAGTACAAACAGGTATCATATTGAAATCATGATCGAGGAGATTAAGATACATTTGCATAACCTCTAGCATAGGAAAGAACCATAAGTTCTTTCTAGAAATATACTTCAGCTTATCATTAGGGATCTATTTTATTCACATTGGGGTAGTTGAGTCATATAATATGTTGAGCCAGAAGCTCAATCCTACGGGTCCATTGTGAGCCAAAAGTGGAATGATCCTATAAATTTTAAATTGTGACATGATCGACAAGACACCCAAATCTGTGATGATGAGACTTATGAAAACTAATTCGTGTGATCATCTCTTACCAAATTGCAGTATACACTCTTGATCTCAAGAATAACTTTGTTTCTAAACCATATGTCTTGAATATTGTATATGAATAACTAGTAGCACAACTTTGAATTGCATTAGATGACTTAGTTAGAATTATTTGAAACTGTAATATTGGCAACTATGTTTTGTGAATTATTATGTTTATCTCCTTAGATTATTAAAACCTTCAAAAGGTGAGATATTTTTGTGATAGAATATTTTTTGTGATCTGTCATGTTAATAAGACATAATTACCACCATTAGGGGGAGACATTAAGAAGATAAATTGTCATTCTAGAAGAATTATCGTTCGAGAAGAACGACTTGCATCATCGTTCTCGAAGAACGTCGTGAATTATCGTTAGAAGAACGACTTGCATCATCGTTTTCGAAGAACGTTCTAAAGCATCATTCCCGAAGAACGTATCATGACATATTTCTACTTTATCTAATCTGGACTAAATTAGAAGAAATTATCCTTTGTTTTTACTGCAAATAAAATATGGTACTTAATCGATGTTTTTAATTATACTGCCTAGATAGTTATACCAACTATAAATTTTTTTTAATAGAAGTACCAAAAGAACCAAATAAAGGCAACAAATAAATAGTTCTTTTGTAAGAACGCGTAAGATTTAAAGGTTCTAAATATTCAGATGTCCAGAAGAAGAGGCCAAATAATACTAAAGGTTCTAAAGATTCAGCTCTCCAGAAGAAGAGGCCAAATAATACTAAAGGTTCTAAAGATTCAGCTCTCCAGAAGAAGAGGCCGAATAATATAACACATCCTAATGCTCTTGAAGAAGCAGCTCCCGAAGAAGCATCTTCTGTAGAGAAAAAGTTTTAACGGTCTGAAAGATGTCATGAACCAAAGATAAAAAAAATTCAAAGTATATCGCTCCGGTAGAGGATATACCTCAAATTCCAGAAAAGACTGAGAAAGAGGTATTGGTACCCATAAAATCTATGTTTTATACATAGTTTAGATAAATTTAAAATTAAGAAGTTTGTCATAAATGACATTATTAAGTAAGAAAAAAATGGTGATAAAATTAAAGGATAACACTAAACCACGAATAATCTAACAGAAAGATGTGATATTTCTCGCAAGACGTCGAGTGTTCGGTCCTATAGTACAAAACCCAAAAGGAATAAACCTGGTAGGTTTTGAATGGGTATCTGTAACAAATATGGGATACAACTGCATTGAGCCATTTCATCTCAAGTAATCTCTATTTAAAATTTTCAGGTATATCCTTAAAGGATTTATATTTACCATGTTATCCCCGAAGGATCTACAAATGAACCATAAATGGATTAAACCATCAAGAAGAATGTGGTAGGCTCATTGAGTTTATAAAGAAATCCAGGAATGGATTCATCAAAATGGTCGTCTATAGAGTACCTCCTGAAGAAGTACCCCTGAAGAGAGAAAATTTTCGAAGAAGAGAAAATCTCCCGAAGAGATAAGAAATCTCCCGAAGAGAGAAAATCTTTCGAAGAGATCGAAATCTCCCGAAGAGACCAAAAACCTCCCAAAGAGACTAGAAATCTCCCGAAGAGAACAAAAATCTCCCGAAGAGATCACAAATCTCTCGAAGAGATCAAATTCCCGAAGAGATCGCATAAAAAAAGAGAAAAACTCCAAAAGAGATCTCATATTATCTGATAAAAGGATAAATCTAGAAGAGATCTACTATAAATCTTCTGTAGAGATAAATCTCCTGTAGAGATTTAATATGAATGATATACCTGTAATGGTCAAGGGAATAGGATATTTTACAACCAAAAGAACATGATCTAGGTCGTGAAGTACCATATTTAAAGAATATAAAATTCTTTATTGTCATTCACTCATCACAATATTTTAGAATAATATTAGGAACATAAATTATTCTTGATGAAGGTTTTGATCTAATGAGATATGAAGATGGATGGTATTTATCTAATACTCATTAAGGGGATACCACAAACAATGTATATTTTATAAATAATGCAGGTATTTTAGAGGAAGAAATCAAATCACTGCGATGAATTTCATCAAAGCAAAAAAATGATGGCATGGCTAGTTTTTCAACAGTTCAGCATATCAGGGTGAGTTCCGAGCTTTCATGAATCACAAATAAAAGCGACAACCTCTTCATAATGATAGGAGTAAAATGTATAGTCAATAAAGTATTGGGGTGAGATGTAATATTTAAATTGTATTGGGGGTTGATTTTATTTTGAATTAATGTAAAAAAATGTAATATTTTTGAAGGGGAGTATCGTAGATGCAAGCATCCTGTAGATGCAAGCATTATGTAGATGCAACATCCTGAAGATGCTAATGGAGATATCTTGAAGCATGTCTTTGCGCATTATACTCTTTTCCTTCATTGAGTTTTTTCAATGGATTTTTCTCTTCGAAAGGTTTCTAACGAGGCAGTGTAAGTCGCACCAACTTAGATTCCTGAAGAATATTATTGTACTCTTTTCTTTTCTATGGATTTTTTCCACAAGGTTTTTCCTTAGAAAAGTTTTTAATGAGGCAATAATTAAAGTAGGCATCAAGGGAGAGTGTTGTGATTTGGATAAATACAAATGTGTTATCCATACCCACATCAACCTCTATATCATTCCCTCTATATATGTTATCAATGAGAAAAGCTACGTACAGATATTCGACTACCAATTTATTCTCTTTCTCTCTTATTTTCACAACAGTTATTTAATATTATTTTAGATAAATTATATTTCTAGTTATAATGGATCTATGTCAAGCTGGTGATTTTTCTTATTTCATAGATCCGAACAATAATAATTTCAAAGAATTTCAAAGTAGACATTCTGAATATAGGGTTTTTTGCTTCTAGTTCATAATCACGGTACAAAAGACATCATCTCAACCTAAACACTATTGACATTGTAATAATTGTATATTAAATTCAAGCCAACTGATGAGAGTCCATTTTTGTCCCCAAAAAAGACGTATCACGTATGGCTTGTGCAGTACTCGTGTGAGCCACCGCCCTCCTCTCTCATGCTCCGAAGCCTACTTTCTATTTTGCCGTCGTATCCCCCCTACTGCCTCGTTGTTGCCTCCCCCCGCTCCCTCCCTCTGCTCCGTCGGCGTCCCTCCCCTCCTCATGCTCCATCCTTCGACCTCCTCGATCCTCTCTGCTGGCTCGTGCGTATACTAGACGAGTACTACGCGAGCCATATAGCACAACTATTTGTCCACCCACCAAAACTTGTATGATCTTCACCCTTTGATTCAAGGGGTTTGTCATGTTTCAACCTAAAATCACTTTTATTATTATTATGAATTGAGAGAAATTAAAAAGAAAAGTGATTTTAGGTTGACATAGTGACAACCTTTGAGTGGCTCGACTGAGGATATGGAAGGATTTAACCTTCAAATTCATTGAAATTTACACTCCAACATAATACATACATTCATCATGTTCCTCACTTTGTAAATTCATTGAATCTTCAATTCACAATAGACTGACAAATCAAGAATACTCAAAACGGTATGATAATAAAATGACATTTGTCGGTTCAGAAATATATTAGGAGGGACTTTTATCATTGATAATTTTAAGGGAAAAGACTCGCATCTTTCTAACATATGTATATTACAACCTAAAAAAGGATTAATTACACTAATCCTCCTATATTTCATGAGTATTACAGAGATTATTCCCATTTCGAAAATAATTACACTGACCATCCCTCTCCTTTATAAATTTTATTAACCATAGGAGTGGTCATTGTTATTAGTTTCTATAGAAAATAGAAACTAGTTTCATAATAAGGGTGATCCGTATAATAAAATGTAGGGGTTTAATACAACTAATCCGAAAAAAAAAAGAACAAACATGCTCACACATGCCTTTTTGCCCTCCAAGAGTTTTTGAGAGGCTTAAATTCTTTAACTTTTCTAACAAATTTGGATTCTTATTGTACTGATTGAAGTTTAAACAATATTGTTCAAGCAATCGACAAACACTCTTATGGTGGCTGGTGCATATGACAAAAGAGAAATAATAAAATCTTTCAAAATAAATTATTAGATGGGAGTATTCTTTTTAAAGATTTAGCTCGCTCGATTGTCTATGGATAAAGTTTATGGGCACAAAAATAAGGATCAAAAGTTGTTCTTCTCGAAACATATCGTTTGATGGAAATCGATCTCTTAGAAAGAATGAAATGGATAAAAACAACTTAGCAGTCGAAATATAGATCACCGCAATTCTGTTGAACGTTCTCAACCAGAGTTGATGTAACGAAGATGAATAATCGTTCTCAACCGGAGTTGATGCAACGAATTTGCTGGGGTGATAAAGATCACCATTGCTCAAAGCAAGATTCGCCCTATTGCGATCTTCTTCCAAGAACCAGCAAGTTCGAAAGAACTTCTGGAATGCTCGTTGTCACCTCCTTTTACGAACTTGAAGAACTCTAATGGACTCCAATGGCAATGGCGGCACAGCTCACTTCGTCTCTTAATTTCAGTGTAAATAATCAATGAAGTCACGAAGAGAGAATTTATAGAGGAGGGCTGAAACCCTAATCCATATCCTAGCCGCAACTGATTGCCAAAAGATAGGAGCAGATAATGGAAAAATATGAATTGAATTGAATTCAAATCCCATAAATATGGATCTAAATAATTGACTAAATCTTTCCATAACCGCTAAGACCTTCCAATCAGCCACATCAAGCGCCACCTGCGCCCCAATGTCCACCCAGCACGTCAACCAGTGCGCCTATGCGCAGTTGACAGATGCAAACACAACATCGTAGCAGCTTTGTGCGCAGCGCAACATAGCAGCTCCATACGTGCACCTGCGTGGCCCCTGTGCATGCGACTCGCATGGAGATGAGCGCACGAGCGCATTAATGCTGACGTGCTAAGTACAAAACCCCACATAAAAGCATTAATGCTTCTTTATTTGTTTAGTCTTCTTTTCACTAGAAAAATGCCCCCACATGGCACCCATGTGCCTCTCTACACTTCATGTAATCTCTCAACACAAGCAAAGCTTTATATAGAGATACCATCCATTTGATTTTTCTAATGTAGGACTATATTTTTAGTTTCTAAAGTAAAACATCAACACCAACAATCTTCTACATATCTCTACATATGGGTTGAGCGTTCCCCACAGTGACTATCCATCATGCATTAGGATAGATGTCACTGCGACTTGAATCTTCCCACATAGGTTAATGACAGCATGATACAAGAATGGACTAAGCCTTGAATTCTGCACCATAACTACAATTCTTCCCACTCATATATTGACATCAACTATGCTTCTGGCTGCACATTAAAGGTCTTGTGCCAGCCTGGTTTTGACGTATGTATCTTGGATGTCTATAAGATTTTTCTTAAGAGATGGCCTACATCTCTATCCATACACTTTAGGTGAGTTCTTTTAAAGAGTCATTGGCATGAAACATTTTGCTTTCTTGCGGTGCTACACCACTATGACATAGTCCGAAGCCGAGACATTGTCTCATGTGGTGTCATACCACCTGTAGCATGAGGCCCAACCGCTTTGTAGTATCAAACTACCCAGCATAAAGCCTTTTGCTTCCTTGCGGTGTTACGTTGCCGTGATATGGCTTACAAAGCCGAGGCACTACCTCAAGTGGTGTCATCCACTGTAACATGAGGCCCAGCCTCTTTGTAGTACTACTTGCCTACCACTCTTTATCATACAACATTAGGCCCTCTTGCCTATGTGCGGTGCTACGCTGCTGTGACTTGGCCCGAAGCCGAGGCTTTATCCTCACTAGGTACCTCATGTGGTGTCACCCCACTGTTGCATAGAGTACTATGCTCCTTTGTAGTGCCGTGCTACCCGTGCTTCCTATAAAGCACGCTATACATCCCAGATGTCCGAGAACTCATTAAGGCTGCACGCCATCCTTCTACAGGATAAACAACAATCAGTAGACAATAGTGGTTTTGGTTTCTTAATCCCGTAACATCCCAAAGGATTGCCTACTATTCCTGATATTCTTCCAGTCGATGGTCGTTTTTTAAACTAAAAGCTAGATGCCTAGTAGATTTATCTTTGAACTAATAACATATAGCTTTGTAGTAGAATTACAAAGATATAATATCATAGTGTCTTCAAGTCCATCTTACCTGCTGTGTCTTCAACCAGCTGGCGCTTGAGATCTTTGGTGAACGGATCTGCCAGATTCTCCTGACTCTGAACATCCACTACGACAATGACCTCTTTTAATAAGATCATTCACCGCCCTGTGTCTTAGACGCACAGTCCTCTTATTGCCATTGAAGAGGTCATTTGATGCCACCGCTGCAGTATCCTAATTTTTGTAGTATATCGGTATCGTCGATATCTGCGCACCAACCATTGGAAGATTATACATGAGCTTCCGAAGCCATTCTTCTTTATCCGCTGCAGTAGGCAGTGCATAAAACTCAAATTCTATAGAAGAGTGAGACAACATAGTCTGTTTCTTTGACTTCCACGATATAGTAGCTCCATCCATGGAGAAAACATATCCTCCTGTGGACCTTTCACTCTCTACTTTTGAGCACCAGCTTGCATCACTGAAGCCCTCCACTACTTTTGGATCTCCGCAGTAGTGTAATTCATACTTCTGAGTCCTTTTGAGGTATCTCATGACCCTCTTCACATCTTTCCAGTGCTCCATCCCTAGATTGCTCATGAACCGACTCAGCATCTCTATGGAAAAAGCTATGTCAGGCCTTGTGGCAGTAGTCGCATACATCAAACTCCTAATGATGCTTGAGTACTCCAGCTGTCTGACGCTTTCCCTTGGATTTGGCTTCAGTTTCTTGTCACACCTATATGGCGTATCAATCCGTGAAAGATCCTGATACCTATAGCGTGTGAGCATCTTCTCAATGTAATAAGACTGTGACAATGCCACTCCAATTTTTGTTCAGATGATCTTTATCTCCAGAATAATATCAGCTTTTCCTAAGTCCTTCATGTTGAACTTAGATGAGAGGAACTTCTTTGTCTCAGTGACACTTACTAGATCTGTATCCAAGATCAGCATTTCATCCATGTAGAGACAAACAAAAACTCCTCTCCCATCAGTGAACTTTGTGTACACACACTTGTCCATCTCACTGACCATGTAGCCGTTTGATCTTATGACTTTATCAAACTTCTCATGCCACATCTTGGGAGCTTGCTTTAGACCATACAAAGATTTTACCAACTTACAGACTTTGTTTTCGAGGTCCTTAACAACGAATCCTTCTGGTTGTTGCATGTAAATCTCTTCGATCAATTCACCATTCAGGAAAGCAATTTTAACATATATCTGGTGAATTACCAACTTGTGAATTATGCTCAGAGCAATCAATAACCTGATGGTTATCATCCGCACTAGTGGAGCATATGTATCAAAATAATCGATCTCCTGCTTTCGAGAAAATCCCTTGGCAACTAACCTTGCCTTAAACTTGTCAACAGTTTTATTGGCCTTGTTCTTCTTCTTGAAGATCCATTTACATCTGATTGCTTTTGCTCCTTCAGGCAGATCGACCAACACCCATGTGTTGTTGGAGGTTATCGAATCATACTCATCATTGATAGCCTCCTTCCAGAAGACAGCATTTCTGGTCTTCATCGCCTCATCATAGGTAAGCGTGTCTACTTCCACATGATAGGTGACGAAATACTCTCCGAAGTCCTTCTATCTCCTCACTCGCTTAGATATAGGTTCTACGAGTTCTGGTTCAACATATGTTTCTGCAGCAACAACATCTTCTTGGACTACCTCTTCGTAAGGAACTTGAGCCTCCTGTGTACTCACATTGTTCTCCAGAATGTCCACGAGAACAATGTTCTTGTGCCTTGCAAATTTATCTTCAAAGAATTCTGCATTGCGAGATTCAATAATATGATTTGACTCAATATCAAGGAACCTTCGAGCATCACTCTTATCAGCATAATCCAGGAATATAGTCTTCCTAGTCCTTATTCCCAGCTTCTGAATCTTCAAATCTAGAACCTTCACATACACCAGACACCCCCACACTCGAATGACATTCAAGTTGGATCTGACCTTAAACCAGAGTTCATGAGGAGTGACTTCCGAAGTTGCATGTGGCACTCTGTTCAATATGAACATAGTCGTAAGCACTGCTTCACCCCAGAAGTAATTTGGAAGATTTGCAGTCAACAGCATTGAGTTTATCATCTCTGTTAACGTTATATTCTTCCTTTCTGCAACACCATTTGATTGAGGAGAGTACGGAGCAGTTGTCTCGTTGATAATTCTATATACTCTGTAGAACGATGCAAATTTATGAGACCTATACTCGTCACCTTGATCACTTCTGAGTCTCTTGAGTTGTTGTCCGGTTTGATGCTCGGCTTCAGTCTTGAAGTCCTTAAAATTCGTAAATGCTTCATCTTTAGACTTGAGCAGATAAATGAATGCGTATTTTGAGAAGTCATCGATGAAAGTAATGAAATACTTTATCCTGACCTTTGTGGAGAACTATTTGAAGTCACAGATATCTGAGTGCACCAACTCCAAAAGATCTGTACTTCGGTTTAACTGCTTGAACGATTTTCTTGTGATCTTCATCTGTGCACAAACCTCACACTTCTCCAACTCCTTACCTCCATATTTAGAGATAAGCCCTAGACTAGACATCTTGTTTATTCTTTTACAATGAATATGTCCTACTCTTTTATGCTACAACTCAAAAGAATAACCAGAAGAAGATACTGTATTCATTATCTCTATAGGAGTTACAAGTTGAAGTTTAAACATCCCTTCGGTACAGAAAGCTTTCCTGAAGTATATTCCTTTATAAGACATAATAACTTGACCAGCGTTAATGTCCATCTTCAAGCTTGCGTTGTAGAGCAGGCTTTCAGAGACCAGGTTCTTGGCTATAGCAGGTACATACTTCACATTCTAAAGCATCAGCTACTTCTCCGAAGTTAGTTACAATACCACCGTCCCGATCCCGAGTACTTCAGCTTGTATCTGGTTTGCCACCATAATCTTTTCAGAAACAGGTTGGTACGTGGTGAACCACTTCTTCTTTGAGCAAACATGACAAGAGGCCCCAGTATCTATCCACCAGTTCGTGTCAATTCTAGCTGAGTCAACCTGCGCAATCATAGAAACAAAGTTAGCTCACCTTTCTCTTATTATTTTGGTTTTTTTTTTGCAGTCCCTCTTCTAGTGGCCTTTTTTGCCACAATTGAAACAAGTCCCAGGTTCTTTGGACTTAGGCTTGAACTGAGCCGACTTCACCTTCAGATGGTGAACGTCTTTCTTCTTTTGGTAGAAAGCCATTTGCTACCCTTTAGAATTTTCTCCTTGTACCAAGTTCGCCTTAGCCATCTGCTTGGACAAGGCGTTCACTTTGAGTTGAGCCCTCAACTCGTCTTCAATATGTATCCAGTGCAAGAGGCATTCCAGATCCACTTCCATCTTCTTGCGGTGCATGTCCGCGATGAAGTTGCTCCACCCAGGTAAGAGCTTGTCGACAATACCCCCGACGATAAAAGCATCGACCAAGGGCATGTCGTCATCCGCCAACTTCTGACGCAACTTGAGGAACTCCTTAACTTGAGGCAATATGGTTGTGTCGTCCTCAAACCACATCCTCCAGACCTTTTCTGTCATGTGTATCTTGTTTCTATTCTCATTTGTCTTGTAGAGATTCTCTACAGACTTCCAAACGTCATTTGCATTAACCGTCTTGTTGTATGACTCCGCCAGAGAGTCCTCCATCGAATTCTGGATCAACAACTTGCAGAGGTTATTATATCACCTCCAATTCGACTGTAAAGTCGTAGCTTCAGCAATTCTTCGAGCATTTTATCCTCTGAAATTAAAGGCTTAGAATCTGTCAACACGTAGTCGACGCTCATGAGTTGAAGATTAAGGCTGACCTTTCTTTTCAGACGTTGAAATGCTCTCCGTCAAATTTCTCAAGTTTAAAACTTGTATCAAGAAGTTGTGATGGTTGTTCTTCATCAGATCTGAATCTTGCTTTGAGATTATTCTCCTGAGACAGATCATTTGATGGAAATCTCGATCTCTTAAAAAGAGTGAGATGGATAAAAGCAACTTAACAGACTCAAAATAGGTCATCATAATTCTGCTGATCGTTCTCAATTGGAGTTGATGCAACGAAGATGAATAATTGTTCTCAACCGGAGTTGATGCAACGAAGATGAATAATCGTTCTCAACCGGAGTTGATGCAACAACTTTACGGGGGTGATAAAGATCATCATTGCTCAAAGCAAGATTCTTCCTATTGTGATATGCTCCCAAGAACCAGCAAGTTCGAAAGATCTAGAACGCTTACTGTCACCTCCTTTTATGAACTCGAAGAACTCTAATGGACTCAATTAGTAATGGCAGCACAGCTCTCTTCATCTCTTAATTTCAGCGTAAAGAATCAATGAAGGCACGAAGAGAGTATTTATAGAGGAGGGCCAAAATCCTAATCCATATCCTGGTCGTAACTGATTGCCAAAATATGGAAATGAATAATGGAAAGATATGAATGAATTAAATTCAAATCCCATAAAATATGGATCTAAATAATTGACTCAATCTTTTCATAACTGCTAAGCTCTTCTAATCAGCCACATCAAGCGCCACCTGCACCCCAATGCCCATCCAGCACGTCAACCCGTGCACCAGCACACAGTTGCACAGACGCACAGCACAACATCGCAGCAGCTCTGCATGCAGCTCCCCAACACAGCAGCTTCTGTGCGTGCACTTGTGCGGCCCCTGCGCATGAGACTCGTGCAGAGACGAGGACACGAGCGCATCAATGCTGACGTGCTAAGTGCAAAGTGTGCCAACAAAGTGCCACTTTGCGCCCTTGAGTCTGAGTCCTTGAGCCTGAGTCCAAGTCCGAGTCGCTTCATAAGGAAATTATCCCATGAGCATGACAAAAAGCATTAATGCTTCTTTGTTGGTTTAGCCTTCTTTCTACTAGAAAAATGCTCCCACATGAAACCCATGTGCCTCTCTACACTTCATGTGATCTCTCGACACAAGCAAAACTTTATATAGAGATAGCATCCATTTGATTTTTCCAATGTGGGACTATCTTTCTAGTTTCTAAAGCAAAACACCAACACCAACAAGCAAAAACACCAACAAAAGTTACTTACTTGTAATATCATATCATTAGGATTAGGAAGAGGTTATTTATACTAACACCCACTATGTTTTGTGTTTATTATGCAGACCTTTTCTAGTTTAAAAATAAATACAGTACAATTCCTATGTTTTGTGTTAAATACATGGACCACCCCTAAGTTTTGTAATTTCTGTAAAAAAAATTACATTGACCACCCCTACTTAAAGAAAATATATAAAGGACATTGGGTGTTACTGTATTTATTTTAAATTAGGGGAGATCCGCTTAAATAAATAGAAAACATAGAGGGTGTCATTGTAAAAATTCCATTAGAAAGAGAGTGAAGTTTTCTTATTTTTATCTCCATGAAACTTATATTTGTGTAATGTTTAATTATGATGCTATATATCAATAAAATTTGGCTGAGACCATCTTGATCCCATAATTTCTGTTAAAAAAAATTCTTGGTGGTTCTTTTACCATTTGAAACTTTCAATAATCTCAAGAGAAAAGTCCATCACTTATAGTTTATGTGAAAAATAGTAAGGACACCAGACGGGCTGGCATGATTCGTGCCTCCCAACCATAAAACGTGTAGGTGTGTGTGGATTATAATAGCCTCAAGAGAAAATACTTACATTTTGTTAACATATGTATATTATGCCAGGGATTTTTTTTTAAAAAACATGCTTACACATACTTTAGATCACTTGATTTGACTTACATTTTGTTAACATATGTATATTTTGTCAGGAAAAAAAAATAAAGAAACATGCTTACAAATACCTTAGATCGGTTGATTTCTCTATGGACAAGGTGTGGAAGTTGATGGATAATATATATATATATATATATATATATATATATATATATATATATATATATATATATATATATATATATATATATATATATATATATATATACTTGCTTTTGAGAGCATTAAAGAGAGATTATTTTTCTCATATTTTCTTTATTTGATGCAGTTGCTCTTTTAGATTTTTTTCTAAGGGCACCACACTTTTTACTTGGGTGCAACCCAAAAATGTTTGCAAATATTACAAGTTTGCGATCAATTTTTTTTTACTTGGGGGCAGCCCAACAATAGGTATAAAAGATAACTTTTCTATTTTTTCTCTCTCCCTCCCTCTACTCTTTTCCTCTCTCCCTCAACTCTTTTCTTCTCTCCCTCTACTTTTGATTCTCTCCCAACATTTCTAGGTCATAGAATTAAACCCTAGTCCAAAATTTTCTCAAAATTTTCTTCCTTTCTTTCCGAGAATTATCTCCAAAAAAAATTCTCCTATCTCAATCATGTTTGGCACAAATTTTTCACCAAATTTGTCTAAGATCAACTACCAAAAAATGTTTCCACTCATACTCAAAATCAGAAAACATAAACATAAATATTAGGTTTAGAATCACTTTAGAGTTCATAAATAAATTTTTCGAACATGATAATTCTCACATATTTCTTGAAATCCTAACCATAGAACACGACAAATCGTTGTGGCCGTTCGGCTGCTACAGTTTCAAATAGGACTGCCTAGAGCATGGCAGTCCTACATTAGTGTAGGACTGCCAGGGTGCTGGCAGTCCTAATTGAAACTCTATGTTAGGAGAGTTTTAAATACAAACTCCCCTCACAGAAAGTTTTAATTAGGACTGCCACACCCCTAGCAGTCCTACACTAAAGTAGGACTGCCAGGGTGCTAGCAGTCCTAGTAGAAATAGTTCTAAAATTATGTGTGTATTGGATCGATGCCGTAAGTCAGTATGTAGGGACAACCAAACAATAGTTACAACATATGAAAACACCATGATGATTTAGCAAAGTAATAATCTTGTTCTGGTTTTGCCGACACAGCCTGTCACAACTTGGAAATGGAATTTTCATTTGGACGTTACGTTCTAGTTCGATTTGATAAGAAAACAAAGGAGACGTGTCAGAATGAATAAAGTGCAAGGAGTTTCTACATGTTCTTATTAGTACATCAACTAGTGCACGTTCGAACGTTCAAGCCATTATAATTGACCAGAAATTAAATTCTTAGTCGAGTTTGAGTCGAATAATTAAGGAGAGTATTTAAATAAAAAATTATGTTAAATGCTTAATAACATATTGATAAAATATATATTATATAGATATTTCTAACAATACATTCATTCATGTATTTATTTTCTAATCTTCCTAGAATGTTCTTAATTCACCAAATAATGATGATGGTGATGTTTAAAATGTTCAACAATTGCTAATCTGACTCTATAATTATTATTTCATGAGTTCAAGATGTTCAAAGAATAGAGTGAACAAGTTCAAGCAGAGACCAAGTAACATGGAAGAAAGAAACAGGAAAAGATTATGGAGGAGATATGTAAAGCCAACAACAAAAAAAATCCTTGTAGATATTTGATGGTAGAAGTGTCAAAGAGCCAGAAGATTCCATTCAAGTGTATCTATACAATTTGCTACGATGAGAGCTCGATCTTTTCTGTCATTTATAATGGTAAGGCTGCCACACCCCTGGCAGTCCTATACTAAAGTAGGACTGCCAGCACCTTGGCAGTCCTACACTAAGTAGGACTGCCAGTACCCTGACAGTCCTACTTTAGTATAGGACTGCAAGCACCCTGACAGTCCTACTTTAGTGTAGGACTACCAGGGGTGTGGCAGTCCTATTTGAAATTCTCTGTGAGGAGAGTTTGTATTTAAAACTCTCCTAACAGATAGTTTCAATTAGGACTGCTAGGGTGCTGGCAGTCATATTTGAAACACTCTGTCAAACTCTCCTTACAGAGAGTTTTAAATAGGACTGCCACACCCCTGACTGTCAGGAGTGTGGAGTCCTGATACTAACTCTCTGTGAGAAGAGTTTGTATTTGAAACTCTCCTCACAGAGAGTTTCAAATAGGACTGCCACCACCATGGTAGTCCAACATTAGTGTAGGACTACCTGGTGGGTGGCAGTCCTGATACTAACTCTCTGTGAGGAGAGTTTGTACACACACATGTCCAAATAACAACATATATACTATTACGTATCCAAATTATGACAATCATATCCAACTTACATAAAAAAAAATAACAACATATCCGACAAAATATCCAACAAGTCAAGTTTCCAAACAACAACATATCCTTCAAAAAATATCCAAAAAAATATCCAAAATAAAGTATACGACAAAATACCCTAAAATCTACAAGTCAAGTTTCCAAACAATAACAACCGCATCCAAATTACATCCAAATACAAAATAATTTTGAACATCTAACTACATATCATGTCGGGTCTTTGTACGAAACTCCATATTATGCATGAAGGGGAACTCGACCTCGTCGTCGATGCGCTCCAGCTCGTTGGCGATCGCGACACAGTTCTCACTCTGGCTTCGACCGAGCTTGGGGTGCCAGTAGCTGCGTCCGAGACCGAGCTTGGGACGCCGGTTCGAAAATTCTAAACGGGCACTCGAGAGGACGTCCCTCGCATTTCTTCCGCTTTGACACGGTGGGACGTATTCTTTTGTTAGCGGCCGGAGGACTGCACGATAACGTAAAGTTATTAAATAATAGAAACAAAAATAGGACTGTTACCCCTCTCCCCCTCCCTCATATGAGCAACATGCTGTTACCCCCCCCCCCCCCTCCATATAAGCAACATACAGTTACCAACCCCCCAACCCCCAACCCCACCCCCAGATCTGCATCATGCAACTGATTACATTAGGACTGCCACAGGCCTGACAGTCCTAATGTAATCAGACCCGACTGTAGCAGCCGAACGGCCAAAACGAGACGCTCGTTTGTCGTGTTCTAGGGTTAGGGTTTCAAGAACAAATGTGGGTTTGTCGTGTTCGAAAATTCCATTCATGAATCCTAAAGAGATTCTAAACCTAATTTATCAAAACTTTTTAGAGAATTAAAATTATTTTAGGGTTTTGAATAGAATGTAGAAAATTCTAGAATACATTAGGGAAGAACGTACCTAGATTCCGATTGCTTCGACTTGCGTGTCATCTCTTCGAATTTACGAATGTTGTTGAAGAAATTTTGGTGGAGGAATTGGGAGTGGAGTGGTGGAGGAGATGAGAGTAGGGTTTTGGGAGAGGGAGAGCTTTTCTTTTTTTGGTGGAGATAGAGAGTAAAATGAGTTACGGAAAAGAATGGAGGGTTTGGGGGGTTGGGCTGCCCTCAAGCAAAATGTGGGTGCCCCCCAGCAAAATCTCCACCTGTTTGGGCTGCCCCCAAGTAAAAAGGATGGTGCCCTTAGAAAAAACCCTCTTTTAATACTCTCATATTTGTGTAATGTTTAATTATGATGCTATATACATCTTCATACCATTATTTTTGTTTGAAACAAATACGCTTTTATGAGTATTACATAAACTATACTTATTTCGAAAATAATAACATTGATCATTCCTCTGTTTTATAATTAGAGGCAAGACCGGCACCGGGAGTTGAGTTGTTCTAGCCGGAGCTAAATTTGGTTCCCCTTTGCCCTTGACTCCCAAGAAAGATATAAAAAAAATTGATGGCAAATGGGGTTGGCAGCAACGTCGAAGTCTCTGGTTCCAATGGTATCGTGTGAGGCTCGAATTCAGTTCCTTTCTTTGAACTACTCGAGGCCTTCCTAGTGAGAACTCAAAATATGGACTTGGTCGATTGCTAGTTTAACAGATAAAGAAGAGTTGGGGTGGATCGCAGAGGCTATATTGACGGAGAGGTGGAGACTTAGAGGTCTGAGGAGTTGTCCTAACCAGAGGGGTTGTCCAAGCCCGATTGCTTGTCCAGCTTGTCCAGCTTATCCCAGGGCCGACCCTGCATAGAGGTGGTTAGTGTTATAAGTTTCTATAGAAAATATAAACTATATGAATGGTCCGTGTAATTAGTTTATATGTAGGAGTAGTTTTTATAATATGTGTAAAATAAATGGATAGTTAACATAAATTGTCATGTTTATTTTAAAACAAAACATTTGTAACATTTTTTATTTGTTAGTGGTGATTTTGAAATTTAATGAAACATTTAGGACTGCAATCGAGCTGAGATGTCTATGATCTATCTCTAGTCTTTTTAGGGTCCTTAGAGCACCATTAATAGTTGGTGTTCAAAATTTTATTTTGTGGTCCAACGTTTTAAAAAGAAGGTAAATGTAGAATGGATTGGACTTATATGAGAATAGTAAAAAAAATAATAAAATGAGCTTTGGTCCCAAAGATTGTATGGTCAAAAATTAATATTGGAAAAATAATAACGTAAATCTAGAAATGGACTCCAAATTGGAATTTACTATTCTTCAAAATGATTTCTTATATTCTGAATTTAGAAATTCTCCGGTCCAACTTATAGCTCATGTGGGTGGATTGGACCTGAAAATCTAGAAATTGAAACTTAGGATGAAGCTTACTATTCTATTAAATGAGCTCCTACTTTCTAAATCTAAAATCTAGAAAATAGATTGGGCCTTACTAATGATGCTTTTATAGGTGGAGCTCGAGAATGTAACATGTTTTGACATCCAAATCCAAATTTTTTGACAATCCTATGTCTAATTCTAGAAAACTATGTGTTCGACTATTGTGAAAACTCATATTCGAATATAAAAAAATTCGGGCCAAGTCTTTCGAGTTTATTCACGAGCTCACTAGCCTCTGTTCATAGAAGGAAGTCTGAACCGACTTGCAAGTAGGGGTGAGCATTATTCAATTTTGGACCGAAAATCGAACCGAATCAAACCGAATAAGAGATTCGGTTCGGTTTAAAAAAAATAGTTCGATTTCAAAAATATTAAAAAAAATTATTCGATTTCGGTTCAAAACCAAAAACTGAATTATATATATAAATATAATATATATATATATATATATATATATATATATATATATTATGAAGCAATGGGTAATTGTGGCGAACTCGTCTCCACTGGCACTCGAACCTCCCAACTACTTGGGCCGGCATGCATCTCTCTTAACCACTAGGCTAGAGGTCATTTGCATATATATATATATTGTTATTGCCGGGGCACAATTTTTCGATGGAAAACTAAAAATATGAAACAATTATAAAAACAATGTTCCAACGCAACACTTCTAGGAAGGTTGCGCAAGTATAACGAAGATCTAAAAAGATATCGTTATGATATTACGAGAATCTAAAAAGATTTCGTAATCACAGCAGCGAAGAAGATGACAGACGAAATATGGAAGATGGCCTGCTGGGGTGAATGATCACCGTTGCTCAAAACTTTATTCGCCCTACACGAACAGCTTCCAGGAACCAGCAAGTTCGTCGGAGAACTTGGAACACTCCTGCTCTTCTGACTCCTCGGATGGACACGAACTCCCGTGCAAAAGCAACGCTGGTGCGACGCCTTTCCTCTCTCTCGAAGGCTGCTGGAATTCGTAAGCAAATTTCGATCAGAACTGTGTTAAAGAACACGTCTGAATTCTCTGTTTACTTGTGCTAAAGAACACTTCGTAAACTTTCTGTGGTGGCTTCTCTTTCTATTCTGTAATTCAGCCTTGAGAGAGAGGATGCCTTATATAGGCCCTGCAGCAACTGGTCGGTTGCCACAAAGTTAGGGACATGGTAAAAACCACCCCGAACATGTAGCAACCGCCCAGAACATACAAGCACACGTTCTGCTGCAAGTTGCACCAACTACGCACACCCCGCGCTCCTTGCACTCTGCACGACAGAGCGCGTACTGAATTGCGCACACTGCGCGCACTGCACGTACTGCGCACACAGCGCACGCAGTGCAACCAGCACAACCCGAGCAACCCGTGCAACCCAGCACAACCCTACGCAACCCAGCGCAACCCAGCGCACCCAAGCGCAACCTGAGCGCAACCTGGGTGCGCACCTGGGCAGCGCAACTGGGCTTGCGCAACGTGGCAGCGCAAGTGGCTCGTGCAACGAGCGCAACTAAAGTGCACTATGCGCCTAGCGACGATGCTGACGTGCTAAGTGCAAAGTGCGCCAACAAAATGCCTCATGAGCCTATGAGCCCGAGTCCGAGTCCGAGTCCGAGTCGCTAAGTCCCTACGGGGCTTAGCTCCCATGGAAATGAATTTTCCAAGAGCAAAAAGCATGAATGCTTTTATTATTGATTTAGTCCTTTTCCCAATAGAAAAATAATCCCACATGGCACATCCATGTGCACCAGCACACCACATGTGCATCTCTAAAATAGGAAAGCTATTATATAGAGATACAACTCCTTTGGTCTAGCCGATGTGGGACTAAAATTCACATAGAAAAAGACCAAACTCCAACAATCCTCCACATATCTCTCTATATATATGGGTATAAGTGTTCCCCACATACATTATGTGGGACTAAAATTCACTTAGAAAAAGACCAAACTCCAACAATCCTTCACATATCTCTATATATCTCTATATATATGGGTAACTGTCCATCATGCATTAGGAGAGATGTCGCTTACGACTTGAATCTTCCCGTGTGGGTCAAACAACAGACTATAATACAAGAATGGACTAAGCCTTGAATTCTGCATCATAGCTGAAATTCTTTCCACTCGCATAATGTAGTTACGTGTGCTTCTGGCTACACATTAAAGACCTTGTGCCAGCCTGGTTTCAGTGTATAATATTGGGCGTCTACAAGTTTACCCTCAAGAGACGGCCTGATATCTCTTTGTCCATACACTATAGGTGAGTTCATTATAAAGAGACATGGCATGAAGCACTTTGCGCTTCCCTTGCGGTGCTACGCCGCTATGACATGGCCCGAAGCCAAGGAATTACCCCTCCCTGGGAATCACCCCATATCTGGGAACCTTTGTAGTGTCATACTACTGTAGCATGAGGCAACTGCCTCTTTGTAGTGCCAAACTACCCAGCATGAAGCCTTAGGCTCCCTTGCGGTGTTACACCGCAACGACATGGCTTGCAAGGCCGAGGCTTTATCCCTAACCGGGTACCTCATCGTGGTGTCGTGCCACAGTAACATGAGGAACTCCTCCTTTTTGTAGTGCTGACTACACCCCTCTTTATTTTAACATACAATATTAGGCTAACTGTCTATTTGCGGTGCTACGCCGCTGTGACTTGGCCTGTAAAGCCGAGGCTTTATCCTATTCCTGGGCAGCACCCCACATATAGGAACCTCATCGTGGAGTCACCCTACTGTAGCATGGAGTTTCACTCCTTGTAGTGCTGCTCTACCGTGCTTCCTGTAAAGCACACCAGGCATTCACTCTGCCTGAGAACTCATTAAGACAATTAAGCCAACCTTTTCACAGGAACCGTTTTCTGCAGAAAACAACAGTAGACAACAGTGGTTATAGGTCCGTAACCTCTCCATGCCCAATAGAACATGTACCCACCGTTCCTGATATTCTTCCGATTAGTGGTCCTCCCTTGAACCAAAAGCTAGATGCCTAGTAGATAAATCTTTGAACTAATAGCATAAAACTTTATGGTAGGAATACAATAATACAATATTAGAATGCCTTCAAGCCCATTTTACAAGCTGTGTCTTCGACCAGCTGGCGCTTGAGGCCCTTGGTGAACGGATCTGCCAGGTTCTCCTGACTCCGAACATCAATCACTGCAATAACACCTCTCTTGATAAGATTGTGTACTGCCCTGTGCTTCAATCGCATAGTCCTCTTCTTCCCGTTGAAGAGGTAATTTGATGCCACCCGCCGCAGTCGCCTGGTTATCGCAGTATATCGGTATCGCCGATATTTGTGCCCCAACCACTGGAAGATCATACATGAGCTTCCGAAGCCATTCTGCTTCTTCGGCTGCGGTATCAAGTGCAAAGAACTCAGATTCCATAGATGACCGCGAGAGCATAGTCTGCTTCTTCGACTTCCACGATATAGCAGTACCACCTATTGTGAAAATGAATCCACCTGTGGACCTCTCGCTCTCCACCTCTGAGCACCAGCTAGCATCACTGAAGCCTTCCACTACCGGCGGATCTCCGCTGTAGTACAGTGCATATGTCTGAGTCTTCTTGAGATATCTCATAACCCGTTTCACAGCTTTCCAGTGTTCAGCACCTGGGTTGCTCGTGAAACGACTCAACATTTCTACGGCGAAAGCTATGTCAGGCCTTGTGGCAGTAGTAGCATACATCAAACTTCCCATTACGCTTGCATAATCCAGCTGCCTGACGCTCTTCCCTGAATTAGGCTTCAGCTTCAGATCACACCTGTACGGCATATCGATCCCTGGAAGATCCCGATACCCATAACGAGTGATCATTTTCTCAATATAATGAGACTGTGACAGCGTTAGTCCAGTGTCTGTCCGGATGATCTTGATCCCTAAGATCACATCAGCTTCCCCCAAGTCCTTCATACTGAACTTGCTTGAGATAAATTTCTTTGTCTTCGTGACACAGCTAATATCCGTACCTAGGATAAGCATGTCGTCCACGTACAGACAAACGATCACACCTCTTCTATCAGCGAACTTCGTGTAAACACACTTGTCCGTATTGCTGACCATGTAGCCATTTGACCTTATAACTTTGTCAAATTTCTCATGCCACATCTTGGGAGCCTGTTTAAGACCGTACAAATATTTCATCAACTTGCAGACTTTGTCTTCAAGACCCCTGATGACAAATCCCTCTGGCTGTTGCATGTAAATCTCTTCGGTCAGCTCGCCATTTAGGAAAGCCGTATTCATTCCATCTGATGTATCACCATCTTATGTATTGCTGCGAGAGCAATCAACATTCTGATGGTGGTCATCCGGACTACTGGAGCATATGTGTCAAAATAGTCAATCCCCTGCTTCTGAGAAAACCACTTGGCTACCAACCTAGCCTTGAACTTGTCAATAGTTCCGCCTGCTTTCATCTTCTTCTAGAAGATCCATTTGCATTCGATGGGTTTCGCTCCTTCAGGAAGATCAACCAACACCCAAGTGTTATTTGAGGTGATGGAATCAATTTCATTGTCAATCGCCTCCTTCCAGAAAATCGCATCTCTGGTCTTCATCGCCTCATCATAGGTAAGCGGATCAGCTTCCACATGATAGGTGACAAAGTCACTTCCGAAGTCCTTCCGCCTCCTCACACGCTTAGCTGACGGCTCAGCTTTTTCTGGTTCAACCGTTGTTTCAACAACATCTTCTTGGACCATATTTTTATTGAAGACTTCAGTTTCTTGCGCACCCTCATTATTCTCCGAAACATCCGAAAGAACAATATTCTTGTGCCTTGCAAATTTGTCTTCAAATATTCTGCGTCGCGAGATTCAATGATATGATTTGACTCAATATCAAGAAATCTCCGAGCATCACTCTTCTCGGCATACCCCAAGAAGATCGTCTTAGTAGTCCTTGTCCCAAGCTTCTGAATCTTCAGATCTGGAAGCTTGACATACGCCAGACACCCCCACACTCGAATGACATTCAAGTTAGATCTGACCTTGAACCAGAGATCATGAGGAGTAACGTCAGAAGTTGCATGAGGCACTCTATTTAGAATAAAAGTGGCCGTCAATGCAGCTTCTCCCCAGTAACACTTAGGAAGACCAGCAGTCAACAACATTGAGTTAATCATTTCTGTTAACGTTCTGTTCTTTCTCTCTGCTACTCCGTTTGATTGAGGAGAGTACGGAGCCGTAGTCTCATTGACAATTCCATGTTCTTTGTAGAACAATACGAATTCATGAGACCTGTACTCCCTACCTCGATCACTTCTTATCCTTTTGAGTTGTTGTCCAGTCTGCCGCTCAGCTTCGGCTCTGAACTCCTTGAACTTCTCGAATGCTTCGTCTTTAGCCTTCAGCAAATAGACGAACGCATACTTTGAGAAGTCATCGATGAAGGTTATGAAATACTTCATCCCGGCCTTTGTAGAGAACTGTATTTGAAGTCACAGATATCGGAGTGTACCAACTCCAGAAGATCTGTACTTCGATTAACCCGAGGAAAGGGTTTCCTTGTGATCTTTGTTTGAGCACAAACTTCACATTTCTCTACCTTATCCCCACATTTGGAGATAAGTCCTAGACTAGACATTCTGTTTATTCGTTTATAATGAACATGTCCTAGCCTATTATGCCACAACTCAAGAGTACAAGCAGAAGGAGTGATTTCATTAATCACAGTAATTACATTGGACTGATTTACAAGCTGAATTTTGAACATTCCTTCGGTATAAAAAGCTTTCCCAAATATGTTCCCTTGATAGACATCACCATCTGGCCAGCATTGATGTCCATCCTGAGGCCTGCATTGCAGAGTAGGCCTTCCGAGATCAGGTTCTTGGCGATAGCAGGTACGTGCTTTACGCCTTGAAGCATCAGAGACTTCCCCGAAGTCAGCTTCAACACCACCGTCCCGATCCCGAGCACTTCAGCTTGTGCCTGGTTCGCCATCATAACCACTTCAGAAGTAGGGGTGTAGGTGGTGAACCACTCCTTACTGGAGCAGACATGGCAGGATGCTCCAGTGTCTACCCACCAGTTAGAGTCAGTCCTTACCGCATCAACCTGTGCAATCATAGCATCAACGTCAGTGATCATAGATACCTTACTAGGCTCTCCTTGCTCTGATTGCTTGGTCTTTGCTTTGCATTCATTCTTGAAGTGGCCCTTCTTGCCACACTTGAAACAAGGCATCTGAGACTTTGCCTTCTTTCGCTTGAAGGAAGACCCCTTCACGTTCAGATTATTAGGGTCCTTCTTCTTGCTGTGGGAAGCCGCCTGCTTTCCCCTTGGTTCCTTGGTATGAACCAAATTGGCGTTAGCCAATTGCTTGGACAGTGTGTCCACCTTCAGTTGAGTCCGCATCTGGTCCTCAACATAGATTTCTTGTAAGAGATCTTCAAGGCTAATCTCTAACTTCTTCCTATGCATGTTTGCATAGAACTTACTCCACCCAGCGGGAGCTTTGAGACAATCCCTCCAACAATAAACTTGTCAGGGTGGGGCATCGCCTCGTCTTCCAACTTCTGTCGCAGCTTCAGAAATTCTTTTACCTGCGGCAGCATGGACTTCTCGTCCTCAAAGAGCCATTTGTGATATTTTTCAACCACAAATATCTTGCTCATGTTTTTGTCTTCTTCGTACAGTTTCTCCAGAGACTCCCATATGTCTCTGGCTATAGTCTTCTTACTGTAGGATTCTGCTAGGGAATCCTCCATAGCATTCAGGATAAGCAGTCTGCAAATACTATTCTCCCTTCTCCACTTGGCCTAAAGTTTAGTAGCCGCAGTAATGGCGGCAACAGACCCAGTATCTGGAACAGTAGGTTCCTCTTCAAGTAGCACGTGATCAACGTCTCTGAGTTGAAGAGTGAGATAAACCTTTCTCTTCCAGATTTGATAATGCTCTTTATCAAACTTTTCTAACTTACAGAAGTCAGTGTTGAGGAGTGAAGCATTAAAGTTTTTCATCGTAGCAATAAAGCTTTGAGATTGTTATTGCCGGGGCACAATTTTTCGATGGAAAACTGAAAATATGAAACAATTATAAAAATAATGTTCCAACGCAACACTTCTAGGAAGGTTGCGCAAGTATAACGAAGATCTAAAAAGATATCGTTATGATATTACGAGAATCTAAAAAGATTTCGTAATCACAGCAGCGAAGAAGATGACAGGCAAAATATAGAAGATGGCCTACTGGGGTGAATGATCACCGTTGCTCAAAGCTTTATTCGCCCTACACGACAGCTTCCAGAAACCAGCAAGTTCGTCGGAGAACTTGGAACACTCCTGCTCTTCTGACTCCTCGGATGGACACGAACTCCCGTGCAAAACCAACGCTGGTGCGACACCTTTCCTCTCTCTCGAAGGCTGCTGGAATTCGCAAGCAAATTTCGATCAGAACTGTGTTAAAGAACACGTCTGAATTCTCTGTTTACTTGTGCTAAAGAACACTTCGTAAACTTTCTGTGGTGGCTTCTCTTTCTATTCTGTAATTCAGCCTTGAGAGAGAGGATGCCTTATATAGGCCCTGCAGCAACTGGTCGGCTGCCACAAAGTTAGGGACGTGGTAAAAACTACCCCGAACATGTAGCAACCGCCCAGAACATGCAAGCACACGTTCTGCTGCAAGTTGCACCAACTCCGCACACCCCGCGCTCCTTCCACTCTGCGCGACAGAGCGCGCACACTGCACGAACTGCGCACGCAGCGCAACCAGCGCAACCCTGCGCAACCCAGCGCACCCAAGCGCAACCTGAGCGCAATCTGGGCGCGCACCTGGGCCGTGCTAAGTGCAAAGTGTGCCAACAAAATGCCACATTACGCCTCATGAGCCCATGAGTCCGAGTCCGAGTCCGAGTCGCTAAGCCCCTACGGGGCTTAGCTCCCATGGAAATGAATTTTCCAAGAGCAAAAAGCATGAATGCTTTTATTGTTGATTTAGTCATTTTCCCATTAGAAAATAACCCCACATGGCACACCCATGTGCACCTCCACACCACATGTGCATCTCTAAAATAGGAAAGCTATTATATAGAGATACAACTCCTTTGGTCTAGCCGATGTGGGACTAAAATTCACTTAGAAAAAGACCAAACTCCAACATATATATATATATATATATATATATATATATATATATATATATATATATATATATATATATATATATTTATATATATATATATTTTGAAGCAATGGGTAATTGTGGCGAACTCGCCTCCACTGGGCTCAAACTCCCGACCACTTGGGCCGCATGCATCTCTCTTAACCACTAGACTAGAGGTCATTTTCATATATATATATATATATATATATATATATATATATATATATATATATATATATATATATATATATATATAATGTGTGTGTGTGTGTGTGTGTGTGTGTGTACTAAATATATATAGGTATATACTATAGGTATATACTATATATATATATATATATATATATATATATATATATATTATATATATATATATGTGTGTGTGTGTGTGTGTGTGTGTACTAAATATATATAGGTATATACTATAGGTATATACTAAATATATCTGGATATATTTAGTTACTATATATATTAACAACAACAAAAAAGTGTAAATAAACCAAATAAACCGGATAAACCGAACCCGAACGGATTTAATTCGGTTATGGACAAATTCGTTTCGGTTTTGTTTATTCAATTTTCGTCGAATTCAATTTTCGATTATTCGGTTCCGTTGGAACCAAATTAAACGAATACTCATCCCTACTTGCGAGATAGTTGATTCATTTGCATCCCTAGAAAACTATAGGAGCACAAAAGGCTTAGGGTAAAAGTGAGTAGGGCTGAGCATTATATGTTTTAAATATAATTAGTCACAATTCTAAATTTTTGTCGGCTACTTAAGCAATAAAAATAGCCGAAAAAATTGAATAAACAAATCAGTTATCAGTTCGGTTTAATTTTTGCTATAACTAGTGTAGTGTCGGTTCAATTTTGAATTTAAAATTTTAAAAGTTAGATCTGAAGCATTTTGATCCGTTTGAAATAGAATAAACCACACTCTCACCCACCCACCAACAACCAAGTGAGACCAACAAAAGTAAGGGAATATTCGGAGGGATGGATCTGGTTATGCTTTTGGAAAAAACAGTACGATATCTGATGAAATTATTGGAGGGCAGTGGTCGGACCGGGTTTGTTTATTGGCACAGATGGTCCAATCCATGTGGACGCGTTGCTGTCACCCTAATAACTCCATTGATAGCATAGTGTATGGTCACACCAGGACAAACTAATGTGAGCTCGCCCACATAAGGAAAATGTGAAGACATGAATGATTCAATCGAACTTTTGATGATATGATAGACAAAGACAGGAAATTCGATGTGGACAGGGGACGATAATGATGATAGAAAATTATTACCGATATTGGAAAATCTAACTAAAAAAAATCATTTGAAACCAAGTCCAACAAATAGATTTAACAGAAAATTACAAGAAAAACATTAAACTTTAATAATAGTGTACAAAAGGTATCAAGTTTGGGCAAATTATATTTCGAGCATCTTTGAATTGCCGTTTGATAACGTCACAGGCATTATCCAGAATTTTAGAAGATTACAAGTGGATTAAAAAAATGGTGGAAAGGATTAGGGGGGCGACGTCATTTGAAATGTCGTTTGCTGATGTCATCTGACGTCAGCATCCGACCTTTCTTTTGCCGTTTGGTTATTTGGATATCTTATTTTTCTTTTCTTTCATTTGCTGTTTATGTTTTGGATTTAGAGTTTTTGACACACTCTCTTATGCAATTAATTATTACAAGCTAATAGATTTTCCTCTTTCATTGAATTAGCTTGGAAAAATTTATGCCGTCAAGCTAATAGATTTTCTGACGAGTATGTTTTGGATTTAGAGTCTTTCATTATTACAAGCTAATAGATTTTCTGACGTCAGTTTCATTTGCTGTTTATGTTTTGAATTTACCCAGACGGCAATTCAAATGTCGTAAGATGACGTCAGCCGACGTCAGCACCCAAAATAAAATAAATAAATAAAAACCCACACGGCGAGAGGAAAAAAAAAAATCAATCATACGGCAATTGGATTGACGGAAGCTGACGTCTTCTGACGTCAGCAAACGGCTATTGCTTTGCCGTCGTTTTGTTAATCCTTTCCCAACTTTTTAATCTATTCTGGTTTAACAGTTAAGCGAAGCTGACAGAGGGTGACGTCCTCAAACGGCAATTCAAATGTCGTTTCGATGCTCAGAATACAATTTGCCCAAACTTGATGCCTTTTGTACAATTCTATTAAAGTTTAATACTTTTCTTGTAATTTTCTGTAGATTTAATGACATCATCAAATGTCATTAAAACAATCATTTTATGAACGGCCTATATTTTGTGAAGCAACCTAGATTGAAGTCCGATATTGAGATCCAAGCGGACGACCTAAGATGAGGACATCGGCTAGTGGTGAACTTTGGAGTTGTTCGATTTGTTCGATTTCAGTCGAACCAAAATAGTGAAAATCGAACAAATCAAACAAATCGAACTTCTAGAAATCAAAATTTGAAAACGAATTAATATTAGCTATAACGGAAATCGAAGCCAGCCGATAAACATTCAATTTATTTGGTTGTTCTGGACTATTTTTATTGTTTAATGGTCCCAAGCTAAAATTGGGATTAAATCATTAAAAAATATAATTTGTATATACACGTTGTTGTATTTTAGAGTTTCGACAAAGTTGGACTAGTTACTAAATTATTAAAGTTATACTTTAAATATATACATTTTTTTATCACAAAATATATATAAATTTGAGGGTTATTATATAATTATGTAAGTTTTATTCAATTTTGGACCGAAATCAAAATCCAAAATTAAAACCGTAATTTTTTTTAAAGTATGTTTTTTGAGATGCTTTTTTTAAAGTATTTTAAAACCAAAATCTGTATAAAAAAATTATTTTAGATGGTTTGAACATATCCTACAGAATCTAGGCGAATCAACCGATGATTTACCATTTTGATTTCATCATTTTTCTTAAATTTTAGGGCTAATTAGTGTTTAGACCCTGAATTTTATACCAATTTAGAGTTTAAGCTCTAATATGTCCAATTGAAAAGTTTAGACTCTAATTTTTTTTTTCTTCTATTATACTCTTCCCTATGCATGATAATGATGCTTCCTTATGTAGATTAGGGAGGGTATAATGAGAAAATTAAAAAAAATAAAAATTCAGGATCCAAATTCTCCAATTGAATATGTCAGGATTTAAATTATAAGTTAGTATAAAATTCAGGAACTGAATGTTAATAAGCCTTAAATTTTATATTTTTCTTATAAATTTAAGGGTCCAAAAAATTTACGTGGGACCACTGACCACACACAATCCAGAACCCTTGTGAAGGTCCACTGTACCCATCACTCAATCAAACCCGGTTTGTTTCAGTAGTCGTACTATGCAGATCCTTGGTTTCAATTTTGGTCAGATATTAGTAAGGCTCAATTTTAACTTATACCATCAACTATTTTAATTTTCCAACTTGATGTCACGCCCCGATTTTCGTAAAGTCATTTTATCTCTTGGAATCGACCATCCTCGCTTGGACGTGATGTCGTACAAATTTGGTATTGTACTTGTACAAGGCAAAGATGGTACACAAATGATAATCTTCAAATAGGAACACATCGCAGCAGCAGAAGTAGACCGATTGAAGTTAATGAGGACATTCTTTCTTATCGAGAAGAAACACATCACTGATTTATAGCAGCGGAGATAAGCAGATAACTTGAATCGCACAGAGATATGTAAAATGTATTCTCTTTGTTGATAATTGAAGAAGAGTACAAAACTGGTATTGAAATACAATGCTTACAACACATCTCACTTTACATGGACATCCAACTGAACAAGAGCCACAAAACTTATATTTGATACTTTCATACATTGAAATACAACTCGATATACCGACTTGGCTTACAACTCACTGGTACAACTGAGTACAATGTTCCATACATTATGCCCTTTATAAATAGAAGACATCATCTTGTACAAGGAGAGCTTCTGCATGCCAAAAAATCTTCAATGTCGTTGGATCAATCAATCCAATCTTTGTGTACAGAACTTTTCAAGCATGAGCACCTAAAGAGTGTCCACAACGTGGGTCAGTACATCATCTATGTACTGGCAAGTAGAATCCAACCCACTCGCCTAAATCAACAATAAGTGGTCAATTTAGCAAGCATTCATTAGAGTAATCTTTCTAGTTGGGGTCTAGCATCAGTTTACAGTTCATGGGAAATAATCATAGTGAAACATGTAAACATGTTCTTAGCAGCAGTCATGTGAAGGCATCATTATAGCATAATTGGTGTTATCGTAAAAAGGCATCATTAAGGCATCGTTAATAATAACATCTTGAACATGTTACGACAATTCTCATAGAAAGCATCACTTAGCTTGTAAGTTATGATTAAGCAGTTATTAGCAAGGCAACATGTTGGCATACTGAATTTAACATGTTAGGCAGGTTCTTATATTGAAAGGCAAAATCACCGCATCATTTTCTTTAGCATGTTAACAGACAAGATAAACCAACATATATATATTGAATATATCACATTTAAGCGATTTCTTACCGATATCTGACTCCTCGTACCTGTATCAAATACAGTTTAGCAGATATACTTACTCTGCCAGCATAAAACATTCATTAGCGTGCATCCTGACTACATGGTCACTGACGTTGTTAAACCACATGGACTCTTTTTATTTCCACTTCAAGATAATGCGATGACACCATAGTAGGTAGCGAGCCTCTATGCGGCCTCACATTATCCGTGCTCCCAAAGCACTCATCATTATTTCCCCCCCAGCCGAATCGATTCCCTAACATCCCGGGTACCGATTCGAGGAAATTACATCTCAAACCTTGTATACAAGTTGTCCATGACCATGCGAATGTGTGTCCGACTCGATTGTGAACATAATTGCTTGGTAAAATAATAAAAGAAAATAAATGTTGCAGTGTCCCGTCCTGCTCAGTCAATCGAAAGAATCAGAATGCCAACGACGTTTGGACTTAGCCATGCAACGGTTTGTTCGAAGACCCGCTCGGTCGAGGCAACTCTTTACTCAGGTGGGTGGTTTTGGTGAACTTGTCTCAGCTTGCCCTTCGTACTAATAAAATAAAAGTTTTTAATGCACCTTAGGCTTGATAATAAAATAGACGAATCCACATAGCTGAGAGAATAATCCCAAGTTGGGTCAATTGAGTTAGAACATGGAAAAAGGTCCTACGGTCGGCTTAGAAATGATGCACGATGGCTTTCAAAATGACACTCGGTCCTTCGTCCCGTGGCTTGGGAGAAGAAAAAGTTCGTCTTCGCCACAAAGCTAAGAATTTGCCTAAATCATAGGCGTCGTCCGCATAAATGCTTGATAAAATATGCACGGTCCCATCGTCCAAGGCTTATCATAGCCTTTGCTCATCCTACGGGTTAAGTTGCATTGCACGGCTTGTGGCATAAGTCTAGACACCCAAATAGCTTGGTTGTTCAAAGTCAAATGTGGGCACGACACGTTCCTGCGATGCGAGGCTCGACGCAGGCTTCGCTCGTCAAGTTGTTTCACGATTAAATTAGGCAAAGTTATGCTAGGCTATCGAAGTCATTCTAAGCACTGTCCCATATTTTTTGCGGTTGTCAAAATTACTTAGTTTCACAATCGTAAGGCCCATCATATAAAGTATGACTTGGATGGTAGTGTCGTATAGAACACAAGTTGGCTTAAGACACGATGTCACAGACTTAGTATTTAAGGTACGGACAATGGTAGGTTCAAGATGAGTTTGGAAAATGGTTATCAAATAGGAGTTAATGAGTTAAGTAAAATGATAGGGCAACAAGAAAGAATGCTCGCGACCATGGGTCATCGAGGCGGTCTCAAATTTTAGAAGTTTTGAACTTGGTCCTGAAAGGATGGTAACATTGGAAGAAGAATGACTGTGTGAGACGTCAGTTCGAGTCGAGTCTTGCATGGTCATGGACAACTTATCGACAAGGGCGATGGTTCCTCGAGCGACAATGCGAGGCCACGGGACCGACTAAGCCTAGGAGGAAATAAGGTATAGTCGTACAAGGTTAATAGCACATGTTAAGCGAAGACTTACAATGGGACTAGCTACTTGCGTTGAAAGGACCCCAATTAACAAAACTATACGTCCATGATAGCTTGTGATGCTAGTGACCTTTCATATAGATGGATCGGTACGGCCGGCAATCTGCAAGGTGTGCCTTTGGATTGAGTCGAGTTGAATAGGTGCACAATCAGAAGACAATATTTGGGGCCTAAGATTTGGCTGCAACGTAGATATCGTGCTTCCGCACGAAGATGTGGTGTCGAGTCTTAAGTTGTTGGAATATAGTTGCATAAATTGGAATTGAGTCATTTTGAGTTTAAGTCAGGAATCACCGCAAGGCAAAGTTGGTTAAGTGACACCTTGTTAACAAGTCTAGATTGGGTCAGTTGGTGATTAAAGCGGCAAGGGCCGCAAGGCAGCAATATGGCAGGCACGGCCTCAATATGGATTTGTAGCACGGTCACTCAAAAATTGGGTATTATCGTGTAGTTACGTCTATGAGTATGGGTCGAAAGGCAAGCACGACTTGATAAGTTGACATCGTTGACATGAGAAGGGTTTAGAGGCAAGGTATTTGTAAGTATATAGTTGTAAGGCACGAGATGGTCTAGAGACATAAAATAGACCGAGAGTCTATGTCCTAAAATTGATCCTAAGGCAAGATTAGAAAGAGAATCGTAAAGGAATTATGTTGCACAAAGTAAATGAATGTGTCGATTTTGTATGGGTGGACGAGGAGCTCACTCCACCAGTACAGTTGAGTACTGACACCCACACAGTTTTCTTGTGCAGGCACAGGTAGAAGCTCGTGGTACGGAGCCCACTTGGATGCGTCGAGGCACGTAGTTCCTTGACGATTCAAGGCATACGGCCGCATGGAGTTTGGACTTATACGGAACATAATGTATGGACGTCACCTATCTAAAGCTTCCGCTGGCCTACTCAAATTATATTGAGATATCAGAGAGAGCAGAATAACTTGTAATATGAGAAGAATGAGCTTGAGTGATTGTAATCTTGGCCTTGCGCCATATTATAATCTTTGTTTCAATATCAATAAAATAGTATTTTGTATGACTTGTGTTTTGTTTTAAATTTTCGCTGCTGTATCAATATTTTCGCTTGGGACTTCTGTGCGACGACCCCGTTGCTTAGCTTGAAATTGGCCGTTATGGAACCCGCCTTGCTTGAGCGCAATCTAGGCTTACGCGACATCACGCCTTAGCGAGGACGATCTCTCATATGGGGACAGGATGTGACATAATGGTATCAGAACACGGGTTTATGTCCTTCGACTTTCGATTGAATTCTTTAACTCTGGAGTGTTTCTTACGCAAATCGATATCGTGAGTGCGCTCTCTCTCAAATATCCTAAGGGATGTCCATACAATAAGTCTATATATATTTTGCAAAATTGTACAAAAGAAAATATGGTCGAATAAAAGTTAACTTCAAGTAAGTACGGTTGGCTAAGTCAGGCTGGACATATACACCAAAATTACGTCAGGCAAGAATGAGTTAGACTTGATTCAAAGAGTGTTGGGTAGTTTCGATAGCGGTGCTATCGAACAACGATGTTATCGTCGATGTGATATAGGAGAGCGTGCTTGAAATTAGAGGAATGGTTCGAACGGGATTCGAAGTAGTCGATTACGAGTCGAATGATAGTTGAGGATTTGTCGAATGACATCATCCCTGAATGGTGTATGGGATAGCCTCGGAGATGTTGGTCGATTGAGGATGCGGGGTGCCGATGAGTCTATCAACAAGCAATGAGTACACAAAGCCTTAGATTGAATATAATTGAGTAAGTTGCAATCTTGAAGTTTATGACGAGTTGATTTGAACAAACTAGGGATGACGCACATAGGATTGTGATTATGCAAGTATGAAATGCAAAATAATTGAGTAGGTGAAACTGAATCGAAGAAAAGTTAAGGTATAACGAACAAATGACTTTATAGAGGAGATCGACATGAATTTATACGAAAAGTTAGCACGATCGGATGATAGCGTGCATGAAAATGATTCGAATATTGAGAATGACTATAAGGAATTGGGATAGATGTTGCTCGATGACTTAAGATAGACGGATGTGCCTACGTGATTTTGGGTTTTGAATAAATTGATCATAGGAATAGTTTGGGGATAATGATCAAATTTGATCTTGAATATTGAGGAGATCATCCAGTTTGGACAATAGCAATAGTCGTACGACTCGAATTTCGTTAAAATTAAGATCATCAGGTTACGCATATCATCGATGGTATTGAGGCGTACCAATATCATAGCATCGGTACGAGTGATCTTAAGAATTGATTGGTTTAGATATCGGCATTGATGAATGGAATGATTCAGGAGTATAAAAATACCACTCATAAGCCTCGACTGACATGCATATATATCGTGGATGCTTGAATATGTGTACGATCCGACTCGAATGGATATGGCAGAATTCTCTATCACGAGACTTGATTAAAATGTATGTATTTTGGGGACGCCTGAAATATGTGCATGATCCAACTAAGTGATACGTTGAATTCAAAGTGAGACTAGAGGAACTAAACGGTCAAGGATTTTGAGATTATGAGTTTCAAAGGACAAGATTGAGGGTAGCACGAGCGTGGCTCAGGGTGAAGAAATGTATAGGAAGAAGGTGTGCGAGAATGGTGGGATATTGAATCAAAGTGATAAGTCTATAAGTAAGTACTCAGTTAGTTTTGAGGACGAAACTTTTTCTGAGTTGTGTATGATGTAGTGCCCCGTCCCATTCAGCCAATCGGAAGAATCGGAACGCCAACAGCATTTGGACTTAGCCATGCAACGACTTGCTCGAAGACCCGCTCGATCGAGGTGACTCCTCGCTCAGGTGGGTGGCTTTGGTGAACTTGCCTCAGCTTGGCCTTCACACTAATAAAACGAAAGTTTTTAATGCACCGTAGGCTTGATAATAAAAGAGACGAATCCACATAGCTAAGGAAATAATCCCAAGTTGGGTCGATTGATTTAGAACATGGTAAAAGGTCCCACGGTCAGCTTAGAAACGATGCACGATGGCTTTCAAAATGACACTCGGTCCTTCGTCCCGTGGCTTGGGAGAAGGAAAAATTTGTCTTCGCCATAAAGCTAATAATTTGCCTAAGTCATAGGCGTCGCCCGCATAAACGCTTGATAAAGCGTGCACGGTCCCATCGTCCAAGGCTTGGCATAGCCTTTGTTCGTCCCACGGGTTAAGTTGCATTGTACGGCTTGTGGCATAAGTCTAGGAACCCAAATAGCTTAGTTATTCAAAGTCGAACGCGTGCACAATACGTTCCTGCGATGCGGGACTCGACGCAGCCTTCGCTCGTCAGGTTGTTGCACGATTAAGTTAGGCTAAGTTATGCTAGGATATCGAAGTCATTCTAAGCATTGTCCCATATTTTTTGCGGTTGTCAAAATTAGTTGGTTTTACGATCGTAAGGCCCGCCGTATAAAGTATGACTTGGGTGGTAGTGTCGCACAGAACACAAGTTGGCTTAAGGCACGATGTCACGAACTTAGTGTTTAAGGCACGAACCACGGTAGGTTCAAGATGAGTTTGGAAAAGGGCTATCAAATTCGCATTACTGAGTTAAGTAAAATGATAGGACAACAAGGAAGAATGCTCGCAACAATGGATCATCGAGGCGGTCTCAAATGTTAGAAGTCTTGAACTTGGTCCTGAAAGGATGGTAACATTGGAAGAAGAATGACTGTGTGAGACGTCAGTTCGAGTCGAGTCTTGCATGGTCATGGACAACTTGTCGACATGGGCGATGGTTTCTCGAGCGGCAACCCAAGGCCACGGGACCAACTCGGCCTAGGAGGAAACAGGGTATAGTCGTGCAAGGATAATAGCACAGGTTAAGCGGAAACTTGCAACGGGGCTAGCTACTTGCGTTGAAAGGACCCCGATTAACAAAACTATACGTCCAGGATAGCTTGTGATGCAAATGATCGTTCATATAGATGGGTCGGCATGGGCAACAATCCACAAGGTATGCCTTTGGATTGAGTCGAGTTAAATAGGTGTACGATCAGAAGATAATGTTTGGGGCCTAAGATTTGGCTTGCAACGTAGATATCATGCTTCGACACGGAGATGTGGTGTCGAGTCTTAAATTGTTGGCATATAGTTGTATAAATTAGAATTGAGTCATTTTGAGTTTAAGTCAGGAATCGCCGCAAGACAAAGTTGGTTATGTGACACCTTGTTCATAAGTCTAGATTGGGTCAGTTGGTGATTAAAGCGGCAAGGGCCACGAGGCGAAAATATGGTAGGCAGGGCCTCAATATGGATTTGTAGCACAGTCACTCGAAAATTGGATATTATCGTGTAGTTACGTCTCTGAGTATGGGCCAAAAGGCAAGCACGACTTGATAAGTTGACATCGTTGACACGAGAAGGGTCTAGAAGCAAGGTATCAGTAAGTATATAGTTGCAAGGCACGAGATGGTCTAGTGACATAAATAGGCCGAGAGTCTATGTCCTAAAACTAATCCTAAGACAAGAGTAAAAAAAATCGTAAAGGGATTATGTTGTACAAAGTAAATGAACGTGTCGGTTTTGTATGGGTGGACGAGGAGCTCACTCCACTAGTACAGTTGAGTACTGACACTCATACAATTTTTTTGTGCAGGCACAGGCAGAAGCTCGTGGTGCGGAGTCCGCTTGGATGCGTCGAGGCACGGAGGTCCTTGACGATTCGAAGCGTACGGCTGCATGGAGTCTGGACTTATACGAGACATAATGTATTGACATCACCTATCTAAAGCTTCCGCTGGCCTACTCAAATTGTATTGAGAGATGAGAGAGAGCAGAGTGACTTGTAATGTGAGAAGAGTGAGCTTGAGTGTTTGTAATCTTGGCCTTGTGCCATATTATAATCTTTGTTTCAATATCAATAAAGGGTATTTTGTATGACTTATATTTTGCTTTAAATTTCTGCTGCTATATCAATGTTTCTGCTTGGGACTTCTGTGCGAGATTCTGTCGCTTAGCCTGAAATCGGCCGTTATGGAACCCGCCTTGTGTGAGCCCAATCTAGGCTCACGCGACATCGCACCTTAGCGAGAACGATCGCTCCTATGGCAGCGGGACGTGACAAAGGTAGCAGTGGATCATTTAAGTCATGTTCAATGATTTATTCATTTCTAAATTTCACCTGGTGATCTCAGGGATCCCAAGTCTCATCATTTCTCATTCATTGATTCATTGCCACTTTATCACATCATTTAATTCTCAAGGGACATATAGCATTTTATTTTATAGGGACAATATCATTCATTTAATTGTTTATAAGAAAATATACATTATTTTACATCTTTGCGACAGTTACACATAGTTAACATGATTCAATATCTCATTCAGTTCATTGGGTCGATAGCATAGCCAGTTGATTTCTTATTCTATCATTCACAAGGCATCTCATTTAAGTATTCTACTTATTCATGCAACCTTAAGCACAAGGGGCATTATCGATTCATTCTCAGGCAACGTAAGCATCTCTATTATCCAGCAACTAAAACATGGAACATTTAAGGACAATTCATAGTATTACATTACTCCATTTTATTAGGCATGAAAGAATAAGGAGGAGGAATGATAGTTCCACTCTCTTGCATAAAAATGTTCTTCTTATTCTGATCGCATACATTTCCACTAAGCGTAGCTCCACCAGCGAGCCACGTTCCAATATCCATTCTGTCTAGTCAGCTAAAAGAGACTGCATAGTCTCAATTCTCCTGATTTTCAACCCAAGTCATGGTCCAACATTCTGATCGCATCTAACATGCCAACCAAATGTCTCGCACAGAGTGGGGCATTACAGAATATACCACTCAAAAAAAGTTTCTTCTTTGAAACTTAAGGAAACAACTCATTCTACTAACTCATTAATCACAACAAATTGATCATTCGGCTTCTATTCAATATTCATTTCAGCACACTCGGTCATCTCAAAATTACTATGTACCACTTAACTCATCAACGATTCAATCCGTCGTTCTCTTTTCCAAAGTATTTGTACTTCTTATTGATACCAACATTCTTCCAGCATTTTTATCTTCGTCGTAGCCTACTACTTCGTTTGGATTCATACACATATCTTAGGTGTTCCTAAAACATATGCATTCAGTCAAAGTTTGTGCTAGTGCGATTCAATAAGCTCCATCTATACTGTTATCTCTGTCGTAAAATATATGTAATATAGCCAACTTTTATGTTAGTGCGATTCAATAAGCCACGATTGTAACTCTTTTTCCTAAATCCGACTTAGAATCCTTTCAATTGACTTATTACTTTGCCACAATCGCTATCTTTCCAGCCACAACATTCAACATCAGAAAAAACTCAGATAAGTTCCTTATCCAAGCATAATATTTCTAATATTCGGTCAAGGGTCTAACTTAGAGCCAACATACTAAGAGTTCATAACCTGTAATCCTATTCCTTTCCAATTCCAACAATATTTCTCACCGAGACAATTCATCTTTTCTAGAAGATACAATCTGAAATCATCCACTATCTTTTACCCGAGCCAAGGGTACAATTTATGTGACAGTCAATGTTAACCCAGCTACCCGACTTTAGATACCGATCCAACACGCCCGTCATGAGCAGTCAATTACATCTTATAGAATAATTCACTACTCGATACATACAACTCAAGTCTCATCCCAGGATTCTAGTTTTCGCTAAGGCCGACATATTACTTCACAAGGGTCCAACATCTCTAAGGTTCATGTTGAAGCATATACTTACAGCATATACTTTCTTAGGTCATACTCATCACCATCTCTCGTCTAATACCAAAAGGTTATCTTATGGGTTGTCAATGGTCACCCTATTATTCGGTCAAGTCTCTAAGCTAGCTATACTGACAGCTAAACCTATTCACTTGGTGACTTCCCTAGAATGGACGGCTACTAAAGATTATACTCATTTCTTATTCTCAGGCCAATAAGCAACCGACAGTTCCGAGCAATTCTACCCAAACCTATGGGTATCCACCCAGTTTGAACAACTATTCGTCATTGCCGAGTATGTCGACAATTGGTTATTTAGTCCACGGTCGCTAGGGTCAAGTCAATCTATCCAGGGTCATCCTCAAGGAGCTAACTCCCATAGAGGCTCATTCTATACTTACCCACGATCAACTAAGATCGATGTAGTAACATTACAGTCTAATTCCCAATTCAACATACTATTCCTAATATTCTAATAATCTATCAAGTAAATTTCCAACGATTCAATTTCTATTCCAATTCCTTAGTACCAACACGGATCTATATATCGAGGCTAACTGTAATGGAACTGGGGATTCCCAGGACCCTTTCTTTGGTGTGCGTATTGATCGATAGAAAGTTAAAAAGATCTAATACGTGTTCTAACCCTTCATAGGCAGAAATTAGGGTTCACGAATTATACCTGCGACGGAAAGGAGACAAGTAATTTCTGGCAATCTCGAGCAGACGACCCCAGATCTTCTGTACGTATTCCTTCCTCGAGTTGGACGTCGTGTGGGCGACGATCTTCCAACCTTTTTTTTTCCTTGGCAGCCCTCTCTTTCTCTCCTTACGTGAATCACGAATTTAGAGAAAGTTTCAGATTTCTGATCCGTAATCTGGCAGCCAGAGAATAGAGGATATATATAGGCTACGGCAGGGACCATGAGGAAAAATTAGGGTTAGGCCTCCTAACGGATCTGGATATCCCGTGTTCAGCCCGAACACACAATCCAGGCCCATTAACAATAGCTCTGTCCACTAATGAGCTATTGTTGTACTACCTCCCTAATCTTAAATTATGTTTGTGGGCTCCTTTTATTATATGCTCGTTTGGCTTCCCATGTTAAGATATCGTATGTCCGTCGATCAAATTAAGTTACTGACAACTATATTGATTCGACATCTTTTATCCTTAAGTAGTACCGCTCAACTTTATTTGTCATGTCGGATATAATCTACCTGCAGGGTTTACATGACAATCCTTATGAGCTCCTTAAGGGGACATCATCAACCCGATGTATCGGGACATGGATTCTATTTATAATCAACAGCCCATCATACATACAATATTATTACCCAATACATAGAGGTTGTTGATCCATAATGAATCTCACTCTTTTATGAGTCAAAGTAATGCACACTGCATATATATGTCCGTTATTATATCCGGATTAAGAGCACAAGAATCCATAATAACAGAGGTATTTGTTCTCTTATGTAGTCAGTACAAAAAGAACAACCTCAAGTGGTCCTGTTCAATACACACAAAGTGTACTAGTGTAAACCTATAGTCAAGATAGACTAATATCAGATTATACTACAACCTTTCCAATAGATTGTCCAAGTCCATCTAGGTTGTGAACTATTTATATACTCCATAGGGAACTGATAATATGATCTTCTGTGTGACACCACACACCATATTATCTACAATATAGAATATCAGACATTTACATTAACACTTGCAACAAATACAATATGCAACATTTTCCCATATGATTCTCATTCAAAATTTAAGAAAATAAGGTTACTACAAAAGTGATGTTTTTAGTATATAACCCTAACAAACTGTTCAAGGGTCATTGGTTCCGATAGTTTCAACAGAAGTATGGGATCATACTATTCGGTCTACATGACCAAGTTATACCACTAAGTCATATGCCAGAATCTACATCCCAAACAACAACCGTCTATACCGTCACACCATCTACTGACACTATCCAACATATTACGTGGTTCTAAATCTCATTCATTTTCCAGCCATCAAAATTTTGTACAGACATTCTTAACATTTCATACCGCAAGGTCGAGTAGTCTATTCCATTTAATCCAACAATTCATGCATCAACTAACCATTCTCTATTCACGCAAGTATTCAGGGTCACGACTTGTTATTTCTATGATACACTAATTTCTCTACATACATGCACATATGCAACGACTATCTATTTCTCCAAGCTCAAACGTGAACTTTACTAATTTTATCCTTCGACGGTCAAGATGGGTTAACATCTTATTGCACCTTAGGGTTATAGCACAGATTTCTAATACTCGTTCGAGTCACCGACAATATTTTCCAAAACTTTTAATTTAGCACCCAACTTGTAATAGCCACACCTGATTTTCCATTCAACCAATTGAAATCAGCATTCAATGTTCTAAGTCACAACATTCTTATCCACAATATAATTACCATCCGACCAGTTTGAATCATTACCCAACGGTATAATTTCTAACCAAGGCACTCGTTACGATTTCTAACAATCTCGCTACCCAGCACAACATCACCGTCAAGGGACACTTGAGTCATCTAGTAATATAGAATGACTCCCAGCTAAGTCTCGGCACTACCCAAGGCTCACAGATAGACTCATTGCTATATGATGGAAAGGGTCATGATATATCTCATTCTGAAGCGGTAGAGGCAATGTACCACTCAGAAATGAAGCCATCCCCAAACAATACCAACTCAGTCTATTCTGGACAATTGTGATCTAACTGATCACAACTCAAAGCCAACATCTTAGGGTCTAAAGTTACAAGGCTACTACACATGAGTCAACTCAATAATCTCGTTGAACTCATTAATCAATTATCTCATTCACGATTCTTTTCCAATATCACATGCAATTCTCAACATGTTTGTAAGCCCCCTGATTTTTTGATTTTATTTTATAATATTTTATATATGGATATTTTAATTTATTAAAGTTAATGATGACTATGTTAGTAGTTTACCGTAGCTTTGATTTTGAAGCACAACAAATATTATTTCTCAAATTCAATTCCATATTTGAATTCTAGACTCGTCTACCTTGAGTTTGATATATCATGTCCCATCCAATTTTACTTTTTAACATTTTTTTGACTTTGCGCAACTTCGGGCCAACTTAGGCCAATTTGAGCCATTGACGTAATTTTAAGCCAACTTCCAATTTGCTTTTGGGACTTGACATAGATCAAAACCGTATGACCCAATATATGATTTTGATCCATGTTGAGTCTATAATTCATATGCCTAGGGTGCACCATCCAATCGAGTTTTCATGTGCTACTTATTTGCAAATGGCACATGAGACTCATTAAATTAATTTTTCGGGTCCAATTTGACTAGTAATGCTACTCGGACCCTAACCTAGTCAACCCTTCTAGTTAGAGCCTAACTAAGAGTACCAAAACCAAGTATGCATATATTTAAGAGAATTTAAGGATTAAATTGCAGCCATATATAATATTCTCTTATATCTTTGACTTGGTCAAATATCTAACCAAAATAGGAAACCTATTAATAATAGTATGATTTGGAGAACCAAATCCTATCCAAATTAGATCAAACCAAAGCCCATGCACTATATATATATATAACTATCAAACCCTAACCATCCCCCTCTCTCATAATCGTCCACTACTCCACAAATCCCCCCAAACATAGCGGCCACCACTCCAAACCCGAAACCCTAGCCGACCCCCCTTTCTTCACAAAATATAATTTCTCCTCAATTTTTTTGCGCCAACCACCTCCACTTGGACATCCCTTTCAACATCCTCTTCCACCCTAGAAACTATAGGAGGAACCTTGCGGCCGTTAGAGAGGTGCACGACGCGCTACTTGGGCCGAAACTCCGTCGAATCGAAGTCTGAAATGTCACAACAGGTTAGTCAAATTGTAGATGATGTTTCACCCACTTTTTCTTATCTTTTTCTCCTCAAACCAAATCTAAGAGTTACCTTTGTGTGTCTAGTCCAATTATTGATCGTCGGATCCCCTAGTTCCAAGCATTTTGCCCGTGGCGTTGATTCTACGACAGGGTATCCAAAACTGATGAATTCTGTTGTGGGCCACTTTTCGCCTATCTAAGGTCAATTTCTAACCTTTTAATATTTTTATACAGAATTTAGACGTCGATAACTTTTCGACGCATATCTGAAATTTAGGTTTTGCATCCGTTTGATATTTTTAAAAATTCATGACATTTGTCATGTCACCAAACTCCAAAAATTCTGTTTTCCTTGTGTCCAAAAGTGTCAAAACTCCATGAATCCATATTAAACTTTATGTTATGCAAGGTTTAACATTATAAGTACTATTTTAACTAATTTTTGTAATTTTTACATAATTTATTATTTTTATTTTATCATTGTTTCGGAACTAAATTAATGGATCGATTTGAGGAAGTCATATGTGGCATTGACATAAGACCTCTTGTGAAAGGGTTCCCCTATTGAAAATAGTATTATAGCAATATATAAATATTTATAGAGAAATTTCAGAATTTAAATATATTATTTGGCTATAATTGTAAAGTATTTACGAGAGGATTTGGTACCTATATGTACTTATATAATAGATGTAGTGTCGTAGCAACGTTATGACAACTAGGAGACATAAATACTCATATAATTTATATATAGTATGTTGATATAGAATATTAAATATAGTGTATTATTGTAAGCTTGGGAGGATCGACAAAGACACCGGAGTTGGACAAGCCTACCCGCAGACAGCAGTTACAGGCAAGCGTGCCTTGCCTTCGTTACAGATTATTCTTTTCTGTTTTTTTGTTCTTTTTGATTAGCATTGCATGAAATAGGATGTTGATACTTAGTGTCCGTTTATAGACGGGTACCGATGTCATGATAGTGACATCGAGTATTGACATTAGACATTACGTACATACCGATGTGTCCATTGACACGATTGACCACAGGACACCGACACATTCATGATGCGAGATTTACATGACTATTCGTGGTATTGACCTCATGTTAGTATTCTAGATTTCTTTATTAGAATTGTTTTTACTTTCGAGATGACTGTATAGACTTGACACTGCTAGATTCTAGACATGGAGATTGGGGAGAACTTGACTACAATATCAGACCTATTGTCGTGTGGCCCATTGTTTAGTGACCTTTATCTCTGTAGCAGAGTAAGGGATTATCACTGTTGAGAATTGATTGTCCTTGGTGCCATGACACAGGTACTGGGGACAATACCCTACTGAGGTGCTAGTGAGCCTTAGTGGAAGGGGTCTGGTATTCTAGAAAAGTATCTCACTTGCATAGCACATAGACGGATATAGTAGATTGCCCTAGTTCATATTTTTATTTCTATACCTTGGCATGTATATATGCACCTTGCTAGTCCTCTGAGGACCTGGCTATTTCCTAGGCTTAGACAAAGCTGAAGACTACCCAGAGGTTTATGGTTCGGGAGCTGAGACCGGAGGCGTACCGACACAGGAGGACGAGATAGTGCCAGAGGATTTTTTCGTGATCATGTTATAATCATATTTAGTCTTGCTACATTATTTCCTTTTTTTTCATCAGACTTGTAGTTGATTTGTACTTTCTTTCTATTTCTGTAATTTCGGGAGGTTTTACCCGTACAGACTTTATTACTTTATTGCTGGATATTTGAGACATTTTTTTATTTATTCTTGATCTTTTTGTGGACTATGTGGATGTGATTAGCTGTATATACCTATGGACTGTGTTGTACTTCTTTGTGTTATCATGATTTATAGCTTAAGTATTTCGCTAATGGGCTTGTTGTATAGCTTGGCCCATTGGTGAAGTGCTGCTGGCATGTATTCGTATACCTGGTCCCACGTATTTTAGGACTGGAGCGTTACATATTTTTGTGGTGGCCCATGCAGGTCTACGTTAATCACTTCGGTAACGTTACTGTACCGACATGAGCCTGCAATTAGAATAGGAAAGACCTATAGGATCACATCCACACGCTTGATACCTTCCTTGACTTCATTTTGAACTCTCACTTGACTTCTTCATTTGTATCCAGTTTGATTATGTTATACCGTAATCCTTATTATTCATGCTAGCAAGACAAATCTTCATAATGGATGTATCTTCCCTTACTATCATATAAGAAAAGCAGAGGCATAGATACTAGAAGTCATAGGTGCAGGTGAAGTCTTAGCAAATTGTGCGAAGTCGTAGTTATATCCAGGATAGTCGTACTATTACGAGCTTGCAACCGATCGAAGAATAGGACTTGATGATACATCCACAACTAGGAATATAGACTTCTCTGAGACTCTTTGCTTGATTGCTTTCATGTTATTTTCTTTCTCAACATGATTGCTTTTGTGTTCTTATCTATTCGAGGTTTTACTAAATCCTTTCTCGTTGACTTCCTGAGTAATTCTTCTCGTTCCTTTCCGCTAAGTTGTTGGATAGTGTTTTATGGATTGGTTGAAGGAAAAGTTTGAGAAATTATATTTATCCTTGTATTACGGAATCAAAGTTTTATAGCCAGAGAAATACTGGCGAGGCAGGACTTCAGGTAACGATATCAGGCTACATATGTTTCTCGAACTCTACTTAAATCATATCCTATGCATGTTGACCTCTTCTTATGAATTTTCGTACAAACTTAATTCAATTTTTTTTAGGATTTGGCCAAGATAAGCTCAAGAACCTATTACTGGCATAGCAGATGTGCACTGCAGTCATCCGTTGTATTATGGAACAAGAAAGTTATTTGCAGCCAGATGCACACTAGCGTGGCAGTAACTTCACGTGACATAATCACGGAGATATATGGTTCTCGAGTCTTACCTAGACTATGTCCTATGCATCTTGTTTGGCTTCACATCGTTCTTGAAAATAATTCGACAAACCTTCCTGCTTTGCCTGACCCTATCGTTGTTTGAAATTGTTATATAGGTTTTTTGACCCAACTTTAGGTTCTCATTACCTTCTACTTATTAAATGACTAAAATAGTTAAAACCTTATAGTTATATTATAGAATATAATTAAGCTAGATATTGGTGTGATTGTGATGTTGGATAGCTAGAAACGGGTAAGTTTCTTATAGATGGATCCTAGTGAGATTATGAGTCGAGTATGAATGCCTGGATATCGGATGCGTAGAGTCCATTAGGAGGAATTGCTAGGAGTGATCTGACGAGTATCATTGAATAGATTATAATACTATACCTACGATAGAATGGTACGACTAGTGATATTAGAATTCTTCTGCAGTAAATATTTTAATCCTTTTTTTCCCTAGTATTTTCGGGAAGCATCTTAGAGTTGTGTGGGGAGTATTAAGGAAGGAGAGATTGTATGCTAAGCTTAGTAAGTGTAAATTTTGCCTTGATAGAGTTCCTTTCCTTGGATACATTATCTTGGAAGAAGGACTTTTAGTTGATCAGAAAAAGATAGCTACCGTAGAGTCTTGGTCGACACCAATATCGGTTGCAGCAGTTAGGAGTTTTCTCGGACTTGCAGGGTATTACAGCAGGTTCGTAGAGAATTTTTTATGGATTGCAGAGCCGATGACACGGTTGACCGTAAGGATCAGGAGTTCCAGTGGACAGAAGATTGTCAGAAGACTTTTGAAGAATTGAAGAAGAGGTTGACCTCAACACCTATTTTGACGCTTCCTTCTGGATAGAGAGGATTCATAGTTTATAGTGATGTGTCAGGTAGTAGACTTGGATGTGTTTTGATGCAACATAGAAAGGTCATAGCCTACACATCGAGACTGATGATGGTACATGAGAAGAATTACCCTACTCATGATCTAGAGTTAGCAGCGGTGATCTTTGCATTGAAGCTATGGAGGCATTATTTGTATGGAGAACGTGTGGAGATATTACGGATCATAAGAGCTTGAAGTATGTCTTCACACAAAATGAGCTGAATATGAGACAGAGGTAGTGGTTGGAGCTTATGACAGACTATGATATAGAATTGCAGTACCATTCTGGCAAGGTGAACGTAGTGGCGGACGCTTTGAGTAGGAAGCCTACTGCATATTTCTTGGCAGCTCAGTCACAGTTATTAGAGGATCTTGAGGAGCTTGGAATAGAAGTCATTATTCTTGAACAATAATGAGTACTTGCCAATCTTGAAGTATAGTCGTCACTTGTGGATAGAATCAAGGCAGCATTATATAGATGCAAGATTTCGAAGACTTCGCGAGAGGACAGAGGCTGGAGACCGACAAGAGCTTGTAACACAGACAGTCGAGAAAGTGAACCGGATTCAGAGTCATCTTCTGGCAACTCAAGACCGACAGAAGCATTGGGCCGATACGCATCGTCGACCATTGGAATTCAAGGAGGAAGAGCATGTATTTATGAGGATCTAACCGAGCGGGGCACTAGTAGATTCGGGAGTAGGAGGAAGTTGAGTCCAAGGTATATTGGACCGTTCGATATCATGAACGTGTAGAGAGGGGCATATCGTCTTGTATTACCCCATCACTAGAAGGTGTGCATGATGTATTCTATGTCTCACAGTTGAGGAGGTATGTGACTGAGCCCAGTCATGTGGTTGATCACTCTGAGATCACGGTAGGACCTAGTTTATCATACGAGGAGCAGCCGGTGGGTATCTTGGATACGAGTGAGAAGGCGCTTAGAGTACAGACGATTAGACTGGTTCGAGTTGCATGGAGGCACCATTCTCCGGACGAATCAACTTGGGAGCGTGAAGATTTTATACGTGAGCGTTATCCCCACTTATTCGTAGATGCCGGTAAGTCTTAGCCTAATTATTCATATGATAAGAATTTTCTATATAATTATGTTATTTTTAATTTTGAGGACGAAATTTTCTAAGGAGGGTAGGTTGTAAGCCTCCTGATTTTTTGATTTTATTTTATATTATTTATTTATATGATAAAGTTAATGATGACTATGTTAGTAGTTTACCGTAGCTTTGATTTTGAAGCACAAAAAATATTGTTTTCTCAAATTCAGTTCCATATTTGAATTCTAGACTCGTCCACCTTGAGTTGATATATCATGTCCCATCCAATTTTCTTTTCAACATTCTTTTGACTTCGCGCAACTTCGGGCCAACTTAGGCCAATTTGAGTCATTGACGTAATTTTAAGCCAACTTCCAATTTGCTTTTGGGACTTGACATAGATCGAAACCGTATGACCCAATATTGGTTTGACCCATATTGAGTCTACAAGTCATATGCCTAGGGTGCACCATCCAATCGTGCTTTTATTTGCAAATGGCACATGAGACTTATTAAATTAATTTTTCGGGTCCAATTTGACTAGTAATGCTACTCGGACCCTGACCTAGTCAACCCTACTAGTTAAAGCCTAACTAGGAGTACCAAAACCAAGTATGCATAATTTAAAAGAATTTTAAGGATTAAATTGCAGCCATATGTAATTCTCCTATATCTTTGACTTGGTCAAACATCTAACCAAAATAGAAAACTTATTAATAATAGTATGATTTGAAGAACCAAATCCATCCAAATTAGATCAAACCAAAGCCCATGCACTATATATATATAATATATATATATATATATATATATAT
>JANAVB010031237.1:0-122500 GCA_029216955.1 Iris pallida
TACACGACATGAGTTAAGGAACGGTAGGATGACCTGCACTCAGGAAGTCTCGAGGACGAGACTAGTTTTGAGTGGTGTATTATGTAATGACCCGCTCCGCCCTAGCAGAACGCCGATTCAAACAGCAAGTGCAACGACTCAACGAGCCGTTGATCCAAAGAGTTGACATCGACCTGATGAAGAATCGATGCAAGACTTACATTGTCCTATCGAAGATGAATCCAGATAGACTTTCAAAGGCACGCTCGGAGTATCGCTCGGCCGACGCGATCATCACTAAGGTGGATGGCTCCTGTCATGCCCCGCTCCCGTAGGAACGATCGTCCACGCTAAGGCGTGATGTCGCACGAGCCTAGATTGCGCTCGTGCAAGGCGGGTTCTATAACGGCCGATTTCAGCGGCTGCGACGGGGTCGTCGCACAGAAGTCCCATGCAGAGACATTGAATAATAGCAGCAGAAATTAGAACAAAACACAAGTTATGCAAAAGAATCTCTTTATTGATATTGAAATAAAAGTTACAATGGGGCGCAAGGCCAAGATTTGAAATCTCTCAAGCTCACTCATCTCACATTACAAGTCACTCAGCTTTCTCTCTTCTCTCAATACATGTCTTGAATCAGCGGATGCTTTGGAAGACGAAGTCCATACATTATGTTCCGTATAAGTCTCAACTCCATGCGGCCGCACGCTTCGAATAGCCAGGGAACTCCGTGCCTCGATACATCCAAGCGAGCTCCGCGCCACGAGCTTCTACCGGTGCCTGCACATGAAAACTATGTGGGTGTCAGTACTCAACTGTACTGGTAGAATGAGCTCCTCGCCTACCCATACAAAACCAACACGTTAATTTACTTCGTGCAACATAGTCCCTTTAGATTGCCTTTCTACTCTTGTCTTATGATCAGTTTTAGGACCGACGCCTTAGCCTATTTCGTGCCTCAATACCATCCCGTGCTTGCAACAACAACGTTAGCCCATACCTTGCCTCTAGACCCTTTTCGTGCCAACAACGTTAACCTATCAAGTCGTATTTGCCTTTCGGCCCAAAATCATAGACGCAACTACACGATGAGACTCTATTTTCGTGTGACCGTGCTACCTCCTTCATTGTGCCGTGCCTCGCCACTCAATATGACTTAACCATGTCGCCCGCCTTGCGGCCCTTAGTATTTTTATCACCAACTGACCCAGCAAGACTTCTGAACTTATGTCGACCCACTTTGCCTTGCGGCGGTTCCTGACTTAAACTCCAGACAACTCAGATCCAACAAATGCAACTTATATGCCAAGACTTACGACTCGACGCCACACCCTTGTACGAAGCATGTCGCCTATGTTGAAGCTATATCTTAGGCCCCAAGCATCATGTTCTAACTTGTATACACCTTCGACTCGACTCAATTCCAAAGGCATACGTGCAGATAGCCGCCATTTTGCCGACATCTATATGAACACGGGTCACTGGCATGACAAACCATCCTGGACTCATAGCTGGCGTATAGGATGGTCCGGTCAAAGCAGATAGCGAGCCCCATTGACCGTCCACCGAATACTTGTTGCCTCTACCTGGCACAGCTATCCCTGTTTCCTCCTAGGTCGGATCGGTCCTGAGGCCCCAGGTTGTCGATCCGAGGAAACCCTTTCTTCCTTGTATAAGTTGTCCATGACCATGCAAGACTTGATACAAACTGATATCTCACACAGTCATTCCTCTTCCAATGTTACCATTCTATCAAAACCAAGTTCAAGACTTCTATCCTTGAGACCCTCGACGACCCACGGTCGCGAGCATTCTTTTCTTGAGACCCCTCGACGACCCACGATCGCGAGCATTCTTTCCTTGTTACCCTATCATTTGGTTTAACTCATGAACGCCTATTTGATAGTCCTTTTTCAAAACTCACTTTGAATCAATTGTAGTCCTTGTCTTAAATACTAAGTCCGTGTATCGTGCCTTAAGCCAATCGTGCTCTACGCGACACTCATGTCCAAGTCGACGGGCCTTGAGATCGTGGGACTACTTAACTTTGACAAACCGCGAAAGAGCGGGACGGTACTTGTAATGTCTTAGGTCGACCGTCATAACTTTGCCTAACTTGACTTCGTAACAACTTAACGAGCAAAGGCTGCGTCAAGCTTTGCCTTTACGGATCGTGCCGTGTACGCATTCGACTTCGAACGACCAAGTCACTCGGGTGCCTAGACTTAGGTCACAAGCCGCTCAACGCAACTTAACTCATGGGCAAACCAAGGCTATGCCAAGCCTTGGACGACGAGACCGTGCATGCTTTATGAAGCATTCATGCGGGCGACACCTATGACTTAGGCTACGATCATAACTTTGCCTACTCAACCAACTTTCCTGCTTCCAAGCCACGGGACGAAGGATCGAGTGTCATTTTCAAAGCACGCCGTGCTCCAACTCTAAGCCGACCGTTGGACCTTTCCATATTCTAACTCGATTCGACCCGTCGGAATATTCTCTTTAGCTATGTGAATTTGTCTCTTTTATTATCAAGCCTACTTGTGCAAGTTGAAAACATGCGATTTATTATGTGAAGGCTAAGATGAGGCAAGTTCACCGAAACTATCCCACCTGAGCGAGCGGTCGCCTTGACCGAGCGATGTCTTTATGCAGCCGTTGCAAGGCTAAGTCCGAACGTCGTCGGTATTTTGATTCCTCCGATTGACTGAGCGGGACGGGGCACTACATCATACACCACTCAGAAAAAGTTTCATCCTCGAAACTAACTGAGTACACTTGCTCATCGACTTATCACTCGAATGTTCAACGACTCTCGCGCACACTACTCCTATGTATTTCTTAAATCCGAGCCACGTTCGTGTTACTCTCAACCCGTTCTTCAAAACTCACGATCTCAAATATCTTTGACACTTCTCATTCCTCAAGTCTCACTTGAATTTAACATATCACTTAGTTTGGATCGTGCACACATTTCAGGCATCCCCGAAATACATGCATTTCAACCAAGCCTTGTGATAGTGAATCCAATTCCACCTATTGATCCATTCACTCAATCCTGAAAATCAATCCTACCGATGCTAACTCTCGCAACATGGACATCTCGCCTAGCCGCTAGGCAATCTCTTTAGGCTAAAGTCAATTGTCAATATTGGAATCACAGTTTCCAAACAACGATATCAACACTGACCCCATCCTAAGGTCAAACCAAGTTGATAGTATAGGGTTTTCTACCCAAGCTCGCATCACTCCGATTTCTAAACATCGAGCATCGATTCCCTACACACATATCCCAACGTTTGTCGTACGGGGTCCGAGTTATTCAGCAAGGCCATCCTACGATAACTCACATTTCAACCAATTCCTTGACGTATCGACATCTCTCGTTCATCAAGCCATTTCGTATAGTCTATCTCTTTGAACACGTTCGACGTAGATCGCCTATCAATATTTCCCAAATCAAGCACGCTACGACACAATTCATTGCTAATCCATAATTCACATTTTATACTCCCTAAGTCGTTCATCCCAATTCACGTAATCGATCACAAGGTCGTCCGACTTAACAATATGTTGCTCCCCGATCTCACGCGAGTCAGATTATCCACGGTGGGCACGAATCACCATACACGCTCCCGCGAGATAATCATTCTCATCGGGACGTAACTCTTATTTTGTGTCCATACTAATTCATTCTCGATGCGCGGATTGGACCTACTCAATCCTCAAGTTTCATTCATTCGTCAGTCATAAGTCCTATGATCCTCGAATTCTCATTCGCATCAAACCGACAAGTCGAGACAATCAACGTTGCCGCGTCCTGATTTTCCGAGTTCGATCATTCCCGCGACATGAATCACCATGTCAGCGCTCACACGGAACGATTGCCCCAAATCTGACGCAACGCATGTACGAGGCTAGAGTTGCGCTCGCACAAGGCAAGATTATCGACGTTGTGGTTATCCGCGTAACCATCAAAACACAATCATTTTCATCCAACATTCTTCTTGATCAAAATCCTAATTATAGCACCCAAGCGAACAATAACACTTACACGATCATCATTCGCCGAGTCAGAGTACCCCCGAGTTATCGCATATCGATCTTTGATACGCCTCAATACCATCGACGATATGCGTAACCTGACGATCTTCCTTTGCAACCAATTTTGAATCGTGCGAATGATACTATCATTCGACTGGATAATCTCCTCGACATTCAATCTAAGTTCGATCATTATCCCTCGAATCTTTTACAATATTAATTCGTTCAAATCCGAAATCACGTATATTCGTCCGTCTATCTTAAGTCATCGACCAATACATTTTCTTAATTTGCATTGTCCCTTTTGTTAACTCAATCATCGAGCAACATTCAATCCAATCCTTAGAGTCATTCACATAACTTCAAAATCAAACCTTTCATGTACGCTATCTACCTGTCGTGCTAACTTTTCGTATGTAATCCGTATCAATTTTCTCGATCAAGTCATCCGTTCGCTACACCTTAGCTTTTCCTCGATTTGATTTATCTACTCAATCATCTTCGCGTTTCATACTCGCACCATCCTCAATCCCGTGCACGTTCCGTGCGCATCAATCTCTAGGTTGTTCGAATCTACTTATCAAACTTCATGACAACAACTCACTCAATCTAAGGCTTTGCATATGTGCAACGCTTGCTGATAGACTCATCGATACCCCGAATCCTCAATCGATCGATCGACATTCCTGAGACTATCGCATACATCACTCAGGAATGAAGTCATTCAACAAATCCTCAAAACTATCATTCGAATCAAAATCGACTTCTTTGAATCCCGTTCGAACTATTCCTCTAATTCCAAGCACGCTCATCTATATCGCATCGACGATACCGTCGCTCGATAGCACCCCTATCGACAATCATTCCATATTTACTCAATCGAGTTTAACTCATTCTAGTTCGAACACTACGAATCCCGCACTCAACTTTGCTAAGGTCGACACAATCCTTGGTGTATATGCCCAGCCCGACTTAGCCAACCGTGCTTACGTACACCATCTTTTCGTTTTATCAAAAAATGTTCTCCTATGTTTTGCAAAATAGTTAGACTTATTGTATGGACATCCCGTGGGACAATTGAGAGAGAGCGCACCAACGATATCAACTTTGCGAAAGCAATACTTTAGAGTTTACGGAAACAACGGAGTTAAAGAATTCAATCGATAGTCCAAAGACGTAAAGCCGTGCTCTGATACCATTATGTCACGCCTTGCTCCTATAGGAACGATCGTTCACGCTAAGGCGTGATGCCGTACGAGCCTGGATTGTGCTCGTGCAAGGCGGGTTCCATAACGTTCGATTTCAGCGGCTGCGACGGGGTCATCGCACAGAAGTCCCATGCAGAGACATTGAATAATAGCAGCAAAAATTAGAACAAAACACAAGTTATACAAAAGAAGCTCTTTATTGATATTGAAACAAAGATTACAATGGGGCGCAAGGCCAAGATTTGAAATCTCTCAAGCTCACTCATCTCACATTACAAGTCACTCAGCTCTCTCTCTTCTCTCAATACATGTCTTGAATCAGCGGATGCTTTGGAAGGCGACGTCCATACATTATGTCTCGTATAAGTCTCAACTCCATACGGTCGCACGCTTCGAAACGCCAAGGAACTCCGTGCCTCGACGCATCCAAGCGAGCTCCGCGCCACGAGCTTCTACATGTGCCTGCATATGAAAACTATGTGGGTGTCAGTACTCAACTGTACTGGTGGAATGAGCTCCTTGCCTACCCATACAAAACCAACACGTTAATTTACTTCGTGCAACATAGTCCCTTTAGATTGTCTTTCTACTCTTGCCTTAGGATCAGTTTTAGGACCGACACCTTGGCCTATTTCGTGCCTCAATACCACCCCGTGCTTGCAACAACAATATTAGCCCATACCTAGCCTCTAGACCCTTTTCGTGCCAACAACGTTAACCTATCAAGTCGTGTTTGCCTTTCGGCCCAAAATCATAGACGCAACTACACGATGAGACTCCATTTTCGTGTGACCGTGCTACCTCCTTCATTGTGCCGTGCCTCGCCACTCAATGTGACATAACCATGTCGCCGCCTCACGGCCCTTGCTATTTTTATCACCAACTGACCCAATCAAGACTTCTGAACATATGTCGACCCACTTTGCCTTGCAGCGGTTCCTGACTTAAACTCCAGACAACTCAGATCCAACAAATACAACTTATATGCCAAGACTGACTCGACGCCACACCCTTGTGCCAAGCATGTCGCCTATGTTGAAGCCACATCTTAGGCCCCAAGCATCATGTTCTAACTTGTATACACCTTCGACACGACTCAATTCCAAAGGCATACGCGCGAATAGCCGCCATTTTGTCGACATCTATATGAACACGGGTCACTGGAATGACAAGCCATCCTGGACTCATAGCTGGCGTATAGGATGGTCCGGTCAAAGCAGGTAGCGAGCCCCAATGACCGTCCACCGAATACCTGTTGCCTCTACCTGGCACAGCTATCCCTGTTTCCTCCTAGGCCGGATCGGTCCTGAGGCTCCAGGTTGTCGATCCAAGAAAACCTTTTCTTCCTTGTACAAGTTGTCCATGACCATACAAGACTCGATACAAACTGACATCTCACACAGTCATTCCTCTTCCAATGTTACCATTCTATCAAAACCAAGTTCAAGACTTCTATCCTTGAGATCCCTCGACGACCCACGGTCGCGAGCATTCTTTCCTTGAGACCCCTCGATGACCCACGGTCGCGAGCATTCTTTTCTTGTTACCCTATCATTTGGTTCAACTCATGAACGCCTATTTGATAGTCCTTTCTCAAAACTCACTTTGAATCAATTGTAGTCAGCTTGCCTTAAGCACTAAGTCCGTGCATCGTGCCTTAAGCCAATCGTGCTCTACGCGACACTCCTGCCCAAGTCGATGGGCCTTGAGATCGTGGGACTAATTAACTTTGAGAAACCGCGAAAGAGCGGGACAGTACTTGTAATGTCTTAGGTCGACCATCATAACTTTGCCTAACTTGACTTCGCAACAACTTAACGTGCAAAGGCTGCATCAAACTTTGCCTTTACGGATCATGCCATGCACGCATTCGACTTCGAACGACCAAGTCACTCGGGTGCCTAGACTTAGGTCACAAGCCGCTCAACGCAACTTAACTCATGGACAAACCAAGGCTATCTAACACCCAGTTTTCCAGATGAGGATAATTTTGAAATTTTGTAATTATAATTATTATTTATTGATTATTATTTCATATTATGATTTTTGGTGATTTTTAATCATTTTTAAACTATTTAAAATTATGACTTGTGATTTTGACATTTTACTATTGTTTGGTTTTAATTTCGAGGAATTTATCACCCCCCAGTTTTCAGGAACAGGGGTATTTTTGTCATTTTGTATTTTTGAAATATTTTTGAAATTTATTTTATTATTTATGATATTGTTTTTGGATTATTTGAGTCGGGTTCGAATTTCAGCTTAATCCGACTTGAAACGGGAACCCGGGGGTAGTGTTGACTTTAGTGGACCCAAACATTAGTTAGCCATGGCCCACATGATAGAAATATTTTAGTTAGAGGTTAGACTAATTATTATGGATAAGGTTAGTGTGATTAGAGACTTTAGAATGACTAATTTAGCCCCAACCAATTAGCCCTTTCCTAATACTAATAGAATAGGTTAGTGGGGACATTTTGGACCTTACCATAATAGGACAAATAGCCCCATATGGCCAGCCACTTTGGAAAAGGATAGGCTCAAGTTCATTTCATTATTCTCATCCACACACTCTCTCTTGTTCTTCCCCAAATTTCTAGAGATCAATCCCTATCAATTTCTCCACCAAATCCTTCCATTTCGCCACCAAATCTTATTCTTTCCTTCTCCATTCTAGCCAAGGAGGAAGCTACCCAAGTTTGGGAGGATTCGGAGCTCGTTCGTGTCCTTTTGGAATCTCTACGTGTCGGTGTCGCTCCGGAAGGCTTTTCTTCGATTCGATCTACCGGGAGGTATAAATCCCATCTCCTTTTTATTTCCTCATGCATATAGGTCTATTTTGAACCCATAGGAATGACCCCTATGGTTGTATCTCCATTTGTGTCCATTTCGTGTCCATTTGGAGGTCATGGGAGTGTCCTTTGTGTTGTGGTTGTATCCATGTAGGAAAACCCCAAATTTGGACACACTATGTGTTATTGTTATGTATGAATGAATTATTACATGTTTAATCTCATATTTTTGTATTGGAGATGTGTTCTATAGTATCTCATATATACATATATATATTAGTGTAGAGAGTGAGTTTTTGATATATTATGTTATATACTTGTGTTCTTTTGTCTCAAACTACCCAAATTCGTCATAATTTTTATCCACGTTTTTAGTAGCAATAGCAACTTAGAAATGTCATAACTTTTAGCTTAAAACTTCGATTTATCTCCCGTTTTTTTAAAAGAACCGTATCGAAGTTAGCTTTCCAAATATATATTTTAATAAGCCAAATTCTTTCTGTAACTTTCTGTAGAATTATTTGAGTGTCAGCTGTACGAAAGACGAACGCGTTTTGGTATTTTCGCGATTTCGGGAGCTTTCGGACACGAAAATGCGATCCGTTTGAAGTTTCGGAAAGCTAACATGAAGTACTACAACATACTTTAATCCTAGAATTTAGTGAATGCCCAATTGGTACAGTATTGATTTTAAGTAAAAGAGTGACTATACGATATATGCATTTTATGTAACCTATGAGCCTATGTAGTATGGATATTAAATGAATATAGAGTATGTAATACATGATATGTTAGATGAATGAAATGATATATATATGATATATATCCTCTTTACATTAATGTATATATATGGTTGAATGCAAGCATGTAGGAATGCAATTAATGTAATATATGTAAGCAATGCATGAATGAAAGAATGATATACAATGCATGCATGAAAGTATATAGTGAATGCAAGATATAAATGCAAGGTATATATGTAATGATAGATATGAATGCATAATGTATAAATATTGTGAATGCAATATCAGATTTCATATGTAGACATTGAACCAATGCATAACTGATATTTAGATTGAATGTTAGTTCATTTTAGGTTGTTCGAACACTGAACTGTCCATGTAAGCATATATACCTTCCTTTTTCTATTGCCAAGCCAATTTCAGTTTTCAATATAGTGGAATGTCTATGAATGTAATGTTAACCTTCAACCCCTTAATTCGAAATGTTAGTTAATTTCAGTATTAGACAATGCATGAGCTGTATGCATATGGGATGTTGGCTTAATGGCAGATTTCAGATAACATGGTTCATTTTATATGGTTAGTTACACCAGTTTGTGGGATAGCTCACTTTAGTTTATATGTAAATGTGGAACTAAACTGAGAATGAACTTCACCCTCTGCACAAGGACACCCCACTCTATATCAACCACCATGCCATGTAATCCTTCTCTAAATGATTGCTATAATATATATAGATTTATGTAAAGTATAGATACATGTTAGTTATAACTTAAATAGTCTCTACTCTAATGTATATAGATGTATACTTGTAGCCATGCATGTTAAGTATAATACATGTGTAATGTAGATGGGTTAGTTTTGTGCCATGTGTAGTGTAAACTCATAACTAGTGTTGATTTCTCTTTTCATGTACACCTCCATGTTCACACACACACACATAGCTTTACATGTTAGTTCCTTTCTCTTATATATATATATATATATATATATATATATATAATATCGAATATACATGATAGTGATGTATCTTGATGTGTGACTTGTGTTGGCTTGTATAGCCTTGTGATTGGTATGTGACTGCTAGCCTAGGCTTGGTTAGGCCTAGTGAGACTTATTAGACTTGTTTGGGCTAGGACTTGACCTAGTTGACTAATGTGGTTGACTAGAGTTGACCAAGTGTTGACTTTAGTCTAGTTTGACCTAGACAGCATGCAGATGCATTATAGATTACTATTATCATCCCCTGTATACATCTTGACTTGTGTTGCTCTAACTAGGAGTCAGGTACCTCATCTCGGACAGTACATTTACTTCAGACATTCAGATACGAGGCGAGTACATTCTCTGACTGTTTCATACTTGCCTGGATTTACATTCTTGCTCTAGATTACTGTACTTGATGCTGACACGATTGTTATCACGGATTGGTACTATAAGGATCATCTTTTGGGATGTTATCCCCTTGTATTCACTAGATACATATTGTGATGTGCGTTACACTTCCATATTATATTTACTGAATACCTATATCCTTGTACACTCATTGTGCATATTGTACTCTCATTATCACATGAGTTCCAGGGATAGACCATTGTACACTATTGTATAACATTGTACAACTATTGTATAACATTGTACACTTATTGTATAATATTGTACATCCATTGTATAATATTGTACACTATTGTGCAAGATAACGTAACTGGAGTGGATCCTTGTGTATTGATTGTGGAGGGAGAGTAGAATTGGTTATGTAATCAAATTCTATTGTACAAGATTGTATAACTATTGTATATGTCTATTGTACACCCACGTACAATGGAGTTACCATTGCATTTTTCTAGACCGTTTACATAACCATATTGTACTCTAAATCACAGTAGGCTTACAGTTCTTACTTATCATATTTAGATATTTCCTGTTATCAAATCTCTACTATTTTTCATACACTTCTTTCTTTCAGCGTTTCATGTACCTTACTCTATTGCATGCTTTATATTTACTAACATGATATGAACTGCGTGAGATGTTTTGTGCTCGCTCCCGTCCTGACAGGACCTGTTAAAATTTTTACAGAGGATGATGAGGAACCCTGCACCCTTACTTGGAGTTTGCCTAGTTGACACTCGCGACCTGGACCCCTGGGGAGGTTCAGGCAGCTGCTCAGGATAATACCTTGTATAGTGTAGATAGCTTAGACTGTTTCTTCTTTTCATGCTTAGCTGTTGTCTTTATTTTCAGAGTTGTATATTTTAGAGATGATGAGACTTGTATTCCATTTCTGCTGTACCTCGGTTGAGGATTTCTTATCTATTTCCATCGTGCTACATTCTACCTTAGATTGTGATTGAGTTGTACCTCGGTGTTGGCCTCCTTCTGGAGAGTATATTTCATGTTATGTAGTTATAGTTCGTGACCTAGAACAGCGTTCTACCGCCGACACTGCGGCGTAGGCTGGGCGTTGTTACGTTCTCGTACCCTCACGGTGGGTGCGGGTCGTGACACATTTTTAGTGGTGGCCCACGCAGGTCGAGTTTATGTAGTGGTATTCGAACTAGAGTATCACTACAGCCTGCAGTAGGATTAGGATATTTTTGGGGTACTCAATCACATTAGGAAAAACTCTTAATCAGATTCCTTTTATCCAATTGCTGCTTATTGATTTCCCTTGAATATAAACTGTCCTCCCTTGATTTTTCGCTTCATTCTCAGTAATTGCTTCTTGTTTTGATCTGTCTTCATGATGGTTATGAAGACACGATCTCATCGCTTCGGTTCAGGGGATACTATCGAGAGGCTGGCCACCTCTCGTCCCGTTCATCAGGGCCTCGAGACCGCAGCTTCTGTTGTGCCGACTCAGGTTGGCGTTTTTGCTACATTGGAGGTACACCTCCATCTGTACAGAGATTTTCTCCCGTCATTTCTGATTTCTCTCAGCAGCGGTGATTCATGCAGCATCAGTAGCAGACCAGGGAAAACTAGTAGGGCGAGCTATCGCCAGGACAGTCAAGGATGCGCAGACCATTGGAGATCTTGCTGCAAGTTCCGTTCTTCTCAATTCCATTCCCGCAATTATCTTTTATAATTACCTTGAAATCCGATTCCATCTGTTCCTTGTTGATTGATTTATTTTTGTCATGTTACTCTTTTGTTGTGTTTGTTTTTTTTCTTCTGAAAAATCATATGGGCTAGGTCGCCTAAATCATGGGATCTAGAATCCTCGATAGTCGTGTTAGTTGGCATAGTGAGGACATGTAGTCAGATTTTGGATGTATTCTCGGGTATGGGAATTTAAGGTTTTTGTCGTCGCATGCGGCAGTGCGAAAATTTTAAATACCATGAACCTAGAGGTACGTACCTTAGTCAAGGACTCTGTGATTATCGTAGCCTTGCTCACTAGCATGATGAAGACTCTGGACAACATGATTTTGGACAGACGCATATGATTAACAGATTGTATCTTGAGAAGGTTTAAACATCATACCCTTTTGATTGTTATAAATGACTTAGGAGTAGGGATATTTAGTTCTGTAGAGCTTATTCATAGGTAGTTCCTTCATAGTATAATGGTATGATGACTTGTAGAGTGTCTGTACCCTAGAGGTGATAGTTAGCATTGGTGTTAGAATAGTAACCCATTGCAGATAATTCTCCTATTATCTATAATACCAGCCAGTTACACATAGGATGTTAGTATGCCTTACATCCTTGATGATTATTACTACTTTCCCTTACCTTTTCCAGTGAGGCACCCATGACCAGAGCTTGCCTTTGAGTATAGTTGTAGTTTCACCTAAGACCGAGAGGTCTATTTGCATAGATAGATTGCAGATGATATTGGCATATGGGATATAGGTTAGTTGGTATCTATAGGCCATTGTTGTATAGGGTTATAAACATGTTGTTTAGCCTATACTTGGTTCAGTTTTCCATTTTAGTTAAGTTCTCTTCGTGTTGAGTTCCTTTGTGTTGATCACCTTTATAGGCAGTGTGCAGACCCTTCACTAGATACCATGTCCCCTTGATTCAGACCATTCATCCTTAGCCTAGTTCTAAGCATTGTTTCAGACCCTTATAAGTTTAGTCTACCTTAACCCTTGGTTGATCAGTCATGTATATATATATATATATATATATATATATATATATATATATATATATATATATATATATATATATATATGATATACTTAGGATATATGTGATGGGTTGTTGTTCTTGAGCATATATATATATATATATATATATATATATATATATATATTTTATATATATATATATATATATATATATGTGGTATTTGGTATTCATGTGCTTAGCTTGTAGGTATTTAATTATAGGTGACTTGATAGGATTGGAAAGTTAAGAGCTAGTCAATTATAGAGTTTCTCTTTTGCTAAATTCTAGTTGCCAACACCTAAATAGCTAGCATAGGTAAAACCCTAAGAAGTTGACCAGTTGATGACCAAGTACTTGGATGTTGAGAAATTGACTAGTGATTGACCCTTGACTATGTTTGACCTAGAAGAGGGTGCGATCATCTTAATTTCGAGGACAAAATTTTTATAAGGTGGGTAGGATTGTAACACCCAGTTTTCCAGATGAGGGTAATTTTGAAATTTTGTAATTATAATTATTATTTATTGATTATTATTTCATATTATGATTTTTGGTGATTTTTAATCATTTTTAAACTATTTAAAATTATGACTTGTGATTTTGACATTTTACTATTGTTTGGTTTTAATTTCGAGAAATTTGTCACCCTCCAGTTTTCAGAAACAGGAGTATTTTTATCATTTTGTATTTTTGAAATATTTTTGAAATTTATTTTATTATTTATGATATTGTTTTGGGATTATTTGAGTCGGGTTCGAATTTCAGCTCAATCCGACTTGAAACGGGGACCCGGGGGTAGTGTTGACTTTAGTGGACCCACACATTAGTTAGCCATGGCCCACATGATAGAAATATTTTAGTTAGAGGTTAGACTAATTATTATGGATAAGGTTAGTGTGATTAGAGACTTTAGAATGACTAATTTAGCCCCAACCAATTAGCCCTTTCCTAATACTAATAGAATAGGTTAGTGGGAGCATTTTGGACCTTACCATAATAGGACAAATAGCCCCATATGGCCAGCCACTTTGGGAGAGGATATGCTCAAGTTCATTTCATTATTCTCATCCACACTCTCTCTTGTTCTTCCCTAAATTTCTAGAGAGCAATCCCTATCAATTTCTCCACCAAATCTTTCCATTTCGCCACCAAATCTTCTTTTTTCCTTCTCCATTCTAGCCAAGGAGGAAGCTACCCAAGTTTGGGAGGATTCGGAGCTCGTTCATGTCCTTTTGGAATCTCTACGTGTTGGTGTCGCTCCGGGAAGGCTTTTCTTCGATTCGATCTACCGGGAGGTATAAATCCCTTCTCCTTTTCATTTCCCCAGAACCAGAATACTGGAGAGTGGGGGAATGACTCAGCCAGCTACGTATTACGGGTAGATGAATACCGTATAATACGATCAATGCTGTCTAAAAGACGAGGGGGTGCATACTACATGAAAGTCTCACTATGGTCATTTCACATCTATTGTCTCAATCATTCAAATAAGAAACAGAAATAGAGAACATGTAAGATAAAGTAGTAAGGCGTCCCAAACGCTCAGTCAAAATGTTCTTGATATCTGGCTTTACAAAACATAGCCAGATGATGTAGCAAAGTGTACACAATTGTTATCAGCTGCAGTCTGACTTAATTACAATTATGTAAAAGTAAGTACAAGACAATCCGACTAACATGTCGGTGCCAAATGGCAAGGTATAAAGTAAATAACAAAACGAGCGGGAAGGTAAGGAACCCACTCGAGTCCTCCTGCGATCATTCCTCTAGTATTGACCATCTTGGAGGTGGAAGTAAGCTGAGTCCTCGGGAACCGGCTCTAAATCTGGCCATGCAAAACCAGAGAGGTTAGACCTCTAATAGCAAGTACCACAAGGACGCACGATATGAAGGATTAAACCAGTAAGTAAGAGAATATAATAATAGATCTCTGCTTTCCACTAGGATTCACATAACATCACGACACTTCGAACCAACCTCCCAACCAAACAAGGACAGAAGTTGGCCCGTCATGTCCTGACATTCTGATCATCTCAGTTAGGCAACAGAGTAGGTACAGTACACAAACAAATCATCTTGAACGGCCAATCAACTCCTACGGCTTGCTATTGTGAGTCCTAAGTTATCCTGGAATTATGCAATTAGGGATTTCTCAGTTCTTACTATGTGCGAGCAAGGCTAGTCTATCCAGTCAATCAATTACGCCAATCATGAATTAGACGAGTCCCAGCGGGACGCCCGTCATCAATATATAATATACAATAATAATATAAGCAGATACCGCTCCCTGCCCGTATGGCAGGTTTACAGTATCTGTGGGAACCAGCCGGCCTGTCGGGCACTACTAGTCCCAAGAGGGCTGCCATGTAAGAACTCGGGGATCCATTCTCTCTATACAATCATTATTTTATTTAACTTAATAGTCCCTACGTTGAGTAAAATCCCATGCCGTGGATCATGGTCATTCAAATGAGTACTTTCGTACGGGGTACGATATGCGCAACTCTACAACGATACCCGTGCGGCTAGGTTGTAGGTCTTACATAGCGTAATGCAACAATCAAATCTAACTACGGAGTAATCATGCCTTGACCATAAAGTACACATGCTGCTTTGTAGAAAAATAAATAAATTGAAGCCTGCATATGCCTGTATGTCAATATTCGGGATCGGCTAATCGATTACAATAGTTCATTACATGAACGTGTCTCATTCATTTAATTCAATAAGATGACTAGCCAGTCTCTTAGTTCCAACTAGGAACGCATGATCAATTTTAGTCAAGATAACCATTATTATCAATGGTGACAAGGCATGAAAGTCAATTAGTATTAAATGGGGTCGAGTCTATAACTCTCAAGGTTAAGTTCCAGCCTTACTGGGTATCCATAAACCAGTCAAGACACAAGGCACGTTCTACACAACCATATGTATCAAAATATTAACATGCTAAGATTATCGAGTTCATAAAAGAAAAGGCGTAAGGATATAATAGAAGAATTATCATGCCACCATTAAATGAATAAATTATAGAACAAATAAAAACACCCAGGTCAGGAAGTCACGCCAACAAGTCTATGCTAAGGCCAACAAGTCACGCCAACAAGTCTATGCTAAGGCCAACAAGTCACGCCAAGTCTAGTAGGTAGGAGTGAGCGTATAAACAGCGTGAGCGTGAAAAATGGTTCACGTTGGCACGCACAGCGTGAGCATGAAGGGTAATTCACGTACTCACAGCGTGAGCGTGAAAAGTAACTCACGTACGCACAGCGTGAGCGTATGAGCGTGAAAAGCATGATAAGAAATTCACGCACGCACAGCGTGAGCGTGAAGGGTAATTCACGCACTCACAGCGTGAGCGTGAAAAGTAACTCACGCACGCACATCGTGAGCGTATGAGCGTGAAAAGCGTGATAAGAAATTCACGCACGCACAGCGTGAGCGTGAAGGGTAATTCACGCACTCACAGCGTGAGCGTGAAAAGTAACTCTCGCACGCACAGCGTGAGCGTATGAACGTAAAAAGCGTGATAAGAAATTCACGCACGCACAGCGTGAGCGTGATAAGAAATCTACGCACGCACGCAAAGACGTGAGCGTAACTCAAATGTCACGCACGCACGTAAAGACATGAGCGTGACTCAAAATTCACGCACGTACGTAAAGACGTGAGCGTGACTCAAAATTCACGCTGGCACGTAAGAACGTGAGCGTGACTAAAAATTCACGCTAACACGTAAAGACGTATGCGTGACTCAAAATTCACGCTGGCACGTAAGAACGTGAGCGTGACTAAATCTCCCGAACTCCATTCTTATGGAACCTTCGTTCCAAGCCAGAAATAAAGTTCCCATGGTTCAGAATGGTGTGGAATGAGAAGCTCTGCCACATGAACTATCTATTTCAAAAAGCACGCCAAGTTGGGAGATCAAAACCCATGGACAACCGAAAACACAACAACTTAGATCTGTAAGAAACGAGCCAAGGAAATCAAAAATGCTAAGTAGTAAACTCTCTTAGAATCACAAGAGGAAGACAAATGAACCATAAAAATGGGTGAAGGAGAAGCAAGATGTACTTGCCTTCTCCTGGTAGGTGGAAGAGAGTGGTGAGAAAGAAGAAGAAGTAATGGTGAAGGAGAGTTATGAGGAGAGAGAAGGAGATGGAGGCTTTAAATGGAAGGGTGGTGGTAGGTGGGGTTTGTTGGGTCGGGTTTATTCGGATCCATCTAAGGCCAACCCGAAAGCAAAGCAGAGAGGTTAAAAGCAGAAAATAAAATACAGAAATAAAATACAGGAATAAAATTACAGGAAATAAAATGCAGATAATTAATTAACATGAAATTAAAGGAATTTAAATACAGGATAATACATGATAAATACTAAATAAATATATATGAGTTGTACATGTATAAAAATACGCATTCTGGGAACGGAGAGTGACAATTTTGAACCCATAGGAATGACCCCCATAGTTGTATCTCAAACTACCCAAATTTGTCATAATTTTTATCCACGTTTTTAGTAGCAATAGCAACTTAGAAATGTCATAACTTTTAGCTTAAAACTCCGATTTATCTTCTGTTTTTTTTTAAAGAACCGTATCGATGTTAGCTTTCCAAATATATATTTTAATAAGCCAAATTATTTCTGTAACTTTCTGTAGAATTATTTGAGTGTCAGCTGTACGAAAGACGAACGCGTTTCGGTATTTTCGCGATTCCGGGAGCTTTTGGACACGAAAATACGATCCGTTTGAAGTTTCGGAAAGCTAACATGAAGTAATACAACATACTTTAATCCTAGAATTTAGTGAATGTCCAATTGGTACAGTATTGGTTTTAAGTAAAAGAGTGACTATACGATATATACATTTTATGTAACCTATGAGCCTATGTAGTATGGATATTAAATGAATATAGAGTATATAATGCATGATATGTTAGATGAATGAAATAATATATATATGATATATATCCTCTTTACATTAATGTATATATATGGTTGAATGCAAGCATGTAGGAATACAATTAATGTAATATATGTAAGCAATGCATGAATGAAAGAATGATATACAATGCATGCATGAAAGTTTATAATGAATGCTAGATATAAATGCAAGGTATATATGTAATGATAGATATGAATGCATAATGTATAAATATTATAAATGCAATATCAGATTTCATATGTAGACATTGAACCAATGCATAGCTGATATTTAGATTGAATGTTAGTTCATTTTAGGTTGTTCGAACACTGAACTGTCCATGTAAGCATATATACCTTCCTTTTTCTATTGCCAAGCCAATTTCAGTTTTCAATATAGTAGAATGTCTATGAATGTAATGTTAACCTTCAACCCCTTAATTCGAAATGTTAGTTAATTTCAGTATTAGACAATGCATGAGCTGCATGCATATGGGATGTTGGCTTAATGGCAGATTTCAGTTAACATGGTTCATTTTATGTGGTTAGTTACACCAGTTTATGGGATAGCTCACTTTAGTTTATATGTAAATGTGGAACTAAACTGAGAATGAACTTCACCCTCTGCACAAGGACACCCCACTCTATATCAACTACCATGCCATGTAACCCTTCTCTAAATGATTGCTATAATATATATAGATTTATGTAAAGTATAGATGCATGTTAGTTATAACTTAAATAGTCTCTACTCTAATGTATGTAGATGTATACTTGTAGCCATGCATGTTAAGTATAATACATGTGTAATGTAGATGGGTTAGCTTTGTGCCATGTGTAGTGTAAACTCATAACTAGTGTTGATTTCTCTTTTCATGTACACCTCCATGTTCACACACACACATAGCTTTACATGTTAGTTCCTTTCTCTTATATATATATATATATATATATATATATATATATATATATATATATATATATATATATATATAATATCGAATATGCATGATAGTGATGTATCTTGATGTGTGACTTGTGTTGGCTTGTATAGCCTTGTGATTGGTGTGTGACTGCTAGCCTAGGCTTGGTTAGGCCTAGTGAGACTTATTAGACTTATTTGGGCTAGGACTTGACCTAGTTGACTAGTATGGTTGACTAGAGTTGACCAAATGTTGACTTTAGTCTAGTTTGACCTAGACAGCATGCAGATGCATTATAGATTACAATTATCATCCCCTGTGCACATCTTGACTTGTGTTGCTCTAACTAGGAGTCAGGTACCTCATCTCAGACAGTACATTTACTTCAGACATTCAGATACAAGGCGAGTACATTCTCTGACCGTTTCATACTTGCCTGGATTTACATTCTTGCTCTAGATTACTGTACTTGATGCTGACACGATTGTTATCACGGATTGGTACTACAAGGATCTTCTTTTGGGATGTTATCCCCTTGTATTCACTAGATACATATTGTAATGTGCGTTTCACTTCCATATTGTATTTACTGAATACCTATATCCTTGTACACTCATTGTGCATATTGTACTCTCATTATCACATGAGTTCCAGGGATAGACCATTGTACACTATTGTATAATATTGTACAACTATTGTATAACATTGTACACCTATTGTATAATATTGTACATCCATTGTATAACATTGTACATTATTGTGCAAGATAACGTAACTGGAGTGGATCCTTGTGTATTGATTGGGGAGGGAGAGTAGAATTGGTTATATAGTCAAATCCTATTGTACAAGATTGTATAACTATTGTATATGTCTATTGTACACCCACGTACAATAGAGTTACCATTGCATTTTTCTAGACCGTTTACATAACCATATTGTACTCTAAATCACAGTAGGCTTATAGTTCTTACTTATCATATTTAGATATTTTCTGTTATCAAATCTCTACTATTTTTCATACACTTTTTTCTTTCAGCGTTTCATGTACCTTACTCTATTTTATGCTTTATATTTTCTAACATGATATGAACTGCGTGAGATGTTTTGTGCTCGCTCCCGTCCTGACTGGACCTGTTAAAAATTTTACAGAGGATGATGAGAAACTCTGCACCGTTACTTGGAGTTTGCCTAGTTGACACTCGCGACCTGGACCCCTCGGGAGGTTCAGGAAGCTGCTCAGGATGATACCTTGTATAGTGTAGATAGATTAGAATGTTCCTTCTTTTCATGCTTAGCTGTTGTCTTTATTTTCAGAGTTGTATATTTTAGAGATGATGAGACTTGTATTCCATTTCTGCTGTACCTCAGTTGAGGATTTCTTATCTATTTCCATCGTACTACATTCTACCTTGGATTGTGATTGAGTTGTACCTCGGTATTGGCCTCCTTCTGGAGAGTATATTTTATGTTATATAGTTATAGTTCGTGACCTAGAACAATGTTCTACCGCCGACACTGCGGCGTAGGCTGGGCGTTGTTACCTTCTCGTACCCTCACGGTAGGTGCAGGTCGTGACAGGCTATGCCAAGCCTTGGACGACAGGACCGTGCATGTTTTATGAAGCATTCATGCGGACGACGCCTATGACTTAGGCTACGATCATAACTTCGCCTACTCAACCAACTTTCCTTCTCCCAAGCTACGGGACGAAGGATCGAGTATCATTTTGAAAGCACGCCGTACTCCAACTCTAAGCCGACCGTTGGACCTTTCCATACTCTAACTCGATTCGACCCGTCGGGATTATTCTCTTTAGCTATGTGAATTCGTCTTTTTTATTATCAAGCCTACTTGTGCAAGTTGAAAATATACGATTTATTATGTGAAGGCTAAGATGAGGCAAGTTCACCGAAACTATCCCACCTGAGCGAGCGGTCGCCTTGACCGAGTGATGTCTTCATGCAGCCGTTACAAGGCTAAGTCCGAACGCCGTCGACGTTTTGATTCCTCCGATTGACTGAGCGGGACGGGACACTACAGCTCCGATGAACCCGTCTTTGCTTAGCCTAGACACATAACAATATGGACACTATTGCTAGAATCGCTAGGCGATAACACTGTGTATGCTAATAAATGACTCAACGCACCTAGCTAAGGGAATAATCCCATCTTGTATGCTTGTATAGAATATGGAAAAGAACTTGGAAAAATATGAGAACTCTCGTACCGCACTCCACGCTCGTGCTAAGGCACAAACTTACATTCAAGTTCCTTATGCGTTCAACAATGAAATAATGAATGGTTTACAACAATGAAATGGAAGACTATCGACATAGTCGTTCCGAGTAGAGTATAGCAACGTTGGAAGACTTCGGGACCGATGGGTCGCCAAGGCGACTCCTGTACGGGGAGTTGCATAATGTATGAATGAATGAATGAACGAATAAGTGGATGAATGAATCAACGAATGAATGAATGAATATGTGAATGAATCAATGAACAAACGAACAAGTGAAAAAAAGAATGAATAAGATAAGAAAGAAAGGAATGGTTAGCGGCAGGTATGACGGGGACGTGCATAGGGGCTCGCTACCCGCGCTGCATGGATGCCGCCACCAACCTGGTCGATAATGCATTATGGCTAAGGATTAGCCTATGGCTCAGAGACAGTCATTAAGTTAAAATGACAAGACAATACGAAATGGTCGTGGACAATCCCATCGTATACGGGAGGTAGGCAAAATAAGAGATTTCCAGCGGCACGATCAAAGGGAGGATCGTGGCCGGCCTAGGCAGAAATCAAAATGGCTTACTGTCCTGGCCTGGGTGCGGGCTTGGCAACCCAGGAGACGTAAGGTCGGGTATTTCAAGAGACTATCAAGGTGTACCAGCCAGCACGCTATGATAGGTGAGAAATACCAAGGGAGAGTATGTCCAAAATGGCTTATGGTGCTAGCAACCGGTGCATATAGATTAAGTGGGCTTTGCTGGTGGCAATCTACGTACAAGTCCTTGCATTGAAACAAAGTAGTCTAAGTTAACTGAATGAAGCGCCTTCTGAACAGGCTTGAATATAACACACCAAATGATCAAGAGTACTTCGTGCAAATGAGTTAGAAAACACGCCTACGACGCGCTAGGACCTGAGGCAGGGACACGCCCTTGACATTGAAAGTTTATATGAATTATTGACTAACTTGGTTTACTTTGGACAGGGAAGACCGGACGGTAAGTATGGGTAAGTCGTGCATGTATTTCCATGCAACACATTGAAATCGGTAACACGAGATAGGTCATGAAATATGCCATGAAACTGATCCTAAGGTAAGATTAGAAAGACAATGAATGATAGACGATGCACAAAAGTAAATAGAACGTGTTTGGTAATGATAACATTGTGGGGGAGCTAGCCTCCCCACCAGTGCATAACAATGTACTGATAACCCCACAGTTTGCTTGCAGGACGCAGGAGATGTCGTCAGGTGCGGAGTTTTTCTCGAACGTGCTAAGGCGCGGAGCAAACTCTGGAGCCTTGGTGCAATGCAAGGAGCTGTAGCACCATATAAAGGACATAATGTATCGGAACATCGCCATGAATCATTCAATGTTGTAAGCCACTTGGCACGCCTTTTATGTTTCAGAGAGAGAGAGAGAGAGAGAGCTTGAGAGACTTGTAAACTCGGCCTAGCGCCGCTTGTAAACTTCTTGAAAATCAATAAAGAGTTTGAATTCGCTTCAACTTGTGTTCATTTACTTTCTGCTGCAAATGGGGACACTCTGTGCGACTCTGTGGCCTAGCTCAAATCGGCCGTTTCTGGACTTAGCCATGCACTGACGCAACCTAGGCCCGTGCGGCATCACGCCTTAGCGAGGACGATCGCTCCTACGGGAGCGGGGCGTGACATCCCCGCTTGCAGTCTGATGTGTGTTTTCTCCTGGATCATGGCTGAGATAGCATCCTCAAGAGTGGGGGATCTTCGGTTAGGCGAGAAGTAGGGCCGTTCTCTAAGCGAATGCTATAGTCAGCCCTTTGAGGAATTTTATTGTCCTCTCCTGTAGACATACCTGTCTCTCTTTACATTTTTCACAGCTTGACCGATCTGAGGTGTGATTGTAATCCAGCCACAGACGCTCCAACTCCATGACATACTCCTACACCATCTTCTTTTCCTGTACGATGTTGTCGATCTCCCCCTTGATCTGGAAGACCCGTAAGTTGTTCCCCACACCATCATAGGCCCGCATCAACTTCTTCCACACATCCTTCACCATCTCAATGCCGTCTACTGTGGCAGCAATAGACTGGACTAAGGAGTTGAGAAGCCAGATGTAGATCACCATATGAGTGGACTTTCAATCGTCATGTCCTGCCGAGCCCTCGTCTGGCTCTGTCTTCTCGCCCGACAGGAACCCCTCCAGGTTCTTACCTGCGAGGGTTCGTCTCACCCGCCATGACCACCTCAAATAGGTAGCTGGTCCATCCAGCTTCAGAACGATGGAGGAAAGTTCCAATCTCGTCGACGTTCGTGTCGTGCTCTCACCAACCGACATCTTCAGTAGCTTCATCAACGTCACAACCTCCGCAGGATCCAGCTTCTTGATGATCTACTCCATCGATCATCCTCTTCGATGATCACGTCATACCCGTCACACGACTCATGCTCGTCCTCGTCATCTGCTTCTAGATCCGAAAATATTTTTCATCAGATCTAGACCTTCGGTGTCAACTTTCAGAACGATCCGAACAGCGGTGACGCGAGTTCCGTAGCGTGCATCGGTGTCGGCAATAGCGCAGGAGCCGTGCGCGTCGGAGGGCGCCCGGCGCACGTGCAACAATACCGCAGCAGCAGCAGCAGCAGCCGTGGGGCACGTGGGGGCCGCAGAGGCTCTGGCCGCATGCGTGTGGGCTCTGGCCGCATGTGGGAAGGGGGCTTGCGGCTAGGGTTAGGGTTTGGTAGGAATAGCGAAGGGGTGGGTCGTTTGGTAGCGGCTAGGGTTAGGATTTGTGATAATCTGGCTCTGATACCATGTTGTAATTGATTGATTATTTTATTAATAGTTCTCTTGGTTTTATATAGCCTTTCAGTCAATATTACAATGATGGAATATCCTATGGCATATTTTGGCTCGCCAAATATGTTGCAGGATATGATGGAATATCTTGTGGCATATTTTGGCATACCAAATATGTCCGCAGGATATTCCAATATCCTTCATGCTAATACATCTACTAAATATGACATACTAAATATTCTAACATACTAAATATGATTGCGTATGGCACCTTAATATTGATACTAATATGTAAGCCTGATAGGATTTATATGTTAATAACTGCTGATGATAAATATGGTAAATTTATTCTACTATATAATAGGAAAACTTGGTGGTGAAACTTTTGAATTCCTGAAATACTCGAGTATTTTATAAATATGATGTTATTATGTCAACTTGTGTGTCATTCATGTTTAAGAGTCAAACAATAAAGTTTGCAATGCTATGAAATCTCATCTTTTCATAGAACTTTTCATGTTCAATAGTAATAAAATTTTCTGCACTTACCATTTTTCAAAGGTTATTATTCTCAATAGAAAATTTAAAAAAGGAACAAAATTCGTACTTCGAATTCTTTTGTATTGTAAAAGAATGCACACACATATGAATAGTCGCCTGAAAAAAAATAAAAAAATAGTAGCTGATATTACGATATTATAATTAAAATACGTACAAAGCACGTGCACGTCTATTTGCATCAGACTGGTAAGCTCTAATGCCATGCTCTAACATGCCTAACCCTAACCACGCATTGCTTTAGCTCAGGTATTGGAAGTTTTTTGTATCTTTATTTGTTTGTAAGCTGGGGTCGGACTGGGGCCTGGTTCCCTAATTCGTTTTTTGCCCGGGCTTCTGTTGGAAGGATATATCAATAAAAGGCTTTATAAAGCGGAGGTTAGATGGACATGGGGAAATTGTTTCGAGCAATGTCCTAAATTTCAAATGTGATGGAGTAAGTTTTCGTCAGTGACCTACAAATACCTAATATTGCTCTTCCAGACCCTTTTTTTTATCAATCATTCGTAATAATGAGAAGGCTAGGGTTGTTGATTTGGATAGTACAGTTTTCCAACCGAACCAAACCGAGCCAAAATATGACAACCGGTTCGGTTTTGAGTTATTTTTTATTTCAGTTCTGTAAGAGGAGTATTCTAAGATTTATGATAAAGATCAGTTTTTCTGTTGGATTAGGTTATATGTTCGGTTTTCGGTTTGGAGATTTAAAATTTTGAAATATCGGTTCGGTTTTCTATAATTGTAATAATTGTTGGTGCTTTATTTACATGGAGAGAGCTTGCTCTCAACATGCCTTGTAAAATTTTAGTCCCACATTGGAAAAGCACCATGAGTTATCTCAACATATATACTTGGGTGTGTTGTTGAGAGATGCACATGGGGTGGTGACCCTAAGGAGGGAACCATGTGGGTGATTTTACTAGGAGGTAAGAATAAGGCTCCAAGGATTAAGCATTAATGCTTTTGTCATTCTCTTGGATTAATTCCACTTGGAGCTAAGCCCCAAAGGGACTTAGCGACTCGGACTCGGACTCGGGCTCATGGGCTCATGGGCTCATAAGGCGTAATGTGGCATTTTGTTGGCGCACTTTGCACTTAGCACGTCAGCAATCATGCGGTCTTTATGCAGCTCATGCGGTCCATGCGGCTCATGCGGTCCATGCGGCCCAAGCGGTCCATGCGGCCAGGCTGCTGCTGCTGCTGCCGCATGGAGGGCTATGCTGACTGTGCAGATTTCAAATCTGTTATGGAAAGGGTGAATCAATGCGATTAATTCAGATCCTATCTTTGTGGGATTTGAATTAATTTCGTTACTATCTTTGTGGGATTTGAATTAATTCAGTTCCTATCTTTGTGGGATTAGAATTAATTCGTTGCTATCTTTTTGTGATTTGATTTAATCTTTCCATAACTGAAGAGGCGGTTAGGGTTTCCACCCTCTCTCTATAAATACTCTCTTCTGGCCTCCTTTGTGACAATGACGAAAAATACAAGTCAGAAAAGAGAGAAAGAGAGGGAGTTGCTGCCGCCATTGCAAGTCCATCAGAGGAGTCAGAACAGAGGTGACATCGAGTGTTCCACAGGTTCTTCAAACTTGCTGGTTCCTGGAAGCAGATCATGTGGGGCAAATCTTGCTTTGAGCAACGGTGTTTTGACACCCCAGCATTGTTCTTCTTCTCATCTCTCTAGATTATTGTAACTTGTTCTGTCCCAATTGCAACACGTTTGCAAGAAAGAATAAGAGATCTTCTCTTTGCTATTTTTCTCCTTCATATTGTAATTTGGCTATTTAGTTTTATTCGTAGATCTTGAGTTTGATCATCACAAAGTTTTGTGTGACATCTCAGATCTCGATTGCATTTGTTTTTCATCTTTGATCAAGCCCCGGGACTAACAATCTCAAAGCAAGATCCGTATAGATGGAAAACATTAATGCTTCGCTCCTCCAATCGGACTTCTGCAAGTTGGAAAAGTTCGATGGAGAGCACTATCAAGTCTGGAAGAGAAAGGTGTACCTAACTCTTCAACTAAAAGACGTTGATCATGTTCTGTTGGAGGAAGAACCCTCTGTTCCAGACACTGGATCTACTGCCGCCATCAACGCGGCTACCAAACTCCAGGCCAAGTGGAGAAGGGAAAATAGCATCTGCAGGCTTCTCATCCTGAATGCTATGGAGGACTCTCTGGCAGAATCCTACTCAAAGAAGGAACTTGCCAGAGACATATGGGAGTCTGTGAAAAATCTGTATGAAGAAGATAAGAACATGAGCAAAATATTTGTGGTTGAAAAATATCACAAATTGCTCTTTGAGGACGAAAAGTCCATGCTGCCACAGGTGAAGGAATTTCTGAAGCTGCGTCAGAAACTGGAAGACGAAGAGATGCCCCTTCCCGACAAGTTTGTCGTCGGAGGGATCGTCTCAAAACTTCCTGCTGGATGGAGTACCTTCTATGCAAGGATGCACAGAAAGAAGCTAGACATTAGCTTGGGAGATCTACTTCAAGAGATCCATGTTGAGGACGAGATGCGTTCTCAACAGAAGGTGGACACTCTGTCCAAACAGTTGGCTAAAGCCAATCTTGTGCAGACGAGAGATTCCAAGGGGAAGCAGGCGGCTTCTCATCCCAAGAAGAAGGACTTCACTAATCTGAAAGTGAAGGGTCCTTCATTCAAGCAATAGAAGACTAAGTCCCACGTGACTTGTTACAATTGTGGCAAGAAAGGCCACTACAAGAGTGAATGCAGATCTAAGCCTAAACAATCAGAGAAGGTGAGCCTAATAAGGTTTCATTGGTTTCTAACATTGTTGCTATGATCGGAAAGGTCACAACTGTGGGGGTTGACTCTGACTGGTGGATAGACACTGGTGCGACTTGCCATGTCTGTTCTGACAAGGAATGGTTCGTCACATAACAGCCGACATCTGAGAAAGTTGTCATGGCGAACCAGGCCCAAGCTGAAGTACTGGGGATTGGGACTGTGGAGCTGAAACTCACTTCTGGGAACACTCTGACGCTTCAAGGAGTGAAGCATGTTCCTGCGATTGCCAAGAACCTAATCTCTGGGAGCCTGCTCTGCAACGCAGGCTTGAGGATGGACATCAACGCTGGTCAGATGGTTATGTCCAAGAAAGGAACATACTTCGGGAAGGCTTATCAAACCGAAGGAATGTTTAAAATTCAGCTTGTCAACCAGTTTGATGACATTAATGCAGTTACATTTTCTGATTATTCTCTTGAGTTGTGGCATAAGAGACTAGGACATGTTCATAGTAAAAGAATCAACAAAATGTATAGTCTAGGACTTATCTCCAAATGTGGGGGTAAGGTGGAGAAGTGTGAAGTGTGTGCTCAGACGAAGATCACAAGGAAACCCTTTCATCGGGTCAATCGAAGCACAGATCTTCTGGAGTTGGTGCACTCCGATATCTGTGACTTCAAACATTTCTCCACGAAGGCCGGGATGAAGTATTTCATAACCTTCATCGACGACTTCTCAAAATACGCGTTCGTCTACTTGCTCAAGTCCAAAGACGAAGCTTTCGAGAAGTTCAGAGAGTTCAGGGCCGAGGCTGAACGGCAGACTGGACAACAACTCAAGAGGCTGAGAAGTGATCGAGGTGGAGAGTACAGGTCTCATGAATTCGTATCGTTCTGCAAAGAACATGGAATCATATGCGAGACTACTGCTCCATATTCTCCTCAATCCAACGGAGTAGCAGAGAGGAAGAACCGGACATTAACAGAAATGATGAATTCCATGCTGCTCACTGCAGGTCTTCCAAAATGCTACTGGGGAGAAGCTGCATTAACGGCCACTTTCATTCTGAATAGAGTGCCATATGCAACTTCGGACGTAACTCCTCATGAACTCTGGTTCAAAGTCAGACCCAACTTAAATGTCATTCGAGTGTGGGGGTGTCTGGCGTATGTGAAGCTTCCAGATCTGAAGATTCAGAAGCTGGGGACAAGGACTACGAAGGCTATCTTCTTGGGGTATGCCGAGAAGAGTGATGCTCGGAGATTTCTTGATATTGAATCAAATCATATTATCGAATCTCGCGATGCTGAATACTTTGAAGACAAGTTCGCAAAAGACAAAAATATTGTTCTTTCGGACATTCCGAAAAATGATGTAGGTACTAATGAGACTGAAATCTCATACGAGCCAGTAGTCCAAGAAGAAGCTGTTGTTGATGAAACAACTCTTGCACCAGAACTCGCCGAGCCGTCTGCTAAGCGAGCGAGAAGACCGAAAGATTTCGGAGATGACTTTGTCACCTATCATGTGGAAGCAGATCCGCTTACCTATGATGAGGCGATGAAGACCAGAGATGCTATCTTCTGGAAGGAAGCAGTGAATGACGAGTTTGACTCTATCACCTCCAATAACACATGGGTGTTGGTAGATCTACCTGAAGGAGAAAAGCCTATTGGATGTAAATGAATCTTCAAGAAGAAGATGAAGGCAGATGGAACTATTGACAAGTTCAAGGCCAGGCTGGTCGCCAAGGGATTTTCTCAGAAACAGGGGATAGACTACTTCGACACGTACGCTCCAGTAGCTCGGATGACCACCATCAGGATGTTAATCGCTCTAGCAGCTATACATAAGTTGGTGATACATCAGATGGATGTAAAGACAGCGTTCCTGAATGGGGAGCTGACCGAAGAGATTTACATGCAACAGCCAGATGGATTTGTCGTCAAAGGTCTTGAAGACAAAGTCTACAAGTTGGTGAAATCATTATATGGTTTGAAGCAAGCTCCCAAGATGTGGCATGAGAAGTTTGACAAAGTTATTAGGTCAAACGGCTACAGAGTCAGCGAGACGGACAAATGTGTTTACACAAAGTTCGCTGATGGAAGAGGAGTCATCGTTTGTCTGTACGTGGACGACATGCTAATCCTAGGTACGGATATAGGCTGTGTCACAGAGACAAAGAAGTTCCTCTCAACCAAGTTCAGTATGAAGGACTTGGGGGATGCAGATGTCATCTTGGGCATAAAGATCATCCGGACAGACACTGGAGTAGCGCTGTCACAATCTCACTATATTGAGAAGATGCTCACATGCTATGGGTATAAGGATCTTCCAGGGATCGATACGCCATACAGGTGTGATCAGAAGCTGAAGCCAAACTCGAGGGAAAGCGTCAGGCAGCTGGAGTATTCTAGCGTTATCGGAAGTTTGATGTACGCAACTACTGCCACAAGGCCTGACATAGCTTTCGCCGTGGGAATGCTGAGTCGGTTCACAAGCAACCCAGGGGTTGAGCACTGGAAAGCTGTGAAGCGAGTAATGAGATATCTCAAGAAAACTCAGACATATGCACTGCACTACAACGGATATCCGACAGTAGTGGAAGGCTTCAGTGATGCTAGCTGGTGTTCAGAGGTGGAAAGCGAGAGATCCACAGGTGGATATGTCTTTTCCTTAGGTGGAGCTGCTATATCGTGGAAGTCGAAGAAGCAGACTATACTCTCTCGTTCCTCCATGGAATCTGAATTCTATGCACTTGAAACTGCAGCAGATGAAGCAGAATGGCTTCGGGAGCTCATGTATGATCTTCCAGTGGTTGGGGCTCAGATACCGGCGATACCGATATACTGTGACAACCAGGCGACTGCGGCGGTGGCATCAAATGACCTCTTCAACGGAAAGAAGAGGACTGTGCGGTTGAAGCACAGGGCAGTACACGATCTCATCAAAAGAGGTGTAATTGCAGTGGTTGATGTTCGGAGTCAGGAGAACCTGGCAGATCCGTTCACAAAGGGCCTCAAGCGCCAGTTGGTCGATGACACAGCTTGTAAAATGGGCTTGAAGGCATTCTGATAGTGTGTCTTTGTAATCCTACCATAAAGTTTTATGCTATTAGTTCAAAGAGAAATCTACTAGGCATCTAACTTTTGGTTCAAAGGAGGATCACTGACTGGGAAACTATCAGATAACAGTGGGTACTTGTTCTCTGGAACATGGAAGGGATACGGACCCATAACCACTGTTGTCTACTATGTATTTTTCTGCGGAAAAACAAATCCTGTGGAAGGTTGGCTTAAACGCCTTAATGAGTTCTCAGGCAGAGTGAATGTCTGGTGTGCTTTACAGGAAGCACGGTAGAGCAGCACTACAAGGAGTAAAACTCCATGCTACAGTGGAATGACTCCACCATGAGGTTCCCAGGTAGGGGTAATGCCTCGGCTTTGCAAGCCAAGTCATAGCGGCGTAGCACCGCAAATAGGCAGGTAGCCTAATGCTGTATGACATAATTAAAGAGTTGTAGACAGCACTACAAAGGGGAGGATGGCCCCATGTTACAGTGGCACGACACCACGATGAGGTACCCAGGTAGGGGTAAAGCCTCGGCATTGCAAGCCATGTCGTTGCGGCGTAACACCGCAAGGAAGCCTTAGGCTTCATGCTGGGTAGTTTGGCACTACAAAGAGGCTTGTGACCTCATGCTACAGTAGTATGACACTACGATGAGGTTCCCAGGTAGGGGTAATGCCTCGGCTTCAGGCCATGTCATAGCGGCGTAGCACCGCAAGGAAGCGCAAGGCTTCATGCCATATCTCTTTAATAAAGAACTCACCTATAGTGTATGAAAAGAGATATCAGGCCGTCTCTTGAGGGTAAACTTGTAGACGCCTAAAATTATACACTGAAATCAGGCTGGCACAGGGCCTTTAATGTGCAGCCAGAAGCACACGTAACTACACTTTGTGAGTGGGAAGAATTACAATTGTGGTGCAGAATTCAAGGCGTAGTCCATTCTTGTATCACATTGTTATTTAACCCATGCGGGAAGATTTAAGTCGTCAGCGACATCTATCCTAATGCAAAATGGACAGTTACTGTGGGGAACGCTCAACCCTGGACACATATATATATGTTGTGATATGTGGGGGATTGTTGGTGCTTTATTTACATGGAGAGAGCTTGCTCTCAACATGCCTTGTAAAATTTTAGTCCCACATTGGAAAAGCACCATGAGTTATCTCAACATATATACTTGGGTGTGTTGTTGAGAGATGCACATGGGGTGGTGACCCTAAGGAGGGAACCATGTGGGTGATTTTACTAGGAGGTAAGAATAAGGCTCTAAGGATTAAGCATTAATGCTTTTGTTATTCTCTTGGATTAATTCCACTTGGAGCTAAGCCCCAAAGGGGCTTAGCGACTCGGACTCGGACTCGGACTCGGGCTCATGGGCTCATAAGGCGTAATGTGGCATTTTGTTGGCGCACTTTGCACTTAGCACGTCAGCAGTCATGCGGTCTTTATGCGGCTCATGCGGCTCATGCGGTCCATGCGGCTCATGCGGTCCATGCGGCTCATGCGGTCCATGCGGCTCATGCGGCTCATGCGGTCCATGCGGCCCAAGCGGTCCATGCGGCCAGGCTGCTGCTGCTGCTGCCGCATGGAGGACTACGCTGACTGTGCAGATTTCAAATCTGTTATGGAAAGGGTGAATCAATGCGATTAATTCAGATCCTATCTTTGTGGGATTTGAATTAATTTCGTTATTATCTTTGTGGGATTTGAATTAATTCAGTTCCTATCTTTGTGGGATTAGAATTAATTCGTTGCTATCTTTTTGTGATTTGATTCAATCTTTCCATAACTGAAGAGGCGGTTAGGGTTTCCACCCTCTCTCTATAAATACTCTCTTCTGGCCTCCTTTGTGACAACGACGAAAAATACAAGTCAGAAAAGAGAGAAAGAGAGGGAGTTGCTGCCGCCATTGCAAGTCCATCCGAGGAGTTAGAACAGAGGTGACATCGAGTGTTCCACAAGTTCTTCATACTTGCTGGTTCCTGGAAGCAGATCGTGTGGGGCGAATCTTGCTTTGAGCAACGGTGTTTTGACACCCCAGCATTGTTCTTCTTCTGATCTCTCTAGATTATTGTAACTTGTTCTGTCCAAATTGCAACACGTTTGCAAGGAAGAACAAGAGATCTTCTCTTTGCTATTTTTCTCCTTCATATTGTAATTTGGCTATTTAGTTTTATTCGTAGATCTTGAGTTTGATCATCACAAAGTTTTGTGTGACATCTCAGATCTCGATTGCATTTGTTTTTCATTTTTGATCAAGCCCCGGGACTAACAATAATTCATAAATACTATAATGTCATTTTTTTTTGAAGATTTATTATTTAATTTGGCTCATTTGCTAAAATATGAAAGCCAGACCCATTGGTCCATGAAACTGAACCGACCGAAAATCGAACGGAATTAATTTAGTTAGGTTGGTTTTCAGTTTTGAAAAATACGGTGTACAGTTATTTCGATTTTTATATATTTGGTTCGGTTTGAACCGAACCGTTACTCACCCCTATTTTTGCCTTTTGGACCGGATATTCGTATGTCAGAAAGTAGGGCAACAAAGAATCAGTCCAAAAAAATATTTGCAGATAAATTGGAAATGTTAGATGGATGGCTGGGTGAAATGATTACTGGGACTTATCGGTGTTAGGGGTCTGGGAGCTAAAGCTTATGTCGAGGATCAGATGAGGAAAATCAAATGAGAGGTTCGCATATATTCCTTGGTGACTTGTGGGTTCCCTATTATTAGGGCTGATAGTAGGGGCAGTTTGAATGGGCAGATCAAAAGCACCTGGGTTGAGGCAGTAGGAAAGGGTATGATAGTAGTTGCTATTTACAATAGTTTCGTATCAGTTTATCAGATTTGTTGGTATCGAAAATCAAATAATTATTAAAAATTTAGAATATTTAAGGCATTTAGTCATTTTCTAAAGTATTTTCTGTGTTGTTTCTTAATAGTTTTGAATTTGTGAAATAGTAGTCACCTTTATCAATTGGTTTAACTAGTTTTCTTCTTTTATAACTTTACTATACTTTTACATCCCTTGCTGATTGGTCATTTTTTCGTTCAATTTTTTTTTTACCGAATCGAGTGAAAATAGACCATTCGTTGTTGGTATCGGTCAGTATCGATATCAGATGTGCCAAATCGTATCGGTATCGACTGTATCGGATCGATATTGGCCGATACTGCAAACTATAGTTAGGCTCCAAAATGACCCAAAAAACATGGTTGATATGTGATTTGGTGTGATTATGTCACTTACATACTTGAGCTACCAGAAAGTATTATTTGCAATAGATCCTTTATAGAGCTTTTTGTAATCTGGTACCATGCAAAACATTGCATAAATATTGATTTTTAATAAAAGTTCCAATGTATAAAATATATGTATATACTTATTTTTGTGTGTGCATATATTATATAACCATGATGTATCCATATCCTATGTTTTCTGGAAAACACTATTTTTGAATCATTTTCTTATCTAGGGAACCTGGGTTATGAATAAAGCTGCACAGTAACCATGTAAACAACAGTAACCATGTAAATAACATAAGAGTACTCATGCCAACTGTCTTGTGTTTCTTTTTCTCATTGCTTTTGTGAACTCTCCTTTGGTTTGGGATTTCTCAGTTAATAATTACTGGTTTGTAGTAGTTCAATTGTTGTTTCTTTCATACTGTTCTTGTTACCCACTTTTTGACAACTTATTGTCATTATCACAAAGTTATTTAGTACTAAGCTGTGTTTGACCGTTGTTGCAAAGTTAATCCACTTCCCTTGTGTCATCATGGCTGGCTTATTTGGTAAGCTTTCCTTATTTTTTTTTCCAGAAAATTTCAATTCAGGGGGGATAAATTTTGTAATTTACAACAAAGAAAATTTTCAAAAAATTAGGTATAAGGGATGATACGCCACTCGAGTTGGCACATTACACAAAACATTATCTACACTAACGTTCCATATCTGAGAACGTCCACAGACGCCATCAGTGTTGGCGTCCAAGTGGGGACGATATTGAAGTGGACACTTTATATTTCTAAGGAGGCACCAACTTTAATGACGTTCCACTTGGACGCCAACACTTACGGCGCTTGTGGTTTTTCTCGGGTATGGGTGTGCGTGGCGTATCATCCTCTATACTTAAATTTTTGAAAAATTTCCTTTACTATAAATTAAGAAAAAGAATTCCCATATATGATTTTTTTTTTCTTTGAGGGCGTTGTTGGCAAGTGTGAGCATTATTCGGTTTTGGACCAAAAATCGAACTGAACAAGAAATTCGGTTCGGATTGAATTTTTTTTGCTTCGGGTTTGATTTTGAAAATACTAAATTTCTTATTCGATTTTGAGTTTCCATTTCGGTCCAAAACCGAAAATCGAATAATAATTATATAATTATATAATTATCCTCAATTTTATGTATATTTTATTATTAAAAATGTGTATATTTTTGTACATAATTTTAAAATAATAATTTTATGTATGTGTTTTAGAGTCCAAACTTTGATAATTTAATAACTAATCTTTGTGTCCAACTTTGAAATAAAACAAATATATGTATGAATTTTTTTAATACTTAGTTACCCAATTAACTATATTATGTTATACTTGCGTAATTAGGCTAAAATATTTGAAATTTATTACCTAATTAACTATATAACTGTTGGAGCTTTTCCTTGACATGTAGAGAAAACTTGCTTTCAATACATGCCTAGTATTATTTAGTCCCACATTGGAAAAGCATTATGAAGTGTATCTCAATATATACTTGGTATGTATTATTGAGATATGCACATGGGATGGTGACCCTAAGGAGGGAACCATGTGGGTAATTTTACTAGGAGGTAAGGATAAGACAATTGGTTAAAGCATTAATGCTTTTTGCTCTTGAAATGTATTTCCTTTGGAGTTAAGCCCCGTAGGGGCTTAGCGACTCGGACCCAGGCTCATGGGCTCATGTGGTGTTTTGTTGGCGCACTTTGCACTTAGCATGTTAGCATCACGAGCCTTTACGCGGCCGATCGCATGGCCAGTTGGCACATCGGTGCACGATTGCGCACGTTGTGCGCTGTTAACATGCGCTATGCACAAATTGGTGCGCGCTGTGCGCCAATTGGCTCAATCGTGTCTGTTACGAAATTCTTCGAGTTCAGATCAGAGAAAAGAGGTACTTTGAGAGCAGAGTTCTGTGCCATCCGAGGAGTCAGAAGAGCGGAGTGTTCCGAAGTTCTCCGTCGAACTTGCTGGTTCTTGGAAGCTTTTCTTGTGGGGCAAATCAAGTTTTGAGCGTCGGTGATAATTCACCCAGCAGGCATTTTCCTTCTCTGATCTAATCAGGACCTTCTGTTCTTCTTTACTCCACTTGCAACTTGTTCTGAACGAGAACAGTTCTGATCTAATTAGAAACTGTTAGTGGAATTTTGTTACTGTTGCTACGAATTATTTTGTGCCTTCTTCAAAGTGACACATTAGATCTCGTTTCTCAGAATCCTTCGGGATCTCTGTCGTGCACCATCTTCGAAGTGTTGCATAATTTTAGTTTTCCATCAAAAAAATACGTCCCGGGACTAACAATCTCAAAGGTTGATTTCACAAGATGGAAAACTTTCATGCTTCTCTCATCGATCATAACTTTAGCAAGTTAGAGAAATTTGATGGAGAGCACTTCCGAGTCTGGAAAAGGAAGGTTAGCCTTAATCTTCAACTTGCTGAAGTTGACCACGTGCTAACTAAGGAAGAACCGACTGTTTCAGAAACTAGGTCTGCAGCCGCAATTACTGTTGCTACTAAAAGTCAGACCAAATGAGAAAGGGAGAATAGCCTCTGTAGGCTTCTAATTCTTAATACTATGGAGGATTCCCTAGCAGAATTATATTCTAAAAAACAATTGCCAGAGAGATATGGGAGTCTCTGGAAAAACTGTACGAAGATGACAAGAACATGAGCAAGATATTTAGTGTTGAAAAATATCATAAATGGCTCTTTGAAGATGAGACTATATTACCGCGGGTGAAGGAGTTCCTGAAACTGCGACAGAAGTTGGAAGATGAGGGGATGCCCCTCATGACAAGTTTGTTGTTGGAGGGTTCGTCTCCAAGCTCCCCGCTGGTTGGAGCAAGTTCTATACAAACATGCATAGGAAGAAAATAGAGATCAGTCTGAAAGATCTTCTGCAAGAAATTTACGATAAGGACCAGATGAAGGCTCAACTGAAGGTGGACGCTCTGTCCAAACAGATAGCTAAAGCCAACTTGGTCCACACCAAGGAATCCAAAGAAAAGCAGGCGGCTTCCCACAGCAAGAAAAAGGACCACAATAATCTGAAAGTGAAGGGGACTTCTTTCAAGCAACAAAAGTCAAAGTCTCATTTGGCTTGCTTCAAATGTGGCAAGAAAGGCCACTTCAAGAGTGAATGCAGATCCAAGTCCAAGCAATCAGAGGCTAAAAAATCAAAGCAAGGTGAGCCTAGTAAGGTTTCAATGATCACTGACGTTATTGCAATGATTGCTCAGGTCACTACGGTGGGGGCTGACTCTGACTGGTGGATAAAAACTGGTGCCACCTGCCATGTCTACTCAAGCAAAGAATGGTTCACCATATACACACCAACTTATGAAGTTGTTATGGTGGTAAACCAGGCACAAGCTGAAGTGCAAGGGATCAGGACGGTGGTATTGAAGCTGACTTCAGGAAAGTCTCTGACGCTTCAAGGTGTGAAGCATGTACATGCTATCACAAAGAACATGATCTCTGGAGGCCTATTCTGTAACACAGACCTAAGGATGGACATCAATGTTGGCCAGATGGTGATATCCATAAAGGGAACATACTTCGAAAAAGTATTTTATACCAAAGAAATGTTTAAAATTTAGCTTGTAAATCAGTCCAGTGTTATTAATGCAATCGCTCATTCTGATTATACTCATGAGTTGTGGCATAATAGATTAGGACATGTTCATTGTAAACGAATAAATAGAATGTTTAGTCTAGGACTTATCTCCAAACGTAGGGGTAGAGAAGTGTGAAGTTTGTGCTCAGACAAAGATCACAAGGAAACCCTTTCCTCGGGTTAATCGAAGCACATATCTTCTAGAGTTGGTACACTCCGATATCTGTGACTTCAAACAGTTCTCTACAAAAGTCAGGATGAAGTATTTCATAACCTTCATTGATTACTTCTCAAAATACGCGTTCGTCTACTTGCTCAAGGCTAAAGACGAAGCGTTCGAGAAGTTCAAAGAGTTTAGGACCGAGGCTGAACGACAAACTGGACAAAAACTTATGAGAATAAGAAGTGATCGAGGAGGAGAGTACCGGTCTCATGAATTCGCATCATTATACAAAGAACATGGAATTATCAACGTGACTACTGCTCTGTATTCTTCTCAATCTAACGGAGTAGCAAAAAGGAAGAGTAAAACGTTGACAGAAATGATAAACTCAATGCTGTTGACTGCGGGTCTTCTAAAATGCTACTGGAGAGAAGCTGTATTGACGGCCACTTTTATTCTGAATAGAGTGCTGCATGCAACTTCGGACGTTACTCCTCATGAACTCTGGTTCAAAGTCAAACCAAACTTGAATGTTATTCGACTGTGGGGTGTCTGACATATGTGAAGCTCCCAGATCTGAAGATTCAGAAGCTCGGGACAAGGACTACGAAGACGATCTTCTTGGGTTATACTGAGAAGAGTGGTGCTCGAAGATTTCTTGATATTGAATATCAAATATCATTAAATTTTACGATGTAGAAAATTTTGAAGATAAGTTTGTAAGGCATAAGAATATTGTTCTTGTGGATATTCCGGAGAATAATGAGGGTGCGCAGGAAATTAAAGTTTCCAATAAGAACGTAGTCCATGAAGAAGTTGTTGTCGAAACAACTGTTGAACCATAGCTTGCTGAGCCGTCAACTAAGCGAGTGAGGAGGCCGAAAGGCATCAAAAATGACTTTGTCACCTATCATGTGCAAGCAGATCCGCTTACCTATGATGAGAAGATGAAGACCAGAGACGTTGTTTTTTGGAAGGAGACGATAGACAATGAAATTGATTCAATCACCTCTAATAACACTTGGGTTTTGGTTGATCTTCCTGAAGGAGCAAAACCCATCGGATGCAAATGGATCTTCAAGAAGAAGATGAAAGCAGATGGAACTATTGACAAGTTCAAGGCTAGACTAGTAGCCAAGGGATTTTTCAGAAGCAGAGGATCGACTACTACGACACGTATACTCTAGTAGCCCGGATGACCACCATCAGAATGTTGATTGCCCTTGCAACAATACATAAGTTGGTGATACATCGGATGGATGTAAAAACGGCTTTCCTAAATAGCGAGCTAACCGAAGAGATTTACATACAACAGCCAGAGGAATTTGTCATCAAGGGTCTTGAAGACAAAGTCTGCAAGTTGGTAAAATCTTTGTACGGTCTTAAACAGACTCCCAAGATGTGGTATGAGAAGTTTGACAAGGTTATAAGGTCAAATGGCTACAGGGTCAGCGAGACGGACAAATGTATTTACATAAAGTTCGATGATGGAAGAGGTGTAATCATTTGTCTTACTGTCATGCCCCGCTCCTGTAGGAGCGATTGTCCTCGCTAAGGCATGATGTCGCACGAGCCTAGATTGCGCTCGTACAAGGCGGGTTCCATAACAGCTGATTTCAGCGGCTGCGATGGGGTCGTCGCACAGAAGTCCCAAGCAGAGACATTAAATAATAGCAGCGGAATTTAGAAAGCAAACACAAGTCATTGCAAAACACTCTTTTATTGATATTGAAACAACGGTTACAATGGGCGCAAGGCCAAGTTTACAAGTCTCTCATGCTCACTTTTCTCTTATTTTACAAGTCACTCTGCTCTCTCTCTCTCTTCTCTCGATACAATGCTTGAGCCAGCGGAAGCTTCGGAAGGCGACGTCCATACATTATGTCCCGTATAAGTCTTGACTCTATGCGGCCGCACGCTTCGAATCGCCAAGGAACTCCATGCCTCTACGCATCCAAGCGAGCTCCGCGCCACGAGCTTCTACCTGTGCCTGCACATGTAAACTATGTGGGTGTCAGTACTCAACTGTACTGGTGGAATGAGCTCCTCGCCCACCCATACAAAATCAACACGTTTGATTTACTTTGTATAACATAGTTCCTTCTTATCAATTATCTTTCTACTCTTGCCTTAGGATCAATTTTATGACGAACGCCTTGGCATATTTGTGTCTGAGAACTATCCCATGCTTACAACAGTAACGTTAACTCATACCTTGCCTTATGACCCTTCTCGTGCCAACAACGTTAACCTATCAAGTCGTGTTTGCCTTACGGCCATAATTAGGGACGCAACTACACGATAGACTCCATTTCCGTGTGACCGTGCTACCGTACCGATAACATCCTTATCTTTGCCTTAAGACATTCTCGTTTGCTTATAATTGTTAACACCTCGACTCATACCTGTCTTTCATGCCAAACTCTGGGACGTAACGACTCGGTCGTGCCATGAACTCGATTCGTGCTTCAACATCTCTGAGGCAGTGCCTCCTCGCTTAGTTTTGTCTATACTTGTGTTATAACAACGCGGCCGTGCCTCATATTTCGAGGTTGTGCCCAATAACTCAACGTAACTTCACCCAACTTGCCCTACAGTCCTTCTCGACTTAACTCGCAATAGCTCAAGCCTAACTCATGCAACTCTATGCCAACGACTTAACACTCGACGCCATACCTCGTGCCGAAGTACGCCGCCTTTGTTGTAGCCAAATCTTAGGCCCAGACATTGTGTTCTCTAACTGCTTACACATTCAACTCAACTCAGTCCAAAGGCACACACGCGGATTGCCGTCCGTGCTGACACATCTATATGAATGGTCACTGGCATTGACTAGCCATCGTGGACATATCCTGGCATTCGGGACCCTTGTACCGCAGGTAGCGATCCCCGATGCAAGTCTCCGACCTACCGGTTGCCTATTGTCCAGCTCGGCTATACCCTGTTTCCTCCTAGGCCGAGTCGGTCCCGTGGCCCCGAGTTGCCGCTCGAAGAAACATCGCCCTTGTCGACAAGTTGTCCATGACCACGTTTTTAAGCTAACTTCTAGACTTAACGTAATTGCATGGTCTCATCATCATCACTTAGTTCCTTTGCTTTACTTCTTCCACTTTTTACTCTTCCTTTGTAGAGCCCAAACCAGGGTTGCCTCGACGACTGAACTACAGTCCCGACATATTTCTTCTTGGCGACTAACCATCGCTTAGACTTAACAGTCTTTGAACTCAGGGAACAGCTACAGCATATATAGCCTTCCAACTTAACTTGAACATAACGTATTTCCTTAAGTATCGACAGACCGTGGCTAACTTTCCACTGAACCAACCGTAGCTCGTGCCTTAAACCGACTCGTGTTCTACGCAACGTTATCGCCCAAGTCATACCTCATATGACGGGCCTTGGGATCGTGGGACTATTTAACTTAACAACTGCAGAATGAGCGGGACAGCACTTGGAATGACTTAGGTCGACCGGCATAACTTTGCCTAACTTACTCAAGCCTACAACTTAACCCGAGGGACGAGCAAAGGCTATGCCAAGCCTTGCATCGTGGAACCGTGCACGCTTTATCAAGCGTTTATGCGGGCGACGCCTATGACTTAGGCTAACTCTTAGCTTTTACACCAAAGACCAACTTTCCTTCTCCCAAGCCACGGGACGAAGGACCGAGTGTTATTTTCAAAGCACGTCGTGCACCAACTCTAAGCCGACCGTTGGACCTTTCCATATTCTAACTCAATTCGACCCGACGGAATTACTCCCTTTAGCTATGTGGATTCATCTTTTTTATTATTAAGCCTACTTGTGCAAGTTAAAAACATACGATTTATTATGTGAAGGCAAAGATGAGCCAAGTTCACCGAAACTACCCCACCTGAGCGAGCGGTCGCCTTGACCGTGCAATATCTTCACGCAGCCGTTGCAAGGCTAAGTCCGAACGCCGTCGGCTTTTCGATTCCCTCCGATTGACTGAGCGGGACGGGGCACTACATCATACACCACTCAGAAAAAGTTTCATCCTCGAAACTTACTGAGTACACTTATCGACTTATAACTTGATCCAATATCCTACGTTTCTCGCACATTCTACTCCTATGTGTTCCCTCAATCTGAGCCACGCTCGTGCTTATCGCTAACTTAGCCATTAGGCACACCAACCGATCAACCAACATTCTAACTCGTCTCAATTCAATGATCGCATTACCATCAACATTTCTTCGAAACTCGCGATCTCAAAATCCTCGACACTTTCCCGTTCCTCAAGTCTCACTTGATTTAACGTATCACTTAGTTGGATCATGCACATATTTTAGGCATCCCCAAAATACATGTATTTCAACCAAGTCTCGTGATAGCGAATTCCGCCGTCACCACTCGAGTCGGTTCGTGCACATATTCAAGCATCCCTGATATACGTGCATGTCAACCGAGATTCGCGAGTGGTGCCTATCACGCCCCAGAACCAGAATACTGGAGAGCGGGGGCAGACATAGCCAGCTACGTATATTGAAATGGATTCTATCTCGCTATACGGTCACGGCTGTCTAGGATACATGAGGGTTTATCTACAAGCCAGCAGTCTCTTAAGGTCAAGAATAAGCCTATTGTCTCAATCACAAGCAAGTAAATAGATGTTACAAGATGTATGATCATTAAATATACAATAATAAGGCGTCCCAAATATTACATATTCAGCTGATCATGAAGCTAGTCGTTACAAAATGTTAGGACTAGCAAGAGTTCAGTCATACATGATCAACCCTAGGATTTGTTAATCATGTTACAGCCCGTAGGCAGACAGTAAGTAAGTGCAATCGAGCTAATCAGGTGCTCATCGGCTAAACACCTCAAAAGAATATATTTTTTTTACAATAGAGCGGGAGAGCCAAAAATAACCCACTCGTTGCCAGGGTTCCGTCTAGTGGCCACCATCTGGCTGGAAGGTCGGTAGATCCTCTGGAGCTGCTCCAAAATCTGGCCACACAAAACCAGCTGGGTCAGACCCCAGAAAGAGCAAGTGCCACAAAGGAGGCTTCACTTAAGAACTAAAACCAGCAATCAGCACAGGAATATAATTAATATAATAAAAGACTGGAAATATAAATAACTGGTAAAACTGGAAATAAGAAAAACATGCCCGGATGATATACGACGAGATAACCATGGAACTATTCAGATAGCTAGGTTACAACCCGTAAACCAAACAAGGACCGGGGTTGTAGCCCTTCGTCTGAACGGAGCTTGGTTTCTCACCATTTATCGAGAAAATAAATACAAACATGCTGGTCATGTAACAGTCTGGAACAAGATCAGGGCAAGACTAGACTTGCTAGGCTCCATCCAATCATTTCACGGCCAAGCAAGAATTATGGCTTGATACTTAACTAACTAGGGTTGTCACAAGCCTAATTACTAACAAGATGCAGTGAGATTATTCTACAGCCACAGGCCCTGCAGACCATCCAGGTTACCCAGGTCGAGAGATTAGGGTTGAATTCAGGTGGGTACATCGTCCAGGAAACGCATGTACCCTTAAGTAGCTTGAAGGGTGCAACACATGGCAATGTGCTGGAAATGTGCCCTACTCGACGGCAGGCTACAGATCCCAAGCGCGCCCAGGTAACGGGATTGCCTGTAGCTGGAAGATCTTTTCATGACTAATGTATTAATCTAGTTGTTAACCTTAGTCCATTTTAGTAGGTACTCCTGGCCGTGGTACTCAGGAGTCCCATCCTAGACATGATGTAAGACAGGACTGGTTTATTTGTACAAGCATAATCACCCACGGTGTCCAGGATGTTCATTCTTGTCAAGTCATGTCATGTCAGGTAGCCGTCGCAACATCTTATCAAGATATAACATGTCAGGTTTATCATGTCAAGTGTACTTGTCAGGAGTGCGCCACGACGGGCCACTATCAGGTCATGTCAGGTCATTATGTCAGGAGTGTACCACTACGGGTCACTATCGTGTCAGGCTCAGGTATCATTTCTAAACATATCAAGTAATTTCGAGAATTATCAAGTTCAGGTCAAAAGGCGTAAGGATATAAAATGGACGTTAAATATCTAATAAAATATCAATATACAGGGCTATAAATCCAGGATAAGGAAAATAAAACCAAACTGACATGCTAATATAAGATCAAGACTGCCAAAGGCCATACGCTCAGGTAGGCATACGCTCAGGTAAGCATACGCTCCCAAGATAGGCAAGCGTACGCTCAAGCCAGCGTACCAAAGGGTCCATACACTCCCAATGGGAAGCGTACGCAAGGGTCAGCGTACACAAGGCACGCTCGAACTACAGGTCAGCGTACGCTCAAGCTAGCGTACGCTCAAGTCAGCGTACGCTCGAGCTAGCGTACGAAAAGACATGCTGCCAACAGGCAGCGTATCAAGGTGAGCGTACGCTCGCTAAAGAGCAGCGTACGAAGGCTAGCGTACGCTCGCTAAAGAGCAGCGTACGAAGGCTAGCATACGCTCGCTAAAGAGCAGCGTACGACTCAGCGGCATAAGCTAAAAAGCTAGCCCACTGTTCACAGTCTTCTCCAGAGGGCAAGAACAGCAAGAACTCCAAGGATGGAATCCAAAACTCCAAATGCTCATAACTTGGTCAAAACAAGTCCGAATCCAACTTTCCAAAGGTCAAAATTGGGTAGAAGGAGATGCTCTAAAACATGGAACCATCAAAACTTGAAAACAAAGAAGTTTAATAGATCAAAACCACCAAAATCTGAAAGTAACAAAACTCTAGATCTACAAGAAATAAAGCCTCAAAATGGAAAATGACAAGTTCTAATGTGGTTTAGAATCATGAGAAGAAGCTAATGGAACCATAAAATGAGTTCTCTTGTGGAAGCAAGTTGCACTTGCCTAAGGGTTGGGGAGTTGTGGAGAGGAAGGAAGAAGAAGAGAAAATAAATGAGAGTTATGGAGGAGAGAGAAGGTTGGTGGAGAAATAAATATCATTGGTTGGTGGTAGGTAGGGGGTTCACCTTGGTCCATGATGGACCAAGCAACCAGCCGGCCAAACCAAGAAAAACTCAAACCGAGAGTTAAGCCAAGCCAAGAAAACTAAACAAGGAACAATACAAGAAAATACGTACACGTATTTCCAAAATACGTAATACGAACCATAGGCATTACAGTGCCTCCACAATTTCCTATTGTTTCGCACTCGGACGTCTGCCTAACCGCTAGGCTATGTCTTTCCGTCAGTATTGGAATCATAGTTCCCAAACAACAATATCAACACTGACCCCATCCTAAGGTCAAACCAAATTGATAGTACGGGATTTTCTATCCAAGCTCGTATCACTCCGATTTCTATACTTGGAGCATAGATTGCCTACACATATCTCAACATTTGTCGTACGGGGTCCGAGTCATTCAGCAAAGCCATCCTATGACAACTTACGTTCAACCAATTCCACGACATGTCGATATCACTCGTTCATCAAGCCATTTTATATAGTCTATCTCTTTGAACACGTTCGACATAGATCGCCTATCAATCTTTCTCAAATCAAGCACGCTACGACACAATTCATCGCTAATCCATAATTCACATTTTATACTCCCTAAGTCGTTCATCCTAATTCACGTGATCAATCACAAGGTCGTCTGACTTAACAATTAATATGTTACGCCCCGATCTCACGCGAGTCAGATTATCTACGGTTGGCACGAATCACCATGCATGTTCCCACGAGATAATCATTCTCATCGGAACGTAACTGTCGTTTTGTGTACAGACTAATTCATTCTCGATGCGTGGATTGGACCCACCCAATCCTCAAATTTATTTCATTCATCAATCGCAAGTCCTAACATCCTCGAGTTCACCTTCGCATCAAGCTAACAAGTCGAGACAATCAAAGTTGCCGCGTCCCGATTTTCTGAGTTCGATCATTCCCGCGACATGAATCACCATGTCAGCGCTCACGCGGAACGATCGCCCCTAATCCGACACAACGCATATACGAGGCTAGAGTTGCGCTCGCGCAAGACAAGATCATCGACGTTGTGGTTATCCGCGTAACCATCAAGACACAATCATTTTCATCCAACATTCATCTCGATCAAAATCCTAAGTATAGCATCCAACCGAACAATAACAATTGCACGATCGTCATTCGTCGAGTCAGAGTACCTCCGAGTTATCGCATATCGATCTTTGATATGCCTCAATACCATCAACGATATGCATAACCTAACGATCTTCCTTTTGCAACCAATTTCGAGTCGTGCGAATGATGCTATTATCCGACTGGATAATCTCCTCGACATTCAAATTCAAGTTCGATCATTATCTCTCGAATCATTCCCAACATCAATTTCCCTCAAACCCAAATTTGCGTATCGTTCATCCCTCTGTCTTAAGTCATCGACCAACTTATTTTCTTAATTTGCATCATTCCTTTGCTAACTCAAATCATCGAGCAACATTCAATCCAATCCTTAGAGTCATTGTGTAACTTCAAAATTCAATATTTCATGCACGCTACCTTCTCATCTGCTAACTTTTCGTATACGATTCGTATCAATTTTCTCGATCAAGTCATCCATTTGTACACCCTAACTTTTCCTCGATTTGATTTCACCTACTCAATTATTTTGTCTTTCATACTTTCGTAATCCTCAATCCCGTACATGTTTCATGCGCATCATTTTTAATCTGTGCGAATCAACACGTCAAACTTCAAAGCTAAACTTTATTCAATGATACTCACTCTACGGCTTTGCATAACGCGACGCTTACTGATAGACTCATTGACACCCCATTGTTTTTCATAAATAAATTCACTTTATTTATTTTGTATCTGAGAAAATTACAACTGTAGGAATCTAATCTAGAAGACGATTACTTTATCCCTTGGACGATGCGATGAAGAATACTCAAACTTTGAAGAACTTGGACAGCAACTGGGCAATCTCTCTGTTCTCTCTGAAATTGACTGTAGTGTCTGATAAAGATGAAGAAACTCTTTTTTTATAGAGTTCAGGATAACTGTCCTTAAGCATACGCTCAGGTAGTTACTTGACGTGTGCATAACTGCAGGGACGCGTGGCTAATTCTGATAGAGACACATTAGCATGCGGTTGAAAGTAGTAGAGCATGTTCAGGAGAGATTGATGGCATGGATGCCACATTACATAACTTCTAGAGAAGTGGATAACTGGGTACAGGACACGTGAGAACGTGTGTTGACTGTAATCCTGGATATGGTTGCTGTAATACGCTGCCTCGTTGAAGGAGAGTTATACGCTGACTTGGATGATGTAGAAACAAAATAAAGCTGATACGCTTACTGGAGAAGAAAAGAGTCGTACGCTCACTTGATGAGGAAGGAGTCGTATAGACTTTATACGCTCACTGGAGAAGGAAGGAGTCGTATAGACTTCCTATGCTCAATGAAGAAGGAAGGAGTCGTATAGACTTTATACGCTCACTGAAGAAGGAAGGAGTCGTATAGACTTCATACGCTCACTGAAGAAATGGCCACGTGGCCATCATCAATCTTCTCTGATACGCCATATCTTCAAATAACTGTCCAAAGATTTTCTCGAGCGTCGTGACTGCAGATATGACGGCTGATAGACTGTCAGTAATAATGACTTTACATTAATGATCTGCTGAGCTGTCCTCGTAAAAGACAAAACCAACTCTTCGAATACATATACGACGGTTGCTCTTTTCATGACAACTATCTTTGCACGAAAGACGAGACGTCAGATTCATTCTTCATTTAATATATGTTGTACTGCCACTTTAAGAAGAAATAATAAAATATCCACTAAGCGTATGGCTTTTGATAAGCGTATGGCCTTGAGCGTATGACAGCGTGTCATAATTTTCCACATCCTACAAGACCCCCTTCAAAGTTTTCGAACTTTATGAGTTTCAAAAGTTCGAAATTACTTTGAATAAAAAAGTGGGAATGAGTCTTGACACGCTGGCATTAAAAAAATGAATTTATTAAATGTCATGATGACTCTTCATTTTTCGAGACTGATTGAATCTGATTTATGGAGGAATATGAACCGCCAGCAAGCTTTGTTATATAAACTGAGAAAATTCAGTTTTTGACATTCATTTCTTGTAACCATGACTCCAAAGGAAGCGGCTGAAGAAGAAGCACGAAAATTAGGTTTCTGTGCCCATGGTGACCCCACCTTTGGAGGCAAAGAACCGGAGCCCTTCGTCATCGAGTTCAAAGATGACCCCACGCAGTTAGCCAAGAATTTCTTGGGTTACTTCGGTCTGGACGGCTCCTCTACTTCTGATGGACGGAGCCTCGCAGAGAAGCGTGAAATGCTCGCTGCTCTGTTGCACCGCATGGGGGTCCAAAGCGTAGAAGAGTTAGGCGTCAAACTTAGCCGCTCTGGAAAATAGAGCATGACTTTGTTGCACCCCTTTCTTTTCCTCTCTTTTTTTGTTTTTGTAAGGCCATCAGTGCCTTAATGAAATGAATATTCAAGAATTCTCCGTTTAGTATAATTTTGTGTTGAAAACTAACGTGCACCAATGAATAACTGTAGATTACGCTGTAGGTTACGCTGTCTTCCAATGTTGTAAGTTACGCTGGATAGCGTACATCAATGAATAGCATGCACCAATAAATAGCTGTAGGTTACGTTATCTTCCAATGTTGTGGAAAGCACTCTTTGAATATTTCCAAGGCTATGCTGGTTTCCAAAGTACACGTGGCACTCATTGCATATTTTATGAGCGTTATTTGTGGATCCTTTCCAAGAATAGGCTTGCGCTCCATACTTTAAAATAGACAGAAGAGTTTCACAGAACTCATCCCCATCTTCTTTTTCTTCTTCTCTTCTCTGAAAATGAACGTGAGATTTCACTTTCGAATCGGAAAGCAAATGCTTCTAAATGTTCAAATTCTGAGCAATATGTCAGACATCAGTTTGCTAATTCTTAGCGTCAAACTTGAAGGTAAGTCTGGCATAATACACGTACTGTTTTTGCTGTTGAAAATAAGCTTTCTGTCTCTGAGCGTGCTTGACCAACCAGTACGTTTCATATGACATTTCTGTTGATTTAATTCTCTTCTTCATGCTATTTTTCGCAGAAACTTGGCTAAAGATTTTCTTCAGAACTGGCATTGGTGATGTGGATGCTGTGGAGAATGTCCTTCTGACACCAACATCAGGGAGCTCATACGCCTTTGATGCGTAAATCAGATAACTCAGAACTCTTTGTGGGATAGAAGGGTCTTCCTCAGATGGTAGGAAGAGCCTTTATATACGAGAGTTGGATGGTGGAGTCAACTCTACTACCGAGAAATCGGGTAGTAGAGTTCCTTTCAAGGCAAAACCAGGAATTGTATCCCAAGGTTTGGATACATTCCTGTCTTCCTTGAGAGGTTACCCCCATCCACCAGTTGTATTGGCAGCACCACGACTTCGGGCTGCCAAACTCTGTGGTTCTCCTCTCATCTGAGAGAGAAGACCAGAGTTTGATTCCTGCTGATCTGGTCGTGACTGAGACCCAGACAGTCAGGAATTGCCACCAACAACGAACCTGACGGAGAAGGTCCGACGGAGAAGATCCAAAGAAGAAGATAGATCTCTATTAGGTTACCGTTATGGTGTAGAATAAAAATCCAAGATTTGTAATAGATTTCCATTATAATTTGTAAGAAAGTCTAAGAAAATGTAATAGACTTTTTTTGTGGTGAAATGGGAATGGAAATGACAATTCTTCTATGCTCAATGATTTGTATTTGTGGATGAATTGTGGACATGATAGATAATAAAATCATCTTTTCTGTTTTAGAGTATATAATATTATCAGAGGTATTATGGACATGATAATATATAGAAACTCGAAAGAAAATAGATTGATTTCTATGCAGAGGTCAAAATATGACAAATGAGTAAGTAGATTCGGAATTGATTCAGAGGTTATGAAAACATGATAAATAACGAATCCACACTTGATAAATTGATAGAAGATTATGAACGGATGAACAGTTAGGAAATGATGAACAGATAAACTGTCGAGTGAATGTAATAAATGAACGGATGAACCGTCAAGTATTAATGAACATGTGAAACGTCGGATGAATGTGAGAAATGAGTGGATGAAATGAATATCGAAAAAGAATACGTCCCTTCGATCCTTGTAACCATATACCTATAAATAAAGCATATATTTGAGTAAAAGGATCACACATTATCCTCTTTTATCCACAATATCTTCTGAAAAGAATACAAAGAAGGCTGAAGTCGTCTCCGAAGTTACTGAAGGTGCTAAAGAGCATCTACCTCCGCAGAAGAAAGAAATGGGCGAAAGCTCATCTACTCCCAAGTCGCCGAAAGATATCCTGGACTTCCTGGTCGAACCAGGAGAAACCGAAGAAGAAGAAGCAATGAGGCTGGCTGTCTGTCAGTTCTTGGTGCGGTCAGGAAAAGATGTATTAAATTCTTTTGCTGATTATGTATGTGGCCCTCGTCCTAAGTATGAGAGGGATGACAGTGATCTTCCATGATGATGTACTCTTTTTCTTGAAGAATTTGTCTCAAAATAAACTCTGTTTAAGGAAACTTTGTTTATCCTTCCCACTTTACATCAATTTTGCCTTTATTCACTGATCTTTAGACTCAGAAATCAGAAAGACTAAATATTAAAATATGATATTGAGATAGAAAATTCAGAGGTAATATGGACATGATTTTTTATTCAAGATCTTTATTAAAACCCCTGGGGATCTAATAAGACGAAATATCAAATTCTCTGGGAAGATGATACATGGTGGAATATCAATTTCCTCTGGGGATAACGATATTGAAATGACTTTTGTAGAGAAGAATTTTATATTTGCTGGGGAATGATGAAAATATTATACATAATATTTCTTTAAGAATTTGCCATTGATAGGCATCATCATGACTTTCCCATCCATAGAGGCAAGCTGGTATGCTCCGTTAGAGAAGACTTTATTCACTACGAATGGACCTTCCCATTTTGTATCAAATTTGCCTTTGCTCATATGTGTCATGGTCATAGGACGTCTGACGGTAAGGACCAATTCTTCCTTCTGATATGCTCTGATTTGACTTTCTGGTTAAAAGCTTTTGAGATTCGGGCCTGATACAGCTCGATATTTTGTTGAGCATACAATCGTTTTTCATCTAGAGCTTCCAACTCTTGAAGTCGAAGACGATCATTATTTTCTGTTGTCAATTCATTGGAGATTGCAATTCTCAGAGAAGGAATCTGGATCTCAAGGGGAAGAACAGCTTCACACCCATATACTAAAGAGAAAGGTGTACATCCAGTCGCATTACGAACTGTGGTGCGGTAGGCCCATAAAAATTCACCAAGCTTCTCGCTCCAGTTGCGTTTGTTGGAAGAAATGAACTTTTTCAAGAGTTTGATAATTGTTTTATTGAAAGCTTCTGCCAATCCATTGGCTGCTGGATTATATGCTGTAGAAGCTAAATTATTAATCCGGTGATCGTCGCAGAATCGAGTAAATTTCTGACTGACGAACTGCGGTCCGTTATCATGGATAATACGCCGAGGAACACCAAATCGATAGATAACATGATGTTTGACGAAGTTGATAACACTAAAAGTTTTAACTTCAGATAACGGGATTGCTTCAGCCCATTTGGAAAAGTAATCGGTTATTGCTAAAATAAACCGATGTCCTCTTGATGATGGTGGGTTGATGGGACCAATGACGTCCATGCCCCAAGCTTCAAAGGGCCATGATGCCGCTGTTGGATGTAAGAACTCTGACGGTTGATGAATAAAGTCTGCATGAATTTGACAGGCTTTATATTTCCGAGCATATTGAATAGCGTCAGCCACCATCGTGGGCCAATAATAACCCATACGTCGGATACGATCTTGAAGTTTAGGACCTGGTTGATGAGCTCCGCAAACACCATCATGTGCTTCACGAATTATCTGTTGTGTTTCTTCACCAGCAATACATCGGAGGAGAAGACCGTCGTAAGACCGACGATATAATGTTTTCGTCGTATGATTATAATAGAATCTGAGAGATCGACGTCGAATAGACGCTGCTTCACTCGGATTATCAGAAGTATATCATACAAAACAAAATCTATAAACGGGCGTCTCCAGTCTTCAATTATGGCTTCTGTTTCATTAGAAAAGACATATTTAGTAGAATCAGAGGAAGACGAGGACATTCTGTCAAACTTTAATCCAGCATCAAGGTTGAGAGAATCTTTGTCTGATTTATGAGGAAAAACTAAAGCCAAATTATTCTCAACACAGAATAGTTCTCGGTTATAAACCACTATCACTTGCTGACGTCTGATTGGTATAGCTAATACAGCAGCAAGATTAGCTAAAGCATCAGCTTCTGCATTATAGGCTCGTCGAACATGTTCAATAAAGAAGTCTTCAAAAGATGAGGCTATAGAGAGTGCTGCTCGATGATAAGGTATCAAATCCTGATGACGAACTTCATACGTTCCTCTGATCTGATTGACAATAAGCTTGGAGTCTCCATAAACTTCCAAATATTGAATATCTAGATGTTTAGCAAGTTGAAGACCAATGAGTAATGCATTGTATTCGGCTACATTATTTGAACATGATTGATCTAGAGAATAAGCCCTCTGAATAGTTAGTCCTTCTGGAGATACGAGAACAATCCCAACTCCAGCGACAATATCGCCGTTAGGACCTATTCTAGATGCTCCATCAAAGAATAGACGCCAGGTAGGAACTTCTTCAAAAATCAGATTTGAATCTAAGACTTCAACAGGAATCTCATCATATAATTTAGAATCTTCTAGAATTGCATGAGCAGCCAGAAAATCAGCAAGAGCCTGTCCTTTAACTGACTTCTGAGGAATATAATGCATATCGTATTGAGCTAACAAGATTCCCCAATTAGCTAGTCTGGAGTTGAGAATACCAGGTTTCTTCATCATAATCTTGATGGGATTCACTCTGGAAATGACATGAATCGTTTGACCGATAATATAATATCGCGTTTTCTGAACAGCAAACATTAATGCTAAGCATTCTTTCTCGATTGGAGAATAACGTGGTTCAGCACCTGTCATTGTGCGACTAAGATAATAAATAGTCTGTTCATGGCCATCTTTATTTTTTTGGGCAAGTAATGCACCAAGAGAATGATCCATGGCTCGAACATATAGAAGGAATGGTATCCCCGAGACATGAGGTACCAAAACTGGAGGGTTCATGAGATACTGTTTAATATCGTCAAATGCTTTTTGACATTCTTCGTTCCAGACGAAAGATATACCTTTCTTCAGAAGTTTGTTGAATGGTCTGCAGCGTCCTGATAAGTTGGAAATGAATCTCCTGATATAAGCAATTCTTCCTTGAAATCCTCGTAGCTCTTTTAAGGTGCGTGGAGGACGCATCTCTTGAATGGCTTTGATCTTCTCGGGATCCACGTGTATACCTTTAGCGGTAATGACGAAGCCGAGAATTTACCACTAGAGACGCCCAGGAAGGACTTAGTAGGGTTCATTTTAAGTTGATGTTGACGCATTAAATCAAAGATAGTCTTCAAATCTTAGATATGATCCTCCTTTCGTCGACTTTTGACTACAATATCATCAACATAGCATTCAACTATTTTTCGAAGATGTTCGTGAAATATAGTGCTCATTGCTCGCTGATATGTTGCTCCTGCATTCTTGAGACCAAACGGCATCACTGTATAACAGTATGTACCGATCGGCGTTCTGAAGGAAGTATGTTTTTCATCATCTGGAAATATTTTGATCTGGTTGTATCCCGAATACCCATCCATAAATGACATTCGTTCGAAACCACATGTGTTGTCGATCATGACATCAGTAATTGGAAGAGGAAACTCGTCTTTAGGACAAGCCGCATTGAGATCACGAAAGTCTATACAGACCCGAATCTTGCCAATCTTTTTAAGGACAGGAACGATGTTAGCCACCCATTCAGGATGTTGTTCCTCTCGAATAAATCCAGAAGCCATAAGCTTGTTGACTTCAGCTTCAATTGCATCCATGATGTCTGGACAAAATCGTCGCTGTTGTTGTTTGACCGGTTTAGCATTTGGCATGATATTGAGTTTGTGCATTGCAATCTTCGGATCTAATCCTGGCATATCTTCGTAACTCCAGGCAAAGACATCGATATAATCACGAATAAGCTTGATCATGTCTTGCTTATCTGTTTCTGAAAGACTTTCACTGATGAATATTGGTTTAGGAGAACCTTCTTCACCAACATCAATTTGGATCAGTTTATCTTCGGTAGGAGGTTCTCTCTGTTCGAACCTGAATTCCCATTGATTATCTAATCTTTGAGCCCATTGTTCCGATTCGGGTGATATTTCAAAATCATCCTCATCTTCATCATTTTTCTGCGGGCCATCAACAGAGACCATATTGACGGACAAAATAGAACGATGAAGATCGCCAATACTCGTGTCAGAATCCCAAGAGAGAGAATCAGAAGACTCAGATCGTTCGTCTTCATCGGACTTTGAATCTTCATGGACTATGTTGATAAAGGAAATAGGAGCAATGTAACCTAAACCACATTTTGTCCTTCCGTATTTTAATGGAGGAATTCGAACAGGCATTCTTCTTCCTTTTCCATTATTGAGACTGGTTCTAAAGTCATAACCCATATTCTTGATGATATTTTTGGATTGTTGACTGTAGCGACGCAGTTGTAACCTTCCAGTATCATCGTTTATGTCATCTTCTTCCAAGTTAGGAGGATTCTGGGAACCTTTATAAAAGAAGATTGGATTTTCTCCCTTTTTTTTAGCAGGGACCACGAAGTATGATTTTTGTATGGATTCCAATGATACGTCTGTATGAAGAGTTTGAACAACCCCTATAGTTAGTGACTCTAAGTTATCTAGCAATTGTAAATAACTTTGTACATGATTACAGACATCAATATACTGCAAAGGAGATGCTTCATTAATATTAAATACTGTATTTACAACAGAAGGCTGAGCCTTATCAGACTTAGTCAAATTAATGACAAAAGGGAGAGAGAAAGAGCGATCAGAAGTTTTGTTTCGATTAAGATCGATAACAAAAGGCTCAGAAGAGGTGAGCTCCCTTGAAGAAGATCGTGGATAAGTAGTACGTCCACTAACTGGAATGACTAGAGTATCTAGTCTAGCCTGAGAAGGAGGGGGAGTAGTACGTCCACTGACAGGAATTATCAGTGAGCCTTGTGGAGCTTGGGAAGACGGTACAGTAGTACGTCCACTGACAAGAATTATCAGTGAACCTTGTGAAGCCTGAGCAGGTGATGAAGTAATACGTCCACTGACAGAAATTATCAGTGAGCCTTCTTCGGATGATCTAACAGACTGCGGAGGAGTGATACGCCCTTTTACAGGAATAACAAAAGTGCCAACTTTTGCTATTTCATCATCATTATCCATAGCTTGCAAGACTTTTGAGTATTCATCTTTGTATATGCGAGCGTCATTGAAGTAAGCTTCAACTCCTTTGAATAGATAGAGATCCGCAACCTCCTTTTGAACTTCTCTATTATCATCAACATATTTGAAACACTGATGAAGAGTCGAAGGAACGACAATATGTTCATGCAAGAATGGTCTCCCCAACAGTGCATTGTATGAGCAACCATGATTGTCGATGATGTAAAAAGTAACTTTAGTGCGAAGATCGCCTATTTGAAATTTGAGGCAAATCTTGCCCAAAGGCTCACTTTTTCCTTGATTAAATCCCAAGATGGTAGTGATAGTGCTGGAAAGGCTATGTACAGGTATCTTCAGTGCGTCTAGCATAGCTTTTGGCATAATACTAAGAGCAGATCCTGGATCAATCAGGAGACGATCAACCTTTATAGAATCAATATATCCTGTATGATATAAAGGACGGTCATGTCGATTATCCTCTAGCAGCATATCGTCCTGCGTAAAGGTAATGTTTGGAATAAATTCCAATACATTATGGCAATGAGAAACAGGTTCTGTTTCCAATTTCTTGAGAAGAGTTAGGCAGGTTTCTGCTTGTAACAGTGCTTCACTTAGAGTTTCTCGAGTCTCTTTAGAGAGGCGTAAGAGCTCGAAAATTGATAATTTAGCTGGGGTATTGGCTAGTTGAGCTAATATATCAAAATTATAAGGCTTTTCAAGTCCTGTAGGAGATGACTTCTTCAATGGTTTGTCGAAGCGGACTTGTTGTTTGCCTTTGTCAGCTGCTGTTGGTTTAGAAGGAACTGTCTCAACAGGAACATTTAAAGGCTCTTCAGTAGAGACTGGAGTTGAAGCTGTAACCGAAGAAACGTCAGAAATTTCTTCAAGAATCTCAGCATAATCTTTCAGATATATTTTTTCCTGACCGAGTTCCAGCATGAACTTCAACTTCAGATTCTGGTTCAAGGTCTATAGAAACCATGCTGCAATTCTTTATTTTGCTCTTGGTTCTTTTATGTTTGATGAGAGCTTCATTCCAGAAACCAAGGCCAACACGAGATTGATTATGTCTCATAGTGATGGCCAAAGGTGCTCGGAGTCCCTTGCCTGAGTTCAAACCCGGAGCAGTGGCTAGATCATAACCCATCTTCGCCATAAATTCACAAGATTGTGAACTGTATAGATAAAAAGCAGGCTTGTACCTATCTTCAAATTGAGATACAGATTTTATTTCCGTAGGGAGTGAATTTCCTGCTGAGATGAAAGTAGAGGTTAGATAAAAATCGGGTGTGAAACTAGAAGTCACATTGCATGACTTAGTCTTCCCGAGCTTCTTTTTAGATGAGGAAGTCTTCCGAGGAAAAGAGGAAGACGTTTCAAACTCCGTCATTAGATCCGGGTGAATCCACATGATCTCTCCCTTCTTAGTTGTGACAGGAACAAGTCCGTCATTCTGTGCTGGTGGGATGTTTACAACTTCGAGAGTTGCTTTGGGGAAAGGAACAATCCCACTTTCCACCATTAAGGGGGGAAAGTCACCGAACTGCATTGAAATTACATTTGCTGTGACTGTTTTGTCTTTGGCTGTTAATGTCACAGCTCCTGATTTAATCATCTCTTGAATTTTCCCTTTTAATACATAGCAAGACTGGATTGTATGACCCAGCATTCTATGATATGGACAGTATTTTGGATGATCTGTCTTATTGGCTTCATCAGGCTTTTTAATTTCTGGCAATTGAATCTTATTACCTTTGAGTAAGCATTCAAAGATACCCTGAACATCATCATCATCGAAAGAATATTCTTCCTTCGGCCGAGGAGATCTCTGTTGTTGATTTGTTGGAGCTGGATTAGCTTGGGTAGTCTTTACCTCTTGACTACTGCTTTGGAGATTGACTTTAAGAGTTTCTTTCCTTTGTGATTGTTGGGTCGAGTACTATTGCTAGCACTCTGATTTGATTCCTTGGGAGCCATTTGTACCCCTCAGACCCTTGAAGGTCTCAGCACTGACTTTAGCAGCCTTGGCACTGACAATGAAAGAAGGCCAATCTTGGAACTGAGTAGACCCTGTCCACATGCTGATAATTGGTAAGAGATTCGACTTGCAAGTGTCGATGGTAACAGCATCGGGAGTTCCGAGAGGCATTTTGAGGGCTTCTCTTCTGAATCTTTCAATGAAGTCCTCGGTGGTTTCATTATTTTTCTGTTTAATTCTTATGAGGGCTGACATGGTCATGTCGTTGAGCCCTTCATAGAATCGTTCAAGAAACTATTTGCTTGAAACCGGCAAATGAGGTAATGCACCCATCAGGAAGACTTCTATACCATTCATAAGCCGTTCCTTTGAGACATCCAATGAACACCCGAGTAAGGAGGGCGTCACTTGGTTGCAGTTGATCAGTCATTACTTCAAAATGATTAATGAACTGACTTGGGGAGGTTGTCCCATCAAAGAAAGAGATGGTCGGAGGTTTGTATTTTGGTGGATACGATACCTAGCTTCCATTCTATCGGGTAAGGTTGCTTGATACCTAACCTTTGCAAACCATCCTTCTGTTTGAATGCCTCGAATTGAGTTCGGAGATTCTTTAACTCTTCAGAAACAATTCCAGAGGATTGGGGAGTTGTAACTTGTTGAGTGTAATTGGGAGGAGGGACTGCAGCATATGTACCACCCCCAGCTCCAGACTGACTTAGGAGTGGGTTGTACAGGAACATTAGATTGTACCCCCGGAATAGTAGAGGGTTCCGGGTTTGGAACAACAGGAGTATTTAATATAACTGGAGGAGCTGTCTGTTGGACTTGCTGAGTTGATGCTGAGCTTGCATAAGAGTGTGCATAGCATTCAACGTATCTGCCATAGCTCGCAACTGTTGTTCTAAGGAAGAAATCCTTTGTTCATGAGCTTCGGTGCTAGTTGAAGGTTCATGATCGCCCTCTGCCATGTAAGTGGTAATCATTCGAGGAATAGATGATGAAACAGTCTGTTCTGAATCATCACTATGTGAATCAGTATCTTTCCCAGGGCTTTTTACGGGAGTCAATACTGGAAAATTGGACTCTCCAAGGAAGTCTTCTGTGATCTCCGGATTACCCCTTGGATAGAAGAAGAAGAGGCTCTGGTCAAGGCTCCGGTCCTGGATCGGGTGCCGAGATAAACACCATCTTCAGAGTCTGATATAGCATCAGACCGTATGCTACCCCCAATATTTCTGGAGGTCATGTTGACAGAAGCATAAAGAGGTTCATCTTCATCCAACATTGGTTCATATTGAATCCGTTCGAAAACAGATTGTCTTTTTGGTGAACAACAACATTGAATTACAACTCGAGGTTGCAAGTTGCAACCATGCTTTTCATGGCAAATATGAGCAATATCATAGCCTGATGGAGTGTCAATTCTCTGTTTATTTTGCAAATATTCCCGGAGATCTGTAGGAACAGATTGGGAAGTACTTGAAGATAGTTTCTGTGTAGAAACTTGTCTTTTGTTCTTCTGTCTTCTTGGTTCCTGAGTGTATAAAGACTGATTAATTTGAGCCACATAGTTCTTGGCATATTCTGCATCAGGGTCTAATATACTTGTCTCAGTGGAACCGAACCGATTCTGATTAAGCTTGTTACGAAGATTCGTAGGAGATTTGACTTTGATATCAGTCTTGGATACTTGTAATTTGCCTTTCTCAGACCGAGAAATTTTGAGAGAAGGAAAATGAGTATTATTCCGACTAGGAGTCGGTAATAATCCATCTTTGGAGGAATTAGCCAAAAGGCGTTTTCCATTGTTTGATCTAGTAAGAGTACTAGTCAAATTAACTCCAGAGGTAAAGACCTTAGGAGTAGAGGAGTTGACTAGCTAAAGAGTCTTTCTCCTTGGTTGGCACAAGATGTGCAAGTTGAGGGAGAATCATTTGTATGTTCTGTGGAAGAGAACCCCCAGCCTGATTTTGAGAAACAGTCAAAGGACTATATCTGTTAGCATACGCTGATTTCAGTTTGGACTTCTGGTCATACGCTGCCTTTTTATTAGCATACGCTGGCTTTGGCTTAGCGTACGCTATATTGGCTTTTGTACGCTGCCTTCGCCGTACGCTGCCCTTTAAATGCCATACGCTCAGAGTCATCAATGGCTAAAGAGCCGACTGCTGTCGTAAGAGTAGAGGAAGAAGGGACGTTGACATGTTCAGAGATGGTTTTCCTTGTACAAGCAAACTTGGTTAAAGAACCAACTTTGTCAGCGTGACTAGGAGAAGCCACTGTTGCCGTGTTTCCGAGAAGCCGAAGTGTGCTTCATGGAAGTTGAAGACGTGTTCTTGTCAGCATGAGAAGTGACAAAAGCGTCTCGGACTGCTGCAGAAGACTTAGGGACATAGACGGAACGTCCCTTCTTCTTGGCAGCAGGAAGAGCGGAGGAAGCAGTGCGGCCCTCCTTCGCCTTGAGCATTTCTTCATAAGCCGATTGGTCGAATTGTACAACCATCGTCTTCTTCGTCAAGCCGATCGACGAAGTATCGTATTGAGTTGTTGCTATCTTGTTGGAGGAGACAGCTTTCCCCAGCAGAGTCGCCAATTTGTTTTTCATAAATAAATTCACTTTATTTATTTTGTATCTGAGAAAATTACAACTGTAGGAATCTAATCTAGAAGACGATTACTTTATCCCTTGGACGATGCGATAAAGAATACTCGAACTTTGAAGAACTTGGACAGCAACTGGGCAATCTCTCTGTTCTCTCTGAAATTGACTGTAGTGTCTGATGAAGATGAAGAAACTCTTTTTTATAGAGTTCAGGATAACTGTCCTTAAGCATACGCTCAGGTAGTTACTTGACGTGTGCATAACTGCAGGGACGCGTGGCTAATTCTGATGGAGACACATTAGCATGCGGTTGAAAGTAGTGGAGCATGTTCAGGAGAGATTGATGGCATGGATGCCACATTACATAACTTCTAGAGAAGTGGATAACTAGGTACAGGACACGTGAGAACGTGTGTTGACTGTAATCCTGGATATGGTTGCTGTAATACGCTGCCTCGTTGAAGGAGAGTTATACGCTGACTTGGATGATATAGAAACAAAATAAAGCTGATACGCTTACTGGAGAAGAAAGGAGTCGTACGCTCACTTAATGAGGAAGGAGTCGTATAGACTTCATACGCTCACTGGAGAAGGAAGGAGTCGTATAGACTTCCTACGCTCAATGAAGAAGGAAGGAGTCGTATAGACTTCATATGCTCACTGAAGAAGGAAGGAGTCGTATAGACTTCATACGCTCACTGAAGAAATGGCCACGTGGCCATCATCAATCTTCTCTGATACGCCATATCTTCAAATAACTGTCCAAAGATTTTCTCGAGCGTCGTGACTGCAGATATGACGGCTGATAGACTGTCAGTAATAATAACTTTGCATTAATGATCTGCTGAGCTGTCCTCGTAAAAGACAAAACCAACTCTTCGAATACATATACGACGGTTGCTCTTTTTATGACAACTATCTTTGCACGAAAGACGAGACGTCAGATTCATTCTTCATTAATATATGCTGTGCTGCCACTTTAAGAAGAAATAATAAAATATCCACTAAGCGTATGGCTTTTGATAAGCGTATGGCCTTAAGCGTATGACAGCGTGTCATAATTTTCCACATCCTACACCCATATTCTCAATCGATCGATCGACATTCCTGAGGCTATCACATACACCACTCATGGATGAAGTCATTCAACAAATCCTCAACACTATCATTCGAATCCAAATTGACTTCTTTAAATTTTTCTTTCGAACCATTCCTCAATTTTCAAGCACGCTCATCTATATCGCACCGACGTTATCGTCTCTCGATACAACCCCTATCGATAATCGTTTCACTTTACTCAATCGAGTTCAACTCATTATTGTTCGACACTATTCAATTCCCGCACTCTACTTTTCTAAGGTCGACGCAACTTTGGTGTATATGCCCAGCCCGACTTAGCCAACCATGCTTATGCGAACCAACTTTTTGTTTTGTTACCAAAAACTGTTCGACTACGTTTTGCAAATTATTTAGACTTATTGTATGGACATCCCGTGGGACATTTAAGAGAGAGCGCACCAAGGATATCAACTTTGCGGAAGTAACATTTCAGAGTTTACGGAAACAACAAAGTTAAAGAATTCAATCGGTAGTCCAAGGACGTAAAGCCGTGCTCTGATACCATTATGTCACGCTCCGCTCCCGTAGGAGCGATCGTCCTCGCTAAGACGTGATGCCGCACGAGCCTAGATTGTGCTCGTGCAAGGCGGGTTCCATAACGGCCAATTTCAGCGACTGCGACGGGGTCGTCGCACAGAAGTCCCAAGCAGAGACATTGAATAATAGAACAAGAATTTAGAAAGCAAACAAAAGTCATTGCAAAACACTCTTTTATTGATATTGAAACAACGGTTACAATGGGCGCAAGGCCAAGTTTACAAGTCTCTCGTGCTCACTTTTCTCTCATTTTACAAGTCACTCTGCTCTCTCTCTTCTCTCGATACAATACTTGAGCCAGCGGAAGCTTCGGAGGCGACGTCCATACATTATATCTCGTATAAGTCTTGACTCCATGCGGCCGCACGCTTCAAATCGCCAAGGAACTCCATGACTCGACGCATCCAAGCGAGCTCCACGCCACGAGCTTCTACCTGTGCCTGCATATGTAAACTATGTGGGTGTCAGTACTCAACTGTACTGGTGGAATGAGCTCCTCGCCCACCCATACAAAACCAACACGTTTGATTTACTTTGTGCAACATAGTCCCCTCTTATCAATTGTCTTTCTACTCTTACCTTAGGATCAGTTTTATGACGAACGCCTTGGCATATTTGTGTCTGAGAACCATCCCGTGCTTACAACAGTAACGTTAACTCATACCTTGCCTTCTGACCCTTCTCGTGCCAACAACGTTAATCTATCAAGTCGTGTTTGCCTTACGGCCATAATCAGGGACACAACTACACGATAGACTCCATTTTCGTGTGACCGTGCTACCGCACCGATAACATCCTTATCCTTGCCTCAAGACTTTCTCGTTTGCTTACAATTGTCAACACCTCGACTCATACCTGTCTTTCGTGCCAAACTCTGGGACGTAACGACTCGGTCGTGCCATGAACTCGATTCGTGCTTCAACATCTCTAAGGCAGTGCCTCCTCGCTTAGTTTTGCCTATACTTGTTTTGTGACAACGCGGCCATGCCTCATATTTCGAGGTCGTGCCCAACAACTCAACGTAACTTCACCCAACTTGCCCTACTACCCTTTTCGACTTAACTCACAACAGCTCAAGCCTAACTCATGCAACTCTATGCCAACAACTTATCACTCGACGCCATACCTCGTGCCGAAGCACGCCGCCTTCGTTGTAGCCAAATCTTAGGCCCAGACATTGTGTTATCTAACTGCATACACATTCAACTCAACTCAGTCCAAATACACACACGCGGATTGCCGCCCGTGCCGAAACATCTATATGAATGGTCACTGGCATTGACTAGCCATCGTGGACATAGCCTGGCATTCGGGACCCTTGCACCGCAGGTAGCGATCCCCGATGCAAGTCCCCGACCTACCGGTTGCCTATTACCCAGCTCGACTATACCCTGTTTCCTCCTAGGCCGAGTCGGTCCTGTGGCCCCGAGTTACCGTTCGAAGAAACATCGCCCTTGTCGACAAGTTGTCCATGACCACGCGCCTACGCTAACTTCTAGACTTAACGTAATTGCATGGTCTCATCATCATCACTTAGTTCCTTTTCTTTACTTCTTCTACTTTTTACTCTTCCTTTGCACAACCCAAACCAGGGTTGCCTCGGCGACTGAACTACAGTCCCGACATATTTTCTCTCGGCGACTAACCATCGCTTAGACTTAACATTCTTTGAACTCAGGGAACGGCTACTGCATAGCCTTCCAACTTAATTTGAACATAACGTGTTTCCTTAAGTATCGACAAACCGTGGCTAACTTTCTACTGAACCAACCGTAGCTCGTGTCTTAAACCGACTCGTGTTCTACGCAACGCTATCGCCCAAGTCATACCTCATATGACGGGCCTTGGGATCGTGGGGCTATTTAACTTGACAACCGCAGAATGAGCGGGACAGCACTTGGAATGACTTAGGTCGACCGACATAACTTTGCCTAACTTACTCAAGCCTACAACTTAACCCGAGGGACAAACAAAGGCTATGCCAAGCCTTGCATCGTGGAACCGTGTACGCTTTATCAAGCGTTTATGTGGGCGACGCCTATGACTTAGGCTAACTCTTAGCTTTTGCACCGAAGACCAACTTTCCTTCTCCCAAGCCACGGGACGAATGACAGAGTGTCATTTTCAAAGCATGCCGTGCACCAACTCTAAGCCGACCGTTGGACCTTTCCATATTCTAACTCAATTCGACCCGGCGGGATTACTCCCTTTAGATATGTGGATTCATCTCTTTTATTATTAAGCCTACTTGTGCAAGTTAAAAATGTGCGATTTATTATGTAAAGGCAAAGATGAGGCAAGTTCACCGAAACTACCCCACCTGAACGAGCGGTCGCCTTGACCGTACAATGTCTTCACGCAGCCGTTGCAAGGCTAAGTCCGAACGTCGTTGGCATTTCGATTCCCTCCGATTGACTGAGCGGGACGGGGCACTACACTTACGTGGACGACATGATGATCCTAGGTATCGATATGGGTTGTGTCACGGAGACAAAGAAGTTCATCTTGGCTAAGTTCAGTACGAAGGACTTGGGAAAAGCTGATGTGATCTTGGGGATCAAGATCATATGGACAAAAACTGGACTGACGTTGTCACAGTCTCATTATATTGAGAAGATGATCACACGCTACGGGTATCAGGATCTTCCAGTGATTGATACGCCTTACAGGTGTGATATAAAGCTGAAGCCTAATTCGAAGGAAAGTGTCAGACAACAGGAGTATGCTAGCGTCATCGGAAGTTTGATGTATGCTACTACTGCCACAAGGCCTGACATAGCTTTCGTCGTGAGAATGCTGAGTTATTTCACGAGTAACCCAAGCATTGAGCACTAGAAAGCTGTGAAACGGGTAATAAGATATCTCAAGAAGACTCAGACAGATGCACTGTACTACATCGGAGATCCGCTGGTATTAGAAGGCTTCAGTGATGCCAGCTGGTGCTCAGAGTTGGAGAGCGAGAGATCCATAGATGGATTCATTTTCACAATGGATGGAGCTTCTATATCGTGGAAGTCGAAGAAGCAGACTATGCTATCTCGTTCCTCTATGAAATCTAAGTTCTTTGCACTTGATACCGCAACAGAAGAAGCAGAATGGCTTCGGGAACTCATGTATGATCTTTCAGTGGTTGGGACACAAATGCCGGCGATTCTGATATACTGCGACAACCAGGCAACTACGACGGTGTCTTCAAATGATCTCTTCAATGGAAAGAAGAGAACTGTACGGTTAAAGCACAGGGCAGTGCACGATCTCATCAAGAGAGGTGTTATTGCATTGATTGATGTTCGAAGTCAGGAGAACCTGGCAGATCTGTTCACAAATGGCCTCAACCACCAACTGGTCGATGACACAGCTTGTAAAATGGGCTTAAAGGCAATCTAATATTATGTTATTGTAATCCTACCATAAATTTTTATGTTATTAGTTCAAAAAAAATCTACTAGGCATCTAGCTTTTGGTTCAAGGGAGGACCACTAACTAAAAAAATATTATGAACAGTGGGTACATGTCCTCTGTGGCATGGAAAGGTTACAGACCTACAACCACTGTTGTCTACTAAATATTTTTTGCAAAAAACGGATCCTGTGATGATGATGGCTTAAACGCCTTAATGAGTTCTCAAGCAGAGTGAATGCCTGGTGTGCTTTACAGGAAGCACGGTAGCACATCACTACAAGGAGTGTAACTCTATGCTACAGTGGGTGACTCTACCACAAGGTTCCCAGGTAGGAATAATACCTCGACTTTACAAGCCAAGTCATAGCGGCATAGCACTGCAAATAGGCAGATAGCCTAATGCTGTATAATGAAATTAAAGAGTTGCAGATAGCACTACAAAGGGGAGGATGTCCTCATATTACAGTAGCATGACACTACGATGAGGTACCCAGATAGGGGTAAAGCCTCAGCCTTGTAAGCCATGTCGTCCTGGGTAGTTTGGCACTACAAAGAGGCTTATGACCTCATGCTATAGTAGTATGACACTACGATGAGGTTCCTGGGTAGGGGTAATGCATCGACTTTAGGCCATATCATAGCGGCATAGCACCACAAGGGAAGCGCAAGGCTTTATTCCATGTATCTTTAATAAAGAACTTACCTATAGTGTATGGACAGAGATAGCAGGCCGACTTGAGGGTAAACTTGTAGATGTCCAAAATGATACACTGAAACCAGGATGGTACAGGGCCTTTAATGTGCAGCCAGAAGTACATGTAACTACATTATGTGAGTGGAAAGAATTGCATCTATGATGCATAATTCAAGGCTTAGTCCATTCTTGTATTATAGTCTGTTGTTTGACCCATACGGGAATATTCAAGTCGTCAGCGACATCTATCCTAATGCATGATGGACAGTTAGTGTAGGGAATACTCAAATCTATATATCGAGATATGTGCAAAATTGTTGGAGCTTTTCCTTGACATGTAGAGAAAGCTCGCTTTCAATACATATGTAGTGTTATTTAGTCCTACATTGGAAAATCATCATGAAGCGTATCTCAATATATACTTGGTATGTGTTGTTGAGATATGTACACTTGGTATTTTACTAGGAGGTAAGAATAAGACTCCATGTTAAAGCATTAATGCTTTTTGCTCATGGAATTTATTTCCTTTGGAGCTGTCTCATAGGGGCTTAGCGACTTCGATTCGAACTCGGACTCATGAGGCGTAATGTGGCATTTTGTTGGCACATTTTGTACTTAGCACGTCAGCATCGTCGCTAGGTGTATAGTGGGCTTAAGTTGTGCTCGTTGTGCGAGCCTTTGTGCAGCCGATTGTGCGTCAGTTCGAGTGGCCCGATAGCACGACCAATTGGTACTGACCAATTGGCATGGCCAGATAGCGCTGCCCAGTAGCGCGCCAGATGGAGCTACCAGTTGGCACGACCTGTTGGCGCGGCCTAATGACGCGCAATTGGCGCGTAGTGAGCGTGTGCGTAGTTGGCGTACGGTGAACGATTGCGCGCATTGTGCGCTGTTAGCGTGCGCTATGCACAAATTGGCGCATGCTGTGTACCAATTGGCTCAATCATGTCTGTGCAAGATTTGAGCGGTTACGGAACGTTCGGTGCAGTTTTTTTCCCATCCTGAACGTTCTGTATATCGAGTAGTTACTAGGTGTACCTATATAAAGTCCTTATCTTCTCTCTCAGGAAGCAATTCTCATTATCTGAAATTTTCTTAAAAAATTTTCTAAGTTCAGAGCAGAGAAGACAGGTACTTTGAGAGCAGAGTTTCGCGCCATCCGAGAAGTCAGAAGAGTGAAGTGTTCCGAAGTTCTCCATCGAACTTGCTGGTTCCTGGAAGCTGTTCGTGTGAGGCGAATCAAGTTTTGAGCGCCGGTGATAATCCACCCAGCAAGCCTTTTCCTTCTCTGATCTAATCAGAACCTTTTGTTCTTCTTTACTCCAATTGCAATTCGTTCTGAACGAGAACAGTTCTGATCTAATCAGAAACTGTTAGTAGAATTTTGCTACTGCTGCTATGAGTTCTTCTGTGCCTTCTTCGAAGTGACACATTAGATCTTGTTTCTCAGAATCCTCCGGGATCTCTGTCGTGCACCTTCTTCGAAGTGTTGTATAATTTCAGTTTTTCATCGAAAAAATATGCCTCGAGACTAACAATATTAATCATCAACCATTAACAATGCTTATTATTTAAAATCCTACATACCTTCCCTCTCTCCCCCCCCTATATATATATATATATATATATATATATATATATATATATATATATATATATAACCACTTATTATGCATCCACACTTATTATATAATCCACATTTATTATGTAGGCTGGACGACGGCCCAAAATCAAAGATTATATTTATAGGGACATCAACATACTTATGTCTAGAATAGAATAAGAATGTACACTGGAACATCCTCAACTCAAAAGAATTGTGGTTTAGTAGTTATCACGTTAGACTTACATACTAGAGGCAATATTTACTTATTTCTAACCCGTTCATTGACGAAATTGACTCTGAAATGCATTTTTTTGACCCTCAACGAATTAGCTTGGTTTCAGTATCCAATTCAAACTCGTAGCTTCCTTTACATTCTCGTCTTCTTCAATAGGATTGTTTGGTTCATTGAAAGTGGACAAGGGAATGTGAAAGTGGGTGGAGGTGGACAACAATTTTACAGTTCTAACTATTTGGTTAAACATGGAAGAAAGGAGCATGAACTTGGTATCATTATTATTTTCTAGTTTTTGTTCCACTTGTCTTATAAAAAAGAGGTATTTTCATTTTATCCATTTTTGAGTGAAAGTGAACGGAAGTAAAAAATTTGTTTTGATTTTTTAATTGAAGTGCATAATTTTGTTAATATTAAGTATTAATTTTTATCTAAGTTAAATAATTAGAATAAGTATTTTAGTGTAAGTAAATAACTAAGAGCATCCACAATGGAGATACTTCAAACAAATACTCTAAATTATTAGGAATTATGTAAATTATAACTTTTGGAGTGTCATCTTGATATTGGCACACAATGGTACACTCCAAATTAAACTCCTCAATCTTTTTCCTCATTATTTTTTTCATGTTTGGTAAAAAGAAATTCTTCCACTTTTTTCTTTTTATTTTTCTTCCTGGTTTGGTTAAAATTGTTAATATTTGTGGGCCCAAGAATTAATGTAGAGGAGCTACGATATCCTCCAAATCTGGAGTGTCTCTTAGCTTTCTTGTAATTTTCAAGTATGGCAAGTGTCCATTGCAACCTTTACGTGTTACAAAATTTGACTAAAGTCCAAATGTAGCACTTGAAATCTCTTTCACTGTGGATGCTCTAAAATAGGTATTCGATAATGTACCATACTGATATTATTTAATAAATTATAATTATTAAATACTTAAATTAAAATTTAAATGATTACTATTAATAAATAACTATTAATTTTGTTTGATAATTAACTAATTTTGTTAGTATTATAATGCACTTTTTGACCTCCTTCAAAAGATGCATCCAAATACAACTATAAATTTAATCACTCAAGTTATAAAATATTATTTATCCAAACACTAAAAATTAGTTTAATAAGATAAGAAATTATTTTTATCGAAAAAAAACTTATATATATATATATATATATATATATATATATATATATATTTTTTTTTTTTTTTTTTTTTTTTAATATATATATATATATATATATATATATATATATATATATATATATATGTATGTATATATATATGCATATATATATATAAGTTTTTGTCCGATAAAAATGATTTCTTATCTGATTAAACTAATTTCAATGTTTGCATAGATAATAGGGGGGCAGACCAAAAGACCCGCCCCCGGAGTCCTGCGGGAGGCCCCCTCCCCTGCACTGTTGGATCAAACGGACCGCGTGGGGCCCCATGCGCGTCCGCTTGATCCAACGGTCGAGGACGATGGGGCTCCCGCAGGACTCCGTGGATGGGACTCTCGATCCGCTCCCCCATATATATATATATATATATATATATATATATATATATATATATATATATATATATTCTCTTAAGCAACACATGCGGGCACAGTTAAATCGTGTGTCTTCCTGCACACGATTTTTAGCCGGTCGTCATGTCGTTTCGGACTCTTCGTGCTGATCTTGTCCGCACTGACTTTTTTATCATCGTCCTACACGTACGCCTCGCGCACATCCGCGAGCTCCAGAGCCTCACGGGATGGCCGACGCCTTTTGATGCCGACAACTCAACGTCTCGCTTCGCCCCCGACGCCAAAGGCGCCCCCGACGTCTTCACGACGCCTACGACAGCCGATGCCGCCCTGCCACCCGTTCCATGTGCACGACGTCCTTACGACATCTTTCCGACGTCCATAGGACGCCGCATGACGGGCCGCGTGGTTGGCCGTCGTTTATATCCGTGGTAGAATAGTGCCGTTACTCGACCGCCCGTGCAGCGTCTTAGCCGTTGAATTTTCATGCACGGGACGCCCCATTCTGTCCCACGTCAGCTCAGATTGTGGCCATTTTTTGTCAGTCCTATGATGTTGTGGATGTCCCGTATCGGACATGTCAGACTCACCATCGCCACACACACACACACACACACACACACACACACACACACACACATATATTGAAATATATACTTTCAATATATATATATATATATATATATATATATATATATATATATATATATACTTTCAATATATATATTTTTTCTTTATATATATATATATATTATATATATAAATATATATATATATATATATATATATATATATATATATATATATATATATATATATATATATATATATATATAAAGAAAAAATATATATATTGAAAGTATATATATATATATATATATATATATATATATATATATATATATATATATATATATATATATATATATATATATATATATATATACTTTCAATATATTATATATATATATATATATATATATATATATATATATATATATATATATATATATATATATATATATATATGAAAAATTTTCAATACAGCCCATGAAAAACTTTATATCGATACATCTCAAATCTGAACAACTGGATGTTCATCAAATGGTTCTGATTAAATAACTTTTTTAATAGAGGTCAAAAGTCAAAATCAGCATTAAATGATGTTTCCTACTCTATTATTCAATCCGAACCATTGGATCAACATCCAATGGTTTAGATTTTGGATGTATCGATACAAATTTTTTCATGAGATGTATTATAGAAGGACCCATATATATATATATATATATATATATATATATATATATATATATATATATATATATATATATATATATATATAGGAGGGATCCGCATCCCCTCATTTTTTGCATCCCCAAGCATCCCCATGTTAACAACCGTTGGATGTGCTTTAAGTCATCTAATCTTAACCGTTGGTAAATCAATGGTTAAGATTAGATGACTTAAAGCACCATCCAACGGTGTGAGTAGGGGGGATGCTTGGGGATGCAAAAAGTGCGGGGATGCCTATCCTTCTTCATATATATATATATATATATATATTGCAACATCAGCCAAACAGCATCAATGAGTCATTCAAAAGAGAATCAAAGGTTGGTGGATTAGAAACCTACAAGGTTCAGTACGACTGGTCCTTATTAAGTAATGAGTTGTATATGATCTGGACCCTTGTTAGCAATTCCGCAAACGGAAAAAATTCGGGACGACAAAAGTACGAGTATAGATCGGCTCAGTGGAAATAAAATACGTTCAAAAATTCGGTCAAATATTCAAAAAATAAAAATATTGAGGTTAGAAATTTTACATTCTTAAATATCTTGTCAAATTTGGTTAATTAAACAAGTTTTCAGCATAGTTTTTGTGCCAAATTTTTTAGTAATTTATACGAAACACGTTTAAATTTTCGCAGGATTAAAATTTATATACTGATTTGGATCTGTCAAAAGTACGTAAGTATTATACGTTTATGAAAGATACGGAAAAATTCGCGTATAATACGAGTTTTATTCGGGTGATTGCTAACAAGGATCTGGACCCTAGCCTAGAGCTACCTATAGGTTGACCTTGGGGTTGGGGTAATTCTATTTAAAAATAATTGGATAGGAAGCATTAAATTTCTCTGCAATTATCTGTAAGGTACAAAGTTTAGAAAAATTTGAAAGACAACCCCAATAAGCCTTTTAAAAGAGTGTAAATGTTGATTGCGGTTGGAAAAATTAACTTGGAAATTTAATTTTAGATTGGCAATTTACGCCTTGTCTGTGGGAATAAATTTTAGAATTATTTTGTATAAGGGTACCAAATTTATGATATAATTAGACTTTAGGTACTGGATTTGTCCGTTTTAGACTTTGATACTGTTAGTTTTTAGTGACACATTTTAGTGACGAACATTCGTCATTGAAAGCCTTATTTCGTCACTGAAAGTTCACTTTCGTCACTAAAATGTGTCACTAAAAAAAATCGAGTACCCAAACTTTAAAACGGACAAATCCAGTACCCAAAATTTAATTATATCATAAATCTGGTACCCTTATACAAAATAACTTCTTTAATTGTAAGAGCATTCACAGTGAATAAAAACAATAATGCTTCCTATGTTTTGGTAAGAGGCTCTTAATTGCTGGTAAAAACTGTAATGCTTCTTATGTTTTCGTTAGAGGCTCTTAATTGCTGGTGTCAAGGAATTGAATTGGTAAGAGCATTTTCAAATAGCGTTAAGTTTACAACTAATAAAATCCCTAACCTGCCTAATCCATTTTCAATCCTGCCTAATCCATTTTAGAAGTAAATTTACGTCCTTTTAAAGGACGTAAATCATCAAACAAAAATATATGCCCTTTTATATGGGTATTGGTGCTGTCTTTGAAATTTTCCTAAACTTTGGATCTTTCACGTAATCGAAAAAAATTTCAATGCTTCTTGTACAATTTTGTTGTTCTATTTATAATTTCCGCTGATAACTTGTGCACAAAGTGACAATCTGCTGCATCTATATGTTTCTGTGGCGCTCTTGTTGCTTATTGGTCAATTTGTGCAGAATGAGTCATATATATATATATATATAAACTTTTTTTTTTTAGATGATGGTGTCATCAGTCATATTATTATTTGTCCTTTCAAATTGTACCTTCAAATTGTCCCTCCTTACATGGTAGCTGACGTGACATATTGAAGTGACAGCTGACGTGACAAATTTTAAAATTAAAATTAACATTAACATAAAATTAACATTAAAATTAATGTTAACATTAATATTAAAATTAATATTAATGTTAACATTAACAATAATATTAATATTAACATTAAAATTAATATAATATTAACATTAATTAATATTAATATTAGTTAATATTAATATTAATATTAATATTAAATTAAACATTAAAATTAATATAACATTAATATTAACATTAATTAATATTAATATTAGTTAATATTAATATTAGTATTAATATTAAATTAACATTAATATTAATATTAATTAATATTAATTAATATTAATTAATATTAACATTAAATTAATATGGACAAAATTGGATAATTAATTTTTTGGGTTAAAATTTGTCATATTATCGGCCATGTCAGATAACACATAATATTATTTAATTTGTCACGTCAGTTGCTACATAAGAAAAAATATATCGGAGGGACAATTTGAAAATACGAATAGTATTACTCTATATAATATAGTATTTATTTGTTTCTAGATGATGGCTATGGGCGGCAGAAAACGAATCGCCACCAATGGTCAACTTGGTTGCCTGGGAAAGATGGTTGGTAACAACATAGTTGTATAATCTCCAGGTTGTCTGGACTCGTAACAAATGGGTCAAAAGATTAAATAGTTCCTTTTTGCATAAACTACTTCCTTTTTGCATAAACTAATGCACAGGTGTATGGTATCTTGTCTGTATGCTTTATTATTTACCGTATATCAGTGTTTAAAAAAAAAAATCAGATCGGAGATCGATCCGGACAGGAGATCGATCTGGACAGAACATTGAATTGAGTCAGACCGGTTCAACCACTACATTAATCTAAGTGGTCCAAGTTTAATATCTTCTGACAGTGATTTAGTATCCATGTCTCTGTTTGAGGCGGTATATAGGAGGGGAAGTTTCTTGGGCCATGGATGATTGGTTAAATAAGAAAAAGTTGAGGCAAATCAGGGAGTGCCTACGGGTTCAAAATATTTATACTCCAAATTTTATGTCGTGTCGAACACATATATCAAACAAGCCATGGATTCAAAATATATTAGGATACACCAAAATATGCATCGAATTCGTGTTATCGTGTTTGAAACATGTCATATCGAATCCGTGTCCGTGCAACGTAGGCCTCGTTTGGTTCGCGGAATGGAAGGGAAATGAAATCAATTTCTTGGCATTTCCTTTTCTTTGAAAAATTACAATTTCCATTGATTTTTCTTTCTAGTGTTTGGAAATGCCAAAGAATTTGGAAAGTAAAGTGAATACTTCAATGTGGGAAAGTGATTCCTTGCTTGGATGGATGTAATCACTTTTTTTTCCCCTAATTTTTCTTCTATTGGAAATCACTTTCCTTTCCTCCTCAATTCCTTTGGCACCAAACATAGAAAAGTAATCACTTTCCTTTTCCAACCCGATGATTCCGCGAACCAAACGAGACCTATAGAGTATCACTAAGCATATAATGACCATCATTATAAAGTCGACAAAATAAAAGTGAAATAAAATACAAGTTAGACAATGATAATTCCAATCCATAGCCGCTCCCTGATTTGCCTAACCTTTTCCCCTATTTAACCAATCATCCATGGCTGAAGAAACTTCCTCTCTACTATATTATCCCAACATAACGGTTATCTGCACTTCCTCTCATATGCCACCTCAAACAGAGACATGTATACTTGCTTAAGAGCCGTTGTAAGATAATTTCATACGATGTAGGTCCCAAGATATACTAAAATATAGTGTACACGATCAAAGCATATCTTTCAGCATCTGAATAGCCTCTCATACCGTTCTTTGTTACTAAAATATAGTGTGTTGGGTTTTGACCATTGTATTAGAAATTTTAGTCCCACATCGGGTAGGTCAAAGGAGTTGTATCTCTATATATGTTCTATGCTAGTTTAGAGATGTACATGTAGTGTGGAGGTGCACATGGATGTGCCATGTGGGGTTATTTTTCTAATGGGAAAAAGGTTAAATAAACAATTGAAAGCATTCATGCTTTTTGCTCTTGGGAAATTTATTTCCATGGGAGCTAAGCCCCGTAGGGGCTTAGCGACTCGGACTCGGACACGGGCTCGGACTCATGGGCTCATGAGGCGTAATGTGGCATTTTGTTGGCGCACTTTGCACTTAGTGCGCTGCCACGTTGCTCGATCAGGTTGCTCACAGGTTGCGCACAGGTTGCGCCAGGTTGTGCAAGTGGTGCAATGTGCGCGTTGGGCGTGTGGCGCAAGGTGTGCAAGGCGCACAAGGCGTGTGGCGCAGTGTGGTGCAAGTGGCTTTGTGCGCAAGGTGCAAGGCGCGCTGGTTGCTAGAGTGACACAACTTGCTTTAGATCGTGCCTGTGCATGATCTGAGCGGTTACTGCACGTTCGGAGTGGTTATTACCACGTCCCGAATGTTGTGCTAACCGGGCAGTTGCTACTCGGGCCTATTTAAGGTCTCTTCTCTCTCACAGGAATATAGAACACAGAACATATTCAGAGAGTTACGAAAGTTTACAAGTGTTTCTTAACACAAGTAAACAGAGCCTGTCAGAGAGAATAGTAGCTTTGCACCAGCGTTGCTTTTGCACGGGAGTCCGTGTACGATCCGAGGAGTCAAAAGAGCAGAAGTGTTCCAAAGTTCTCCGACGAACTTGCTGGTTCCTGGAAGCTATTCGTGTAGGGCGAATATAGCTTTGAGCAACGGTGATCATTCACCCCAGCAGGCAATCTTCCATCTTTCGCCTGTCATCTTCTTCGCTACTGTGAATTACGAAATCTTCTTAGATTCTCGTATATCATTTGCTGCTGTAACGAGATCTTCTTAGATCTTCGTTATACTCACGCAACCTTACTAGAAGTGTTGCATTGGAACATTGTTCTTACAATTGTTTCATATTTCTCAGTTTTCCATCGAAAAATTGTGCCTCGGCAATAACAATCTCAAAGCTATATTGCTACGATGGAAAACTTTAATGCTTCACTCCTCAATACTGACTTCTGTAAGTTAGAAAAGTTTGATGGAGAGCATTATCAAGTCTGGAAGAGGAAGATTTATCTCACTCTTCAACTCAGAGACGTTGATCACGTGCTTCTTGAAGAGGAACCTACTGTTCCAGATACTGGGTCTGCTGCCGCCATTACTACGGCTACTAAACTTCAGGCCAAGTGGAGAAGAAAGAATAGCATTTGCAGGCTGCTTATCCTGAATGCTATGGAGGATTCCTTAGCAGAATCCTACAGTAAGAAGACTATTGCCAGAGACATATGGGAGTCTCTGGAGAAACTGTACGAAGAAGACAAGAACAGGAGCAAGATATTTGTGGTTGAAAAATATCACAAATGGCTCTTTGAGGACGAAAAGTCCATGTTGTCGCAGGTAAAAGAATTTCTGAAGCTGCAACAGAAGTTGGAAGACGAGGCGATGTCCCTCTCCGACAAGTTTGTTGTTGGAGAGATTGTCTCAAAGCTCCCCACTGGGTGGAGTAAGTTCTATGCAAACATGCATAGGAAGAAGCTTGAGATCATCCTTGAAGATCTCTTGCAGGAAATCTATGTCGAGGACCAGATGCGGGCTCAACTCAAGGTGGACTCACTGTCCAAGCAATTGGCTAATGCCAATATGGTTCATACCAAGGAACCAAAGGGAAAGCAGGTGGCTTCCCACAGCAAGAAGAAGGACCCTGACAATCTAAAAGTTAAAGGAACTTCTTTCAAACAAAAGAATCCAAAGTCTCAGATGCCTTGCTTCAAGTGTGGCAAGAAGGGCCACTTCAAAAGTGAATGCAAAGCAAAGACCAAGCAATCAGATCAAGGAGAGCCTAGTAAGGTATCTATGATCACTGATATTGTTGCTATGATTGCGCAGGTTGATACGGTAAGGACTGACTCTGACTGGTGAGTAGACACTGGAGCCTCCTGCCATGTCTGCTCCAGTAAGGAGTGGTTCACCACCTATACACCTACTTCTGAAGTGGTTATGATGGCGAACCAGGCACAAGCTGAAGTACTCGGGATTGGGACGGTGGTATTGAAGCTGACTTCTGGCAAGTCTCTGACGCTTCAAGACGTGAAGCACGTACCTGCTATCGCCAAGAACCTGATCTCAAGAGGCCTACTATGCAATGCAGGCCTCATGATGGACATCAATGCTGGCCAGATGGTGATGTCTATTAAGGAAACATATTTCGGGAAAGCTTTTTATACCGAAGGGATGTTCAAAATTCAGCTTGTGAATCAGTCTAATGTAATTAATGTAATTAATGCAATTACTCCTTCTGCTTATACTCTTGAGTTGTGGCATAATAGGCTAGGACAGTTCATTGTAAACGAATAAATAGAATGTCTAGTCTACGACTGTAACACCCATATTCGAAATACGTATTTTATCAGGCTTATACGTATTTCGGACCTGTATTTTATTTTTTTGGATTTTGGCATGTACTTGTAATTGACTTGACTTGCAGATTTTGGTTCTCGTAATTGGGTTTTTACATGGCTTGGTTTATTTTGTGGAGAGGGTTTGGTTTGGTTTGGTTATCATGAGAGGAACACCTTAACCTATTCTCCACCCTCATTCTACCACAACCTACCATCATAAATTCCCACCTACTTTTCTCTCTCCTCATTATTTTCATTTATTTCTTCTTCTTCTTCCTTCCTCTACACAACACCATCACCTATAGGCAAGTGCACCTTGCCACCACATGAAAACCACTTTTTATTTGTGTATTAGCTAGATTAGGCCATGGTGAACAACATTAGAACTTGACATTTTGTGATTTGGAGTTTCCATTGTTCTAGATCTAAGTTTTTCCTATTTTTGGATTTACATGGTTTTGATCTATTTAAGTTGTGTTTTTGTGGATTTTGATACTTCCATGTGGAAGAGAATTCAATTTTACTCAAGTTAGAACTTTGAAAATATAGATTTGGCTTTGATTTGACAAAGATATGAAAATTTGAATTCTTGGTGTTCTTGGTGTTCTTCTCGGCCTAGAGTAGCAGCCTGCAGCCTGCGCTCTTTAGCGCAGTGCTGGACTGCGCATCCCCTCTCTCGGGCTACGCACTTTAGCGCAGCACCGACCGCGCAGCTTGCCTCTTGGCGAACTGCGCTCAACCCGAGTGCGCATGGATTCACGCAGTCTGCTCATGCGCAGTCCGTTCATGCGCAGTCTGCTCATGCGCAGTCCGTCCCTGCGCAATCTGACCCTGCGCCATCCATTCCTGTGCAACCTGATCTAGCACAATCCATCTGCTGCGCCATCCACCCCTGCGCAGTTGGTACCCTGCGCAGTTCACCCCTGCGCAGTTGGCTCCTGGCGCACTTGACTCCTGCGCAATCCAACCCCCTGACCCCTTGCGCAATCCATTAGCTCTTGGAGTTTTGGTTTTATTTCTCTAAGCTTGGCTCTTCTATAGCCCTGTATATTAATATTTTATTAGATATTTTATGCCCATTTTATATCCTTATGCCTTTTGTCATGAACTTGATTTTACTTAATATATTTGGAATAACTATTGTACATGGCATGGTATGACAAGGAACTAGCATAACACGATAGTGACCCGTAGTGGTGCACTCCTGACGTGACCAACCTGACCTGATAGTGGCCCGTCGTGGCGCACTCCTGACAAGTACCCTGACATGATTAATCTTGATACTTGATAACTTGATAGTGGCCCGTGGCGGCGCACTCTTGACTTGTACCTGACTTGACTTGTAACTTGTAATCCTGGCTTGACTTGATGCTGTTGCGACGGCTAACTTGACTTGTATAATCAACTTGACACCGTGGGTGTTCCTGCTTGCTTGCTTGTGCAATCCACTTGTCTTGTCTTGCATCATGTCTAGGACGTGACTCCCTGGTTCCCACGGTCAGGAATTCACACTGAATATGGATCAGGCTAATGACTAGATCAAAGTGTAGTTCATAGAGAATTTCTAGTCACAGGCAATCTCGTTATCTGGGCGCTTTAATTGGACTTGTAGCTTGCCGACGAGTAGAGCACATTTCCAGCACACCGTCGTGTGTTGCACCCTCTAAGTCACCTAAGGGTACATTTGTCTCCCGGGCGATGTACCCACCTATACTCTCAAGCCGCAGAAGGATAACTGGATGGTCTGCAGGGCTTAGGACTGGGAAATTCTCACTTGCATCTTGTTAGTAATTAGGCTTGTGATAACCCTAGTTAGTTAAGTAGTAAGCCATAGTACTTGCTTGGCCGTGATTGATTGGATGGAGTCTAGTCCCGCTTGTCTTGCCCTGATCCTGTACAAGGTTATGACATGACATGACTATTCGTGCTTTACCTTAATCATGATTAATTACAGGTCCTGATTTCTTGTATTTTATCTTGCCGATAAATGGTGGGAGAAACCAAGTTCCGTTCAGACGAAGGGTTACAATCCCGGTCCTTGTTTGGTTTACGGGTTGTAACCTGGTTATCTAAAGAGTTCCATGGTTATCTCATCGTATATCACCTGCCAGGTTTCTCCTTAATAATTGTCTTTATTATGTAATTATTTTTTTATGTTCTGATATGCTGGCTTTTGTTCTTATTTTGTGGCCTCCTTTGTGGCACTTGCTCTTTCTGGGGTTTGACCCAGCTGGTTTTGTGTGGCCAGATTTTGGAGCAGCACCCGAGGATCTACCGAACCTCCAGCCCGATGGTGGCGACTAGACGGAACCCGGGCTACGAGTGGGTTTTCTATTTTGTTTCGCTCACTCTATTGTAAAGTTATTCTTTTGAGACATTTAGCCGACGAGCACCTGTTAGCTCGATGCACTTTACTTACTGTCTGCCTATGGGCTGTAAACATGATTAACAAATCCTAGGGTTGATCATATATGACTTAACTCTTGCTAGTCCTAGCATTTTGTACGACTAGCTTCATGATCAGCTGATATGTAATATTTGGGACGCCTTTTATTGTATATTTGGTGGTCAAACATCTTATAACTATATTATTTGCTTGAGATTGAGACAGTAGGCTTGACCTTAAGAGACTGTTGGCTTGTAGTAAACCCTCATATCTAGACAGCCGTGACCGTATAGCGAGGTGGATGCCATTTCGATATACGTAGCTGGTTATGTGCACCCCCGCTCTTCAGTATTCTGGTTCTGGGGCGTGACATGGTTTAAGTGGTGGCCCATGCAGGTCTTGTCAATCAAGAAATGTGAGGGTTTACCGAATAGATGTCTCAATCATTACTCGTCCTTGATCTTCGTTCATATCCTCTGAATCTCTGGATTCTTGTCTTGATCATGTGCTTGTATCGTTGATCTGTCCTGGTCCTTCCTTATTATTTTCCCTGTATCGTCTTCTTCAGCGGTACTGTACCTGACCCCGCCGATCAGCAAGGTGGAGCACCTCCTGTGGATCAGCAGCAACCTGGAGATCAAGCCCAACATTTCGGTGTTGCCTCCAGAGTTATACCTACTAGAGGAGAGCCCCCAGTTCGACCCGTCCAGCCTGCAGAACTTGACGATGGCACCTTGGTAGGTCTCATCAGGACCTTGATAGCTTCTCAGGATCGCAGAGGAGACGCCTTGCACCAGACAGTGGCAGATGCTTTGACCAGAGGCGATAATCCAAGGAACAGTGCAGCGAACAGCTTCAAGCACTTGAACCCTCCCTTCTTCGACGGCAGCGAAGATGCTATTGCTGCTGATGCATGGCTCCAGGATACTGAAGTCATTCTAGAAGCAGCCAGGACCCCCGAAGATGAGAAGGTGGCGGTGGTACGCCTACAGTTGTTGGACTTAGCTCGCAGTTGGTGGACGGCACAAGCCATGGGATTAGTGGCACCCATTGCTTGGGCAGTGTTTAGAGAGAGATTCCAGACGAAGTATTTCGATGCTGTGGCTCGGTACGACCTGCAGACCAGATTTACCAACTTGAAGCAAGGAGGAAGAACAGTCGACAGTTATGCATCTGAGTTCTCTAGACTCAGTAGGTTTGCCCCCATCTTGGTGGCAACCGAGTTTGATAGGGCCCAGCGGTTCCAGCAGGGACTGTATTTGGAGATCTTGTTGGCGGTTGAGCAGTTCGAGCACCAGACATTCGATGCAGTGTTGAGGGCAGCCAGGAGGCACGAGTATACCTCCCACAGGATCGTGGACAGGACCGGAGGTCGGAAGCGATCTCACGGCCAGATGACCCAGTCGACAGCACCAGCCCCTGCAGTCAGGGCCTTGACAATTGGAACTCCGAGGCAGGCGGCCTCAGTGACGTCGGTCACGTTCCCCAGCAGCAGAAGCAGAAGCAGTCTTTCGCAATGGGCTACACTCATTGTGGGAAGCCAGGACACGTTGTTTCAGAGTGTTGCAGAGCTCAGGGATTGTGTTTGGCTTGTGGAGCACCGGACCACAAGATAGGGTCTTGTCCGAATAGAGCCGGTTCCTCCTCATCGGCCCAGACTAGTCCTTCGGTAAGAGGACCAGCACCAGCACCAGCACCAGTGCAGCAACAGTACCAGCTCCCGAGGCCATTGTTGTCTCAGGCCCAGGCCTTCCAGCAACAGAGGCCTCAGCAGTTCGCCCTGGCCCTGGCCCAGATCCCGACTCGGCAGAGAGGTATCTGTGTTCTATTATCTTGCTTTCCACCGTCGTTATGCGGGACACGTGTCATGTTTCATGCGTCCTAATTACAACGGTATATCCCGGACCCGAGCCATGTCTTAGATCATTTGAAAACGGTTATTGGTACCAACCTTTTCGTATGAGGATAGGCCCGTGTCCCTGTTTGACCAAGGGGAGAGACCTCAAGCGCAAGACTATCAGTTTAGTTCATGTTGCTTGAGTTCATCGCTCCTTGGGAGAGTCAAACGTGGGAGTGTGAGGATGACATCCGATCACGTTATCCCTACCTGTTTGACTCGTAAGGTATAATGTCTTCTTTATACCTTATGCTTTTCCATCCCTTGCTTACATGTATGATTGTTTGATTGTTTGCTTAGTGTAGCCTTGTGGATAGTATAGCTGGCTTTTACTTCTCTAGCTCCTTGATTAAATTCCGAGGACGGAATTCTTTTAAGGTGGGTAGAGTTGTAACACCCATATTCGGAATACGTATTTTATCAGGCTTATACGTATTTTGGACCTGTATTTTATTTTCTTAGATTTTGGCATGTACTTGTAATTGACTTGACTTACGGATTTTGGTTCTCGTAATTAGGTTTTTACATGGCTTGGTTTATTTTGTGGAGAGGGTTTGGTTTGGTTTGGTTATCATGAGAGGAACACCTTAACCTATTCTCCACCCTCATTCCACCACAACCCACCATCATAAATCCCTACCTACTTTTCTCTCTCCTTATTATTTTCATTTATTTCTTCTTCTTCTTCCTTCCTCTACACAACACCATCACCTATAGGCAAGTGCACCTTGCCACCACATGAGAACCACTTTTTATTTGTTCATTAGCTAGATTAGGCCATGGTGAACAACATTAGAACTTGACATTTTGTGATTTGGAGTTTCCATTGTTCTAGATCTAAGTTTTCCCCATTTTTGGATTTACATGGTTTTGATCTATTTAAGTTGTGTTTTTGTGGATTTTGATGCTTCCATGTGGAAGAGAATTCAATTTTACTCAAGTTAGAACTTTGAAAATCTAGATTTGGCTTTGATTTGACAAAGATATGAAAATTTGAATTCTTGGTGTTCTTGGTGTTCTTTTCGGCCTAGAGTAGCAGCCTGCAGCCTGCGCTCTTTAGCGCAGTGCTGGACTGCGCATCCCCTCTCTCGGCTTGCGCTCTTTAGCGCAGCTTGCCTCTTGGCGAACTGCGCTCAACCCGAGTGCGCATGGATTCATGCGCAGTCTGCTCATGCGCAGTCCGTTCATGCGCAGTCTGCTCATGCGCAGTCCGTCCCTGCGCAATCTGATCCTGCGCCATCCATTCCTGCACAACCTGATCCAGCACAATCCATCTGCTGCGCCATCCACCCCTGCGCAGCTCACCCCTGCGCAGTTGGCTCCTGGCGCACTTGACTCCTGCGCAATCCAACCCCCTGACCCCTTGCGTAATCCATTGGCTCTTGGAGTTTTGGTTTTATTTCTCTAAGCTTGGCTCTTCTATAGCCCTGTATATTGATATTTTATTAGATATTTTATGCCCATTTTATATCCTTACACCTTTTGTCATGAACTTGATTTTACTTAATATGTTTGGAATGACTATTGTACATGGCATGGTATGACAAGGAACTAGCATAACACGATAGTGACCCGTAGTGGTGCACTCCTGACGTGACCAACCTGACCTAATAGTGGCCCGTTATGGCGCACTCCTGACAAGTACCCTGACATGATTAATCTTGATACTTGATAACTTGATAGTGGCCCGTGGCGGCGCACTCTTGACTTGTACCTGACTTGACTTGTAACTTGTAATCCTGGCTTGACTTGATGCTGTTGCGACAGCTAACTTGACTTGTATAATCAACTTGACACCGTGGGTGTTCCTGCTTGCTTGCTTGTGCAATCCACTTGTCTTGTCTTGCATCATGTCTAGGACGTGACTCCCTGGTTCCCACGGTCAGGGATTCACACTGAATATGGATCAGGCTAATGACTAGATCAAAGTGTAGTTCATAGAGAATTTCCAGTCACAGGCAATCTCGTTATTTGGGCGCTTTAATTGGACTTGTAGCTTGCCGACGAGTAGAGCACATTTCCAGCACACCGTCGTGTGTTGCACCCTCTAAGTCACCTAAGGGTTGTCTCCCGGGCGATGTACCCACCTATACTCTCAACCCGCGGAAGGATAACTGGATGGTCTGCAGTGCTTGGGACTGGAAAATTCTCACTTGCATCTTGTTAGTAATTAGGCTTGTGATAACCCTAGTTAGTTAAGTAGTAAGCCGTAGTACTTGCTTGGCCGTGATTGATTGGATGGAGTCTAGTCCCGCTTGTCTTGCCCTGATCCTGTACAAGGTTATGACATGACATGACTACTCGTGCTTTACCTTAATCATGATTAATTACAGGTCCTGATTTCTTGTATTTTATCTTGCCGATAAATGGTGGGAGAAACCAAGTTCCGTTCAGACGAAGGGTTACAACCCCGGTCCTTGTTTGGTTTACGGGTTGTAACCTGGTTATCTGAAGAGTTCCATGGTTATCTCATCGTATATCACTTTCCAGGTTTCTCCTTAATAATTGTCTTTATTATGTAATTATTTTCTTATGTTCTGATATGCTGGCTTTTGTTCTTATTTTGTGGCCTCCTTTGTGGCACTTGCTCTTTCTGGGGTTTGACCCAGCTGGTTTTGTGTGGCCAGATTTCGGAGCAGCACCGGAGGATCTATCGAACCTCCAGCCCGATGGTGGCGACTAGACGGAACCCGGGCTACGTGTGGGTTTTCTATTTTGTTTCGCTCACTCTATTGTAAAGTTATTCTTTTGAGGCATTTAGCCGACGAGCACCTGTTAGCTCGATGTACTTTACTTACTGTCTGCCTACGGGCTGTAAACATGATTAACAAATCCTAGGGTTGATCATGTATGACTTAACTTTTGCTAGTCCTAGCATTTTGTACAACTAGCTTCATGATCAGCTGATATGTAATATTTGGGACGCCTTTTATTGTATATTTGGTGATCAAACATCTTGTAACTATATTATTTGCTTGCGATTGAGACAGTAGGCTTGACCTTAAGAGACTGTTGGCTTGTAGTAAACCCTCATATCTAGACAGCCGTGATCGTATAGCGAGGTGGATGCCATTTCGATATACGTAGCTGGCTATGTGCACCCCCGCTCTTCAGTATTCTGGTTCTGGGGCGTGACAACGACTTATCTCCAAGTGTGGGTGTAAGGTAGAGAAATGTGAAGTTTGTGCTCAAACAAAGATCATAAGGAAACCCTTTCCTCGGGTTAATCGAAGTACAGATCTTCTGGAGTTGGTACACTCCGATATCTGTGACTTCAAACAGTTCTCTACAAAGGCCGGGATGAAGTATTTCATAACCTTCATCGATGACTTCTCAAAGTATGCGTTTGTCTACTTGCTAAAGGCTAAAGACGAAGCATTCGAGAAGTTCAAGGAGTTCAGAGCCGAAGCTGAGCGGCAGACTGGACAACAACTCAAAAGAATAAGAAGTGATCGAGGTGGGGAGTACATGTCTCATGAATTCGCATCGTTCTGCAAAGAACATGGAATTGTCAATGAGACTACGGCTCCGTACTCTCCTCAATCAAACGTAGTAGTAGAGAGGAAGAATAGAACGTTAACAGAAATAATTAACTCAATGTTGTTGACTGCTGGTCTTCCTAAGTGCTACTGGGGAGAAGTTGTATTGACGGCCACTTTTATTCTAAATAGAGTGCCTCATGCAACTTCAGACGTTACTCCTCATGAAATCTGGTTCAAGGTCAGACCTAACTTGAATGTCATTCGAGTGTGGGGGTGTCTGGCATATGTCAAGCTTCCAGATCTGATGATTCAGAAGCTTGGGACAAGGACTACTAAGACGATCTTCTTGGGGTATGCCGAGAAGAGTGATGCTCGAAGATTTCTTGATATTGAGTCAAATCATATCATTGAATCTCGCGACGCAGAATATTTTGAAGACAAATTTGCAAGGCACAAAAATATTGTTTTTGCGGATGTACCGGAGAACATTGAGGGTGCGCAGGAAACTGAAGTCTTCAATGAAGATGTGGTCCAAGAAGATGTTGTTGTTGAAACAACGATTGAACCAGAACAAGCTGAGCTGTCAGCTAAACGTATGAGGAGACCGAAGGACTTCGGAAGTGACTTTGTCACCTATCATGTGGAAGCAGATCCGTTTACCTAAGATGAGGCGATGAAGACCAGAGACGCAGTTTTCTGGAAGGAGGCGATTGACAATGAAATTGATTCCATCACCTCAAATAACACTTGGGTGTTGGTTAATCTTCCTGAAGAAGCGAAACCCATCGGATGCAAATGGATCTTCAAGAAGAAGATAAAAGCAGACGGAACTATTGATAAGTTCAAGGCTAGGTTGGTAGCCAAGGGGTTTTCTCAGAAGCAGGGGATTGACTACTTTGACACGTATGCTCCAGTAGCCCGGATGACCACCATCAGAGTGTTGATTGCTCTTGCAGCAATACATAAAATGGTGATACATCAGATGGATGTGAAAACGGCTTTCCTAAATGGCGAGCTGACCGAAGAGATATACATGCAACAGCCAGAGGGATTTGTCGTCAAGGGTCTTGAAGACAAAGTCTACAAGTTGGTGAAATCTTTGTACGGTCTTAAACATGCTTCCAAGATGTGGTATGAGAAATTTGACAAAGTTATAAAGTCAAATGGCTACATGGTCAACGAGACGGACAAGTGTGTTTACACGAAGTTCGCTGATGGAAGAGGTGTGATCGTTTGTCTGTACGTGGACGACATGCTTATCCTAGGTACGGATATGAGCTGTGTCACGGAGACAAAGAAATTCATCTCGAACAAGTTCAGTATGAAGGACTTGGGGGAAGTTGATGTGATCTTAGGGATAAAAATCATCCGGACAGACACTGGACTAGCGCTGTCACAGTCTCATTAAATTGAGAAAATGATCACTCGTTATGGATATCAGGATCTTCCTGGGATCGATACGCCGTACAGGTTTGATCTGAAGCTGAAGCCTAATTCAGGGGAAAGCGTCAGACAGCTGGAGTATGCAAGCGTAATCGGAAGTTTGATGTATGCTACTACTGCCACAAGGCCTGACATAGCTTTTGCCGTGGGAATGCTGAGTCGTTTCACGAGCAACCCAAGTGTTGAACACTGGAAAGCTATGAAACGGGTTATGAGATATCTCAAGAAGACTCAGACATATGTACTGTACTACAGCGGAGATCTGTCGGTAGTGGAAGGCTTCAGTGATGCCAGCTGGTGCTCAGAGATGGAGAGCGAGAGGTCCACAGGTGGATTCATTTTCACAATGGGTCGTGTCACGACCCGCACCTTAGAGTAAGGGCACGAGAAGTGGGTACGTCCAGCCTACGCCGCAGTGTTGGCGGTAGAACACTGTCCTAGGTCAAACATCTAACAATATAAAGGTACCTGTACAGTATATACACTCCGAATGGAGGTGACATAGCAAATACAGTCTCAATCACATCTAAGGTAGAGCATGATAAGAGATAGATAAAATATGAAATCCACAAAGAGATACCGCAGATAGAAGTCTAAGTGTCTAAGATACACAAACCCAAAAAACATCTCAAAATTCAAATACAGTAATCCATAAAGTAAATACAACTCAAGACAACTAAAATAACTATCTATACAACCTCTACTGTGTCTCCTCTAGGCTAGCAGGCAACCTCCAAGCTATTTGTAAAATTTATCAACAGGTCTATTCAGGACAGGAACGAGTACAATTCATCAAGAAATCCCAAGTAAATGACAGAGAACTATAAAGCAGTTATAGACAGTTGTATTGATGAACATGGCAGTTTATATTCAGGTGATGGTATAGAGAGACAGATAAAGTACAAGAAAAGTAAGTAACTAAACAAGAGAAGAATCATGGCAATAAAGACTGAAAATAAAATCTAGCTGAACTAGAGTAACATGATGAGTCCAGACGTTACAATATAAGTCGAGTATAATCCCAATGTGAGTCTAATACAAGATGAGTCGAATGTGATTCTGATCATTGTTCTAATAAGGTGATTTGAATAAGGTGATACGAATAAGGTGATTCGAATAGTGATTCACATGATGATCTAATAATGATTCGAATAAATTCTCGAAGTGTGTTTTAAAATACTTAGATAGACATGTAAATGGCTATGGGTAAATTCGGCACATCACGCACTAATCAGGTGAGAGATGGCTATCGTTCGAATATCATTCACAGGGGGTGGTTCGAATAGTAGGAATGTTCACATGTCTAATCAAGTATTTCCCCGCCCATGTAATACAAATGAATCCAAAATCCGACACATCAATCGAATACAAGTCCAACCAGCACATGAAGATACGAATAGGTAGTTCGAATAGTGATTCGTATGGTGATTCGAATAATAGAGACAAAACGAGTAAGTATATGTGTCGTATACATGGATCCAGTAATAACAATACGTGTTTGTAACAGAGAATCGCATACAACTAACTAGAACTGAAGTACAGTAATTGACAAGTAAATGAGAAAACTATCAGAAAATGTACTCGCCTGATAACCTGAACAATTGATAGGTATAGAGGTCCAAACTGAAGCCACAGAGTCCTATTTAGAGCAACACAGGTCAAGATGTATACGAGAGATGATAAATAAAATGTACAATGCATCTGCATGCTGTCTAGGTCAAACTAGACTAAAGTTAACACTTGGTCAACTCTAGTCAACCACACTAGTCAAATTAGGTCAACTAGGTCAAGTCCTAGCCCAAACAAGTCTAACAAGTCTCACTAGGCCTAACCAAGCCTAGGCTAGCACTCACGCAATCACAAGACAATGTGAACCACAACAATGCATAATATAAAATAGATAATATATATAAATACATACCTTCATACATACATGCATATCCATATTACATACATATTTATATATATAGGCATATGTTATATCATGCATATTTACATAGTTACATAGATATATACATTCATGCACATTTACATACATACTTTTATACATTATATATGTTAACATTCATTACAATGCATTATATTTTACTTATACCTTTGATTGATTGATTCATTCATATATGACATTCATTCATGCATATTACATACTTACATGCATCTATACATTATATACATTGTATATAACATGTAAAAATAGAAGAGAAAAAAGGTGAAAAAACTGAAATGAAAAGGGAAGGGAAGGAAAATATAAGGAAAAGAGAAAACAATGGACATATACATGCTTGCATCATATATTCTACATTACCATACATGCTATCATTATATATTGCATTATATTATTTATATATTATGCATTCATATATATCATTACATGTATACCTTGCATTCATATCTAGCATTCATTATATACTTTCATGTATACATTATATATCATTCTTTCATTCATGCATTTATGCATTGCTTACATACATTATATTAATTGCATTCCTACATGCTTGCATTCAACCATACATTTAAATTAATGTAAAGAGGGTATATATCATATATATATATATATATATATATATATATATATATATATATATATATATATATATATCATTTCATTCATCTAACATATCATGTATTACATACTCTATATTCATTTAATATCCATACTACATAGGCTCATAGGTTACACAAAATGCATATATTGTATAGTCACTCTTCTACTTAAAATCAATACTATACCAATTGGGCCTCTACTAAATTCTAGGATTAAAGTATGTTGTAGTCCTTCATGTTAGCTTTCCGAAACTTCAAACGGATCACATTTTCGTGTCCGGAAGCTCCCGAAATCGCGAAAATACCGAAACACGTTCGTTTTTCGTACAGCTGACACTCAATTAATTCTACAGAAAGTTACAGAAAGAATTTGGCTTATTAAAATATATATTTGGAAAGCTAACTTCTATACGGTTCTTTTAAAAAAAACGGAAGATAAATCGGAATTCTAAGCTAAAAGTTATGATATTTCTAAGTTGCTTTGGTTAATAAAAACGTGGATGAATATTATGACGAATTTGAGTTGTTTTGGACAAAAGAACACATATAGGCCAAGATACTTGGATACAAACATAGGTATCCAAATAAAACTCATTCTAACCATCCTAACTAAGATCAATCCACTCTTTAACCATTCTAAAATAAATTTAAATATCTATTTAAACTATTATCATACATACATACACATGGGGTGTCCTAATTTGGGATCTATCAAGTAGGACACAAGACACATATCTAAAATCCTCAAGAGAGCTCCAAATGGCCTCAAATTTGAATCTAAATGGGATACATGCATGAGGATGGATCCTACGATTCAAAACTAATTTAAATGCAAAAGAAATCGATTTAGAGGATGGGTTTTACCTATTGGGAGTGGAATCCCAATGAAATCATTTAGGACACGGCTCCGATACGAAGATCCCTCAAAGTGGACACTTCTCCTTGCACTCGTCTTCCAATCCTTGGTAGCACCCTTCCCTTGGAGAATGGGAATGATTGAGGGAAGGTTTGGTGAAGGAATGCTTTGATTTGGAGATCAAATCAATAGGAAGGCTCTCTAAAATTAGGGAAGAACAAAAGAAAAATAAAAGAGACAAGATTGTAATGAATGAAATGAATTATTCTCCCCTAAAGGTGGCTGCCATAAAGAGTCCATTAGGGCTAATAGAAAATGTCCTAATTGCCCCTCTCTAGTCTCATATGGTTAAGTCTAGACTAGGTTCAAGTTTGGGATCAAAATGATCTAGTTTTGAGTCTCTAACTTAACCATTCTAACATGATAAAGATTAGTTTAATTAACAAACTTAAATGTTGGGTCTTGTGAGCCATGCTTAACTTAATATTGGATCCCATCTAGAGTTTAAGCTACCCGGGTCACAATACAAGTCGGAACGAGACGAAACTCATACCCGACTAAACAAATCCAATAAAAACAATATTAAAAATATAAAATTTTCCCAAAATATTAAAATATGAAAAATGACCAAAATCATAATACATCAATTTAAATATTATTAAAATAATCTAAAATTTACCAATTAATCAAAATTCTAAATAATTCAAAAGTCACAAAATGACCAAAATATCCTTAGCCTAAAAAGTTGTAAATAGTCATTCTAATCACATGGTTAGGTCCCCATGGTCATGGTTAGTCTCTAGGCTCAACAGTTCTAGGGTTCACTAGCTAACACATCAAAATTATAATTCATCAATTTTAAATAGTAATAAATTAATTAAAAAAATTCCCATAAATCATAAATCATATTATTAAATAATAAACTTTTACAAAAGTTTAAAATTATCCTCATTTTAGAAAAGTGGGTGTTACAGGTGGAGCTGCTATATCGTGGAAGTCGAAAAAGCAGACTATGCTCTCGCGGTCATCCATGGAATCTGAGTTCTTTGCACTTGATACCGCAGCCGAGGAAGCAGATTGGCTTCGGGAGCTCATGTATGATCTTCAAGTGGTTGGGGCAAAAATACCGGCAATATCGATATACTGCAACAACCCGGCGACTGCAGCGGTGGCAACAAATGATCTCTTTAACGACAAGAAGAGGATTGTGCGGTTGAAGCACAGGGCAGTACACGATCTCATCAAGAGGGGTGTTATTGCAGTGATTGATGTTCGGAGTCAGAAGAACTTGGCGGATCCGTTCACCAAGGGCCTCAAACGCCAGCTGGTCGAAGATACAGCTTGTAAAATGGGCTTGAAGGCATTCTGATATTGTATTATTGTATTCCTACCATAAGTTTTATGCTAATAGTTCAAAGAGAAATCTACTAGGCATCTAGCTTTTGGTTCAAGGGAGGACCACTAATCGGAAAAATATCAGGAACGGTAGGTACATGTTCTATTGGGCATAGAGAGGTTACGGACCTATAACCACTGTTGTCTACTGTTATTTTCTGCAGAAAACGGATCCTGTAGGAAGGTTGGCTTAAATGCCTTAATGAGTTCACAGGCAGAGTGAATGCCTGGTGTGCTTTACATGAAGCACGGTAGAATAGAACTACAAAGAGTGAAACTCCATGCTACTGTGGGGTGACTCCACCATGAGGTTCCCAGGCATGGGGTAATGCCTCAGCTTTGCTAGCCAAGTCACAGCGGCGTAGCACCGCAAATAGGTAGTTAGCTTAATGCTGTATGTTAAAATAAAGAGGGGTGTAGTCAGCACTACAAAGAGGAGGAGTTCCTCATGTTACAGTGGCATGACACCACGATGAGGTACCCGATTAGGGATAAAGCCTCGGCCTTGCAAGCCATGTCGTTGCGGCGTAACACCGCAAGGGAGCCTAAGGCTTCATGCTGGGTAGTTTGGCACTACAAAGAGGCGGTTGCCTCATGCTACAGTAGTATGACACTACGATGAGGTTCCCGGTACGGGGTAAGGCCTCGGCTTTAAGCCATGTCATAGCGGCGTAGCACCGCAAGGGAAGCGCAAAGCGCTTCATGCCATGTCTCTTTATAATGAACTCACCTATAGTGTATGGACAAAGCGATATCAGGCCGTCTCTTGAGGGTAAACTTGTAGACGCCCAAAATTATACACTGAAACCAGGCTGGCACAGGGCCTTTAATGTGTAGCCAGAAGCACATGTAACTACATTATGTGAGTGGGAAGAATTTCAGCTATGATACAGAATTCAAGGCTTAGTCCATTCTTGTATTATAGTCTATTGTTTGACCCATGCGGGAAGATTCAAGTCGTCAGCGACATCTCTCCTAATGTATGATGGACAGTTACTGTGGGGAACACTTATACCCATATATAGAGATATGTGGGGGATTGTTGGGTTTTGGCCTTTGTATTAGAAATTTTAGTCCCACATCGGGTAGGCCAAAGGAGTTGTATCTCTATATATGTTCTATGCTAGTTTAGAGATGCACATGTGGTGTGGAGGTGCACATGGGTGTGCCATGTGGGGTTATTTTTCTAATAGGAAAAAGGCTAAATAAATAATTGAAAGCATTCATGCTTTTTGCTCTTGGAAAATTTATTTCCATGGGAGCTAAGCCCCGTAGGAGCTTAGCGACTCGGACACGGACTCGGGCTCATAGGCTCATGAGGCGTAATGTGGCATTTTGTTGATGCACTTTGCACTTAGCACGTCAGCATCGTTGCTAGGCGCATAGTGCACTCGTTGTGCGAGCCACTTGCGCTGCCACGTTGCGCGCCATAGGTTGCTCGACCAGGGTGTGCGCCAGGGTGCGCGCCAGGTTGCGCCAGGTTGTGCGCAGGCTGCACACAGGTTGCGCATAGGTTGCTCACAGGTTGTGCGCAGGTTGCTCACAGGTTACGCCAGGTTGCGCACAAGTTGTGCCAGGTTGCGCGCAGGCTACGCACAGGTTGCACAAGTGGCGCAATGTGCGCGTTGTGCGTGTGGCGCAAGGTATGCAAGGCGTGCAAGGCGTGTGGCGCAAGTGGCTCTGTACGCAAGGTGCAAGGCGTGCTGGTTGCTAGAGTGGCACAACTTGCTTCAGATCGTGCCTGTGTATGTTCTAAGCTGTTACTGCACGTTCGGAGTGGTTATTACCACGTCCCGAATGTTATGCTAACCGGGCAGTTGCTATTCGGGCCTATTTAAGGTCTCTTCTCTCTCACAGGAATATAGAACACAGAACATATTCAGAGAGTTACGAAAGTTTACAAGTGTTTCTTAATACAAGTAAACAAAGCCTGTCAGAGAGAAGAGTAGCTTTGCACCAGCATTGCTTTTGCACGGGAGTCCGTGTACGATCCGAGGAGTCAAAAGAGCAGAAGTGTTCCAAAGTTCTCCGACGAACTTGCTGGTTCCTGGAAGCTATTCGTGTAGGGCGAATATAGCTTTGAGCAACGGTGATCATTCACCCCAGCAGGCCATCTTCCAACTTTCGCCTGTCATCTTCTTCGCTGCTGTGAATTACGAAATCTTCTTAGATTCTCGTATATTATTTGCTGTTGTAACGAGATCTTCTTAGATCTTCGTTATACTCATGCAACCTTACTAGAAGTGTTGCGTTGGAACATTGTTCTTACAATTGTTTCATATTTCTCATTTTTCCATCGAAAAATTGTGCCCCGGCAATAACATAGTGTACACGATCAAAGCATATCTTTTAGCATCTGAATAGCCTCTCATACCGTTCTTTGTCTGTAAATGATACACCATGATGAACATTAGACGAGAACCCATACTTTCCTACAAACTCTGCCAACAATGAGATAGCGAATATGGAATCTCTTTGAATATATGTTGATAAGAATCTCGTATTGCCAAACAGTTTGTCACATATACCTGTTGGCTAGAGATTCTAGCCATGTCATCTTGCAGATAAAATTTCAATCCAGATGTCATCTCGTATATTTATTCTCAAATCAAATGGAAATACTAAAATAATTGAACATATGATAAACCTGATGTTTATCATCAAGGACGGAGCCAGGATTCAAGTTTACCCCGGGCTGGAATTAAAATATACTAAAAACAATTTGGAGCCCAAAGCTATTCCAATTATTGATGTTTCTTCTCCAAGTTTCTTTTTAAAGAACGAAAAAAATAGTTTTCGTTTTTCTTTTCTTGATTTTTCATTCTAATAAATAGAAAGAAAACAATAAAATTAGAAACTGCTAATGTGTGAATCTCTGACAAGAGTAGACTTGGACTTGAATACTTAGTATTCGAGAGTACTATGATCCTAGATTTTACCTACATAGATGTTGGTGTCTCAAAGAAGGGAAAATCTATTCTTCGAGAGCCGGAGAATAAACCAAACTCTTTAAGCAATATAAACCAAACTCTTGATGATGCAAAGATGAACAATATAAACCTTGCTCTGGAACATACGAAAATAGGGTATCTCTATAAGATGAACAATATATATATATATATATATATATATATATATATATATATATATTTATATATATATATATATATATATATATATATATATATATATATATATATATATATATATATATATATATATATATATATATAAATAATTTTTTTTGAAATGAAGATGAACAAACAATATAAACCTTGCTCTGGAACATACAAAAATAGGGTATCTCTATAAGATGAACAATATATATATATATATATATATATATATATATATATATATATATATAAAAAAAAAAAAAATATATATATATATATATATATATATATATATATATATATATATATATATATATATATATATATATATATATATATATATATATATAATTTTTTTTGAAATGAAGATGAACAATATAAACCAAGCTCTTATTTATCAGATCAATATAAACCAAACTCTTAAGTATCATAAAATTGTACACTTTTGTCAATTGTCTATGCAGATATCGATTTAAATATACCTGCAGGTCATGCACAACTGACTTGGCCAATTTTAAACCCTCATAATAGCAGCAATACTGTTAATATCAGAGAAATTTTTTTTAGAGTATCAGACAGAGCCAAATTTAGAGTATTAGACACAGCAATATCAGAAACGTCTCCAAGCAAAATTACAAAAAAAATAGTTTGGTTCAGGCAAAACAATGTAATCAACATACCTTCGAAAGGCGCTTAAATACCTCTGCTTCATATCTTCCTCAAAATTAGCCTTCAATATTCGATCAGCTTCATCGATTACAAGACACTACAGATGGAAAATTATTACATCAAAATGGCGTGTCCAGTCAAAGCATGAGATGCTAAGCAGTATAAAAATTGTCCCAAGTATAATTTTTTACGGTCCAGTTAGAGTTAAAAATCAAAGGAAACTAATGTAACAAGTAAACAAAATCTTGCTCCCTACAGAACAAACAGACATTAATTCACAAAGAAATATGAATACCTAATAAAAGTTTTGAACAAAACACATGATCCCTATTATCATGCCCCAAACCAGAGAAAAGTAAATCAACAACATGATAATTATCTTAATTGTTTGTGTTTCCTTGGTTGGCTTCATTAACATGAGAGACTGTGAAATGAAACATAAAACTTAGAAGTACGAAAAAGGAAGGCTGCATTTGCTGGTACTGTGCTGGCATTGGCAGTCACCTAGGTGACCTAGCCCAAGCGCCGAGCTAGTAGAGAAAGAGGGTGAGAGCAAGCAAGGGCCTGATAGATGGGACTATGGGGGGGAGTCATGTGAACATGATGTTCAGAAGTCAGAACCTCCTTTTTGGATCCAAAGGAGTCTGGTGGATTAGCTAAAGCCTGCTAGAGTGTGGGCTGGTCACTGGGCCTAATACTAAATATATAAAAAAAATTTCGGTTGGGTGGGCTGCAGCCCACCGCAGCCTACCAGTAAATCCGCCCATGTTTATCATAGCTTGTGTCATTGAATCTTTCTTATCATAGTATCTTATAGAGAGGAATAATTGGGTTAATTCATCGATAAGAGAGATTATATATATAGGAGAGGAGTCAACCTCTCTCTATTATTCTACTCGATGTGGGACTAATCCAAACACTAATACTTAACACCCTCCCCAAGCTAGAGCATATATGTTAATCATACCTAGCTTGTTACAAAGAAACTGAACTCGAGGACCCAAAAGAGACTTTGTAAATATATCAGCTATACGATCTCCAGTTTTTACGTGGTAAAATGTGATCATCCCTTCTGATATTCATCACGGACAAAGTGAATGTCAATTTCAATGTGTTTCGTCCATTCATAGAATAGGTGATTGGTAGCAATATGGATAACGAAATGATTATCACACCACATATCTGCTGCTTTTAATCATGCTTTTTTCCCCTAGATATTGTAGAAGTTGCTGCAGATATAATACTTCTATGGTGCCATGAGCAATGACTCGATAATCTGTTTGATAACTTAATCATGAGACAACACTCTGCTTCTTGCTCTTCCATGATACTAGTAGCCGGATGTAGACCGTCTATCAGTAAGGTTTACACTCCAGTCTGCATCTGTAAAATACTCAAGATGAGTATGCCCTTTATTCTCTATCCAATTTTTTTCTTCAGATTTTGGGCTAGATAACATAGAATTCTGAGAACTTCCTGTCAGTGTGGAACTCGTAGAGAAGACATAAACCTACTTACGACACTTATGGCAAAGAAAATGTCTGGGCAAGTCATAACCGTCAAGTAGTTGAGTTTTTCAACCACTCGACGATACTGGTCCGGATTGGTCATCAGTATTCCCTTATCAGGGAGTAACTTTATCCCTAGATCCATGGACGATGCAGCTCCCTTAGCTTGCATCATTCTTGCATCGGTTAGAATGTCCAACACATACTTCCTCTGAGATATTGTAATGTCCCGCCTATCCCGTGTGACTTCAATGCCCAAGAAGTACTATAATGTTTCCATATCTTTAGTCCGAAACTATTTGTTTAGAAACTATTTCAGTTCTGGAAAACCCTGGTTGTCATCCTCCATAATCATGATGTCATCCACATACACACCAAGTAAGATTCGTCTGACTGATGTTTGTCGTTAGACTACTGAATAATCCTCCTTTGATGACCTATCAAACTAGGTAACAACGTATGTAAATTGATCGACCAAACCAAGCACGAGGTGATTTTTTCAGACCGTAGAGGGCCTTCTGCGGATATCATATTTTACCCTCCCTTAACGAACCCAGGAGGTTGTACCACATACACTTCCTCCTCAAGGTACCCATGAAGAAATGCATTCTTCACATCCAACTGAAGTAGGGGTCAATCATAGCGAACACTAAGGCTAGGAGCACACACACAGAAGTCTTCCTGACAATTAGGGAGAATGTTTTAAAATAATCTTCTCAATACGTCTGAGAATATCCTTTAGCGACAAGATGAGCTTTCATACAATCAGGAGTGCCATCCAGCTTTACCTTGATTGTGAATACCCATTTGCATCCTACTGCCTTCTTACCAGTAGGCAAATCCACCAGATCCTATGTATAATTTTTTTGAAGTGCTCGTATTTCCTCTTCCATAACGGTATGCCAACTAGGAAGTTTAAGAAATAGGAATATGAATCCTATCAATAGTAGCTACCAAGGACTGAGTATGACTTGCTAGTCCTTTGTAGTTCTCAACATACAAAGGATGGTCGTTGTTTTCCATAAATAAATTCACTTTATTTATTTTGTATCTGAGAAAATTACAACTGTAGGAATCTAATCTAGAAGACGATTACTTTATCCCTTGGACGATGCGATGAAGAAAACTCGAACTTCGAAGAACTTGGACAGCAACTGGGCAATCTCTCTGTTCTCTCTGAAAAATGACCCCTCATGAAGGTAAAGAAACTCTCTTTTATAGAGTTCTGGATAACTGTCCTGAACCATACGCTCAGGTAGTTACTTGACGTGTGCAAAACTGCAGGGACGCGTGGCAAATTCTGACGAAGACACGTTGGCGTGCGGTTGAGAGTAGTGGAGCACATTCAGGAGAGATTGATGGCATGAAGGCCACATTGCATAACTTCTGAATAAATGGGTAACTGAGTACAGGACACGTGAGAACGTGTGTTGACTGTACGTTGAAAATCATCCTGGATACAACTGCTGTAGAGTCATACGCTAGCTTTTGAAGAGGAGTCATGTGAGGTCGATACGCTCACTGGAGAAGTGGCCACGTGGCTATTATCAATCTTTTTTGGTACACCATATCTTCCCATAATTGACAAAATCTTCTCGAGCGTCGTGACTGCGGATTTGACGGCTGACAGACTGTCAAAACTGACAGTAATGATGGCTTTTGTATTTATGAAGGCTGCTGAGTTGTCCTCGTAAAAGACAAAACCGACTCTTCGAAAACCTATACGACGGTTACTTTTCTCGTGACAGCTGTCTTTGCACGAAAGATGAAGTGTCAGATTCATTTCTCATTTAAACATATGCTGTGCTGTCACTTCAGTAAATAATAAAATATTTACTGAGCGTATGGCTTTTGAATGAGTGTACAACTCTGAACTGAGCGTATGGCTTCAACTGACATCTGTCTTTTAAGCGTATGGATGAAAATAACAGCGTGTCATAATTTTCCACATCCTACAAGACCCCCTTCAAAGTTTTCGAACTTTATGAGTTTCAAAAGTTCGAAATTACTTTGAACAGAAAGTGGGAGTGAGTCCTGACACGCTGGCATTAAGTTCATTAAATGTCATGATGACTCTTCATTTTTCGAGATTGATTGAATCTGATGGAAGAATATGAACAGCCAGCAAGCTCTATTATATAAACCGAGAGAATTCAATTTTTGACTTTCATCTTTTGAAACCATGACTCCAAAGAAAGCTGCTGAAGAAGAAGCACGTAAGTTGGGATTCTGTTCCCATGGTGACCCCACTTTTGGGGGCCAAGAACCCGAACCTGTCGTCATCGAGCTCAAGGATGACCCTATGCATTTAGCCAAGAATTTCTTGGGCTACTTTGGTCTGGACGGCTCCTCTTCTTCTGATGGGCAGAGCCTCGCAGAGAAGTGTAAAATGTTCGTTGCTCTGTTACACCGCATGGGGGTCCAAAGCGTAGAAGAGTTCGACGTCAAGCTTAGTCGCTCTGGAAAATAGAGCGTGACTTTATTGCACTCCTTTCCTTTTCCTCCCCTTTTTTTTGTAAGGCCATCAGTGCCTTAATGAAAAATGAATATTCAAGAATCCTCTGTTTAGTCCAAATCTGTGTTGAAAACCAACGTGCACCGATGAATAACTGTAGAATACACCGTCTTCCAAGTTGTAAGTTACGCTAGATAGCGTATGCCAATGAAATAGCGTATATTACGCTATTTTCCAATGTTTTATGAATTCCGCTGAATAGCGTATGTCAGCATATGTTACGCTATAAATTACGCTGTCCTTTAACGTTGTGAATTACGCTAAATAACGTACGCCAATGAATAGCGTGCACCAATAAATAGCCCGTAAGTTACGCTATCTTCCAACGTTGTGGAAAGCACTCTTTGAATATTTCCAAGGCTGTGCTGGTTTCCAAAGTACACGTGTCATTCATTCCACGTTTACGAGCGCTATTCATGCGGATCCTTTCCAAGAATAGGTTCATGCTCCATACTTTAAATAGATAGAATAGTTTCATAGAACTCATTTCCATCTTCCTTTTCTCTTTCTTTTCTCTGAGAACCAACGTGAGATTTCAATCTCAAATCAGAAAGCAAATGCTCCTGAACATTCGAATTCTGAGCAATATGTCAGACATCAGTTTGCCAATTCTCAATGTCAATCCTGAAGGTAAATCCAGTGTAATACATATACTGTTTTCGTTGTTTTGGAAAATAGGCTTTCTGTTTCTGAGCGTATATGGCATTTCTGTTGATTTAATTCTTTTCCTCTTGCTGTTTTCTGCAGAAACTTGGCTAAGTCTTTTCTTCAGCTTCAGAACTGGCATTGGCGATGTGGATGCTATGGAGAATGTCCTTCTGACATCTACATCAGAGAGCTCATACGCTTTTGACGCGTAAATCAAACAACTCAGAACTCTCCATGAGATATAATGGCCTTCCTCTGTTGGTAGGAAGAGCCTTTATACATGGAGAGTTGGACGGTGGAGTCAACTCTTACCCGAGAGATTGGGTAGTAGAGTTCCTTTCACGGCAGAACTAGGAATTGTATCCCAAGGTTTGGATACATTCCTACCTGCTTGAGGTGCCGCCGTTCCTCCATGCGCTGTATTGGCAGCAACACGCCATCGTGTTGCCATACTCTGTGGTTCTCCTCTCGTCTGAGAGATAAGACCAGAGTTTGATTCCTGTTGATCTGGTTGTGACTGAGGCCCAGACAGTCAGGAATTGCCACAAACAACGAGATTGTCGGAGAAGATCCAAGAAGAAATAGATCTCAGTTGTACATAGAATGAAAATCCAAGATTTGTAATAAATTTCCATTATGATTTGTAGGAAAGTCTAAGAAATGTAATAGACTTTTTATGAAAATATGATAATGGAAATGATAAATCTTCTTTATCTGAAGTGATTTTGTATCTCTCTGGATGTAAAAAGAACATGATAAATAGAAATCTTGATTTCTGTTTTTAGAGTGTACAATACCATCAGAGGTAATATGGACGTGATAGGATGTAAAGACTCAAAAAAGAAAGTCAGATTTGTATTTATACAGAGGTCAAAGGTTATGAAAATGTGAAAGATAACGAATTCCAATCGATAGAAGATTATGAACAGACGACCCATCGAATGAATATAATAAATGCACGGATGAACCGTCAAGTATTAATGAATGAATATCAGGAAAAGACACGTTCCTTTAATTCTGGCAAATATATGCCTATAAATAGAGCATCTCTTTGAGTAGAAGGATCACACATTATTCTCTTTTATTCAAAATGTCTTCCGAAGAGAACACGACGAAAGCCGAAGTCGTCTCCAAAGTTGATGAAAGTGCTAAAGAGCACTCGACTCTACAAAAGAAGGAGACGGGCGAAAGCTCGTTTGCTCCCAAGTTGCCGAAAGGTATCTTGGATTTCCTGGTCGAACAAGGAGAAACCGAAGAAGAAGAAGCAATGAGGCTGGCTGCCTGTCAGTTCTTGGTGCGGTCAGGAAAGGATGTATTCAATTCTTTTGCTAATTATGTATGCGGTCCTCGTCCCAAGTACGAAAGGGATACCAGTGATCTTCCATGATGATGTATTTCTTGAAGAATTTGTCTCAAATAAACTCTGTTTAAGGAAACTTTGTTTATGATGTATCCTTCCTGCTTTATATTATTTTGCCTTTATTCACTGATCTTTAGACTCAGAAATCAAAAGGACGAGATATCATTTTCATAGAATATGGTACATACTGAGATAGAAAATTCAGAGGTGATATGGACATGATTTTCTATACAAGATCTTTATTAAATCCACTGGGAATCTAATAAGACAAAATATTAAATTCTCTGGAAAAATGATACATGGTAGAATATCAGTTTCCGCTGGAGATAACGACATCGAAATAGTTTTTGTAGAAAAGAATAAATTTTTGATTTTACACTTGCTGGGGAGTAATGAAAATATTATATATATTGATGAAATTTATACATAATATTTCATTAAGAATTTGCCATTGATAGGCATCATCGTGACTTTCCCGTCCATAGAGGCAAGCTGATATGCTCCATTAGAGAAGACTTTGTTTACTACGAATGGGCCTTCCCATTTCGCGTCAAATTTGCCTTTGCTCATATGTGTTATGGTCATCGGACGTCTGACAGTAAGGACCAATTCTCCCTTCTGATATGTTCTGACTTTGACTTTCCGATTAAAAGCTTTTGAGATTCGGGCTTGATATAGCTCGGTATTTTGTTGCGCATACAATCGCTTTTCATCTAGAGCTTCCAGCTCTTGAAGTCGAAGTCGATCATTATTCTCTGTTGTAAGTTCATTGGAGATTGCAACTCTCAAAGAAGGAATCTGGATCTCGAGGGAAAGAACAGCTTCACACCCATATACCAAAGAGAAAGGTGTACATCCGGTCGTATTGCGAACTGTGGTGCGATAAGCCCATAAACATTCACCAAGCTTCTCACTCCAGTTACGTTTATTGGAAGAAACAAACTTTTTCAAGAGTTTGATGATTGTTTTGTTGAAAGCTTCTGCTAGTCCATTGGCTGCTGGATTATATGCTGTAGAAGCCAGATTATTAATCCGATGATCATCACAGAATCGAGTAAATTTCTGGCTGACGAACTGTGGTCCATTATCATGGATAATACGCCGAGGAACACCAAATCGATAGATGACATGATGTTTGACAAAGTTGATAACATTAGAAGTCTTGACTTCAGATAACGGGATTGCTTCAGCCCATTTAGAAAAGTAATCAGTTATTGCTAGAATAAACCGATGTCCTTTTGATGATGGTGGATTGATAGGACCGATGATGTCCATGCCCCAAGCTTCAAAGGGCCATGATGCCGCTGTTGGGTGTAAGAACTCCGATGGTTGATGGATAAAGTTTGCATGAATTTGACAGGCTTTACATTTCCGAGCATATTGAATGGCATCAGCTACCATCGTGGGCCAATAATAACCCATACGTCGGATACGATCTTGAAGTTTTGGACCTGGCTGGTGAGCTCCGCAGACACCATCATGTGCTTCACGGATTATCTGTTGTGCTTCTTCACCAGCGATGCATCGAAGGAGAAGACCGTCATAGGCTCGACGATATAGTATCTTCGTAGTATGATTATAATAGAATCTGAGAGACCGGCGCCGGATAGATGCTGCTTCACTCGGGTTATCAGGAAGTATGTCATACAACACAAAGTCCAGAAATGGACGTCTCCAGTCTTCAGTTACGGTGTCTATTTTGTTAGAAAAGACATATTCCATAGTAGAATCGGAAGAAGACAAGGACACTTTGTCAAACTTTAATCCAGCATCAAAGTTGAGAGAATCTTCGTCTGGATTATGGGGAAAAGCCAAAGCCAGATTATTCTCAACGCAGAATAGTTCTCGGTTATAAACCACTATCACTTGCTGACGTCTGATTGGTATGGCTAATACAGCAGCAAGATTAGCCAAAGCATCAGCTTCTGCATTATAGGCTCGTCGAACATGTTCAATAAAGAAACCTTCAAAGGAGGAGGCCATAGAGAGTGCTGTTCGATGATAAGGTATCAAATCTTGATGACGAACTTCATACGTTCCTCTGATCTGATGGATGATAAGCTTAGAGTCTCCATAAACTTCTAAATATTGAACATCCAGATGTTTAGCGAGTTGAAGACCAATGAGCAACGCATTGTATTCTGCAACATTATTTGAACATGATTGATCCAGAGAATAAGCCCTCTGAATAGTTAATCCCTCTGGGATACAAGAACAATTCCAACTCCGGCGACAATATCGCCATTAGGACCTATTCTAGATGCTCCATCAAAGAATAGACGCCAGGTAGGAACTTCTTCAGAAACCATATTTGAATCCAGAACTTCATCGGGAATCTCATCATATAATTTAGAATCTTCTGGGACTGCATGAGCTGCTAGAAAATCAGCAAGAGCCTGTCCTTTAACCGACTTCTGAGGAATATAATGCATGTCGTATTGGGCTAACAAGATTCCCCAATTAGCAAGTCTAGAGTTGAGAATACCGGGTTTCTTCATCATAATCCTGAGTGGATTCACTCTGGAAATAACGTGAATCGTCTGACCGATAATATAATGTCGCGTTTTCTGAACAGCAAACATTAATGCTAGGCATTCTTTCTCGATTGGAGAATAACGCGGTTCAGCGCCTGTCATTGTGCGACTGAGATAATAAATGGCCTGTTCATGACCATCTTTATTTTTCTGGGCGAGTAATGCACCAAGAGAATGATCCATAGCTCGAACATATAGGAGAAATGGTATTCCCGAGATGGGAGGTACCAAAACTGGAGGGTTCATGAGGTACTGTTTGATGTCGTCAAATGCTTTTTGACATTCTTCGTTCCAGATGAAAGATACACCTTTCTTCAGAAGTTTGTGGAATGGTCTGCAGCGTCCTGATAAGTTGGAAATGAATCTCTTGATATAAGCAATCCTTCCTTGAAATCCTCGTAGCTCTTTTAAGGTGCGTGGAGGACGCATCTGTTGGATGGCTTTGATCTTCTCGGGATCCACGTGTATACCTTTAGCGGTAATGACGAAGCCGAGAAATTTGCCACTAGAGACGCCTAGAAAGGACTTAGTAGGGTTCATTTTAAGTTGATGCTGACGCATTAAATCAAATATAGTCTTCAAATCTTGGATATGATCATCCTTTCGTCGACTTTTGACTGCAATATCATCAACATAGCATTCGACTATTTTCTGGAGATGTTCACGGAATATAGTGCTCATTGCTCGTTGATATGTTGCTCCTGCATTTTTGAGACCAAACGGCATCACTGTATAACAAAATGTACCGATCGGTGTTCTGAAAGAAGTATGTCTCTCGTCATCTGGAAACATCTTGATTTGATTATACCCCGAATACCCATCCATGAATGACATTCGTTCGAAACCACATGTGTTATCAATCATTACATCTGTAATTGGAAGAGGAAACTCGTCTTTAGGACAAGCAGCATTGAGATCACGAAAGTCTATACAGACTCGGATCTTGCCGGTCTTCTTGAGGACAGGAACGATATTAGCCACCCATTCAGGATGTTGTTCCTCTCTGATAAATCCGGAAGCCATAAGCTTGTTGACTTCAGCTTCAATTGCATCCATAATGTCTGGACGAAATCGTCGCTGTTGTTGTTTGACCGGTTTAGCATTTGGCATAATATTAAGCTTGTGCATTGCGATCTTCGGATCTAGTCCTGGCATACCCTCGTAGCTCCAGGCGAAGACATCGATGTAATCACGAATAAGCTTGATCATATCTTGCTTATCTGTTTCTGAAAGACTCTCACTGATGAATGTTGGTTTAGGGGAACCTTCTTCACCAACATCAATTTGGATCAGTTTATCTTCAGTAGGAGGTTCCCTCTGTTCGAACCTGAATTCCCATTGATTATCTAATCTTTGAGCCCATTGTTCTGATTCAGGTGATATTTCAAAATCATCCTCATCTTCACCATTTTCTTGTGGGCCATCAACAGAGACCATATTGATGGATAGAATAGAGCGATGAAGATCGCCAACACTCGTATCAGAATCCCAAGAAAGGGAATCAGAAGACTCAGATCGTTCATCTTCAGATTGTTCGTCTTTATTGAATTTTGACTCTTCATGAACTATGTTGATAAAAAGGGTGGGAGCAATGTAACCTAAACCACATTTTGTCCTTCCGTATTTTAATGGAGGAATTCGAACAGGCATTCTTCTTCCTTTTCCATTAAGACTGGTTCTGAAATCATAACCCATATTCTTGATGATATTTTTGGATTGCTGACTGTAGCGACGTAGCTGTAATCTTCCAGTATCATCATTTATATCATCCTCCTCCAGATTAGGAGGATTCTGAGGTCCTTTATAGAAAAATATTAGATTTTCTCCCTTCTTTCGACTAGGGACCACAAAGTATGATTTCTGTATAGAGTCTAATGATACGTCTGTATGAAGAGCTTGAACAACCCCTATAGTTAGTGGCTCTAAGCTATCTAGCAATTGTAAATAACTTTGTACATAACTACAAACATCAATATACTGCAAAGGAGATGCTTCATTAATACTAGATGCTGTATTTACAACAGAAGGCTGAGCCTTATCAGACTTAGTCAGATTAATGACAAAGGGGGAAGAAGAAGAACAGTTAGAATTTTTGTTTCGATTAAGATCGATAACAAAAGGCTCAGAAGAGGTGAGCTCCCTTGAAGAAGACCGTGGATAAGTAATGTGTCCACTGACTGGAATGACTAGAGTATCTGATCTAGCCTGAGAAGATGGAGGGGGAGTGATGCGTCCACTGACAGGAATAATCAGCGAACTTTATGAAGCTTGGAAAGATGGTGCAGTAGTACGTCCACTGACAGGAATTATCAGTGAGCCTTGGGCAGATGATGAAGTAGTACGTCCACTGACCCGAATTATCAGTGAGCCTTCTTCAGATGTTTTAACAGACTGTGGAGGAGTAATACACCCTCTTACAGGAATAATAAAGGTGTCAACTTTGGATGTCTCATCTTCATTATCCATAGCTTGCAAGACTTTCGAGTATTCATCTTTGTACATGCGAGCGTCATTGAAGTAAGCTTCGACTCCTTTGAATGGGTAAAGATCTGCCACTTCTTTTTGAACCTCTCCATTATCATCAACATATTTGAAGCACTGATGAAGAGTTGAAGGAACAATATTATGTTCATGCAAGAAAGGTCTCCCCAATAGAGCATTATACGAGCAACCATGATTGTCGATGATGTAAAAAGTAACCTTAGTACGAAGATCGCCTATTTGAAATTTAAGGCGAATCTTGCCTAAAGGCTCACTTTTTCCTTGATTGAATCCCAAGATGGTAGTGATAGTGCTGGAAAGACTATGCACAGGTATCTTCAATGCATCTAACATAGCCTTTGGCATAATACTGAGAGCGGATCCTGGATCAATCAGTAAACGATCAACCTTCATAGAATCAATATATCCTGTATGATATAAAGGACGATCATGTCGATTATCCTCTAGCAGCATATCGTTCTGCGTAAAGGTAATGTTTGGAATAAATTCCAATACATTATGGCAATGAGAAACAGGTTCTGTTTCCAACTTCTTGAGAAGAGTTAAGCAGGTTTCTGCTTGCAGCAGTGCTTCACTTAAAGTTTCTCGAGTCTCTTTAGAGAGGCGTAAGAGCTCGAAGATTGATAATTTAGCTGGGGTATTGGCTAGTTGAGCCAATATATCAAAATTATAAGGCTTTTCAAGTCCTGTAGGAGATGACTTCTTTAATGGTTTATCGAAGCGGACTTGTTGTTTACCTTTGTCAGCTGCTGTTGGTTTAGAAGGAACTGTCTCAACAGGAACATTTAAAGGCTCTTCAGTAGAGACTGGTGTTGAAGCTGTAACCGGAGGAACGTCAGAAATTTCTTCAGGAACTTCAGTATAATCTTTCAGATATATTTTTCCTGACCGAGTTCCAGTATGAACTTCAACTTCAGATTCTGGTTCAGGATCTATCGAAACCATGTTGCAATTCTTCATCTTGCTTTTGGTTCTTTTATGCTTGATGAGAGCTTCGTCCCAGAAGCCGAGACCAACACGAGATTGATTATGTCTCATAGTGAGGGCAAAAGGTGCTCGGAGTCCTTTGCCTGAGTTCAGACCAGGAGCAGTGGCTAGATCATAGCCCATCTTTGCCATTAATTCACGAGATTATGAACTATATAGATGGAATGCAGGCTTGTACTTATCTTCAAATTGAGGTACAGTTTTTACCTCAGTAGGGAGTAAATTTCCTACCAAGATGAAAGTAGAGGTTAGATAAAAATCGGGTGTAGTACTAGAAGTCACATTGCATGACTTAATTTTCCCGAGTTTCTTTTTAGATGAAGGAGTCTTCCGAGGAGAAGAGGAAGGTGTCTCAAACTCTGTCTTTAAGTCTGGGTGGATCCACATGATTTCTCCCTTCTTAGTTGTGACAGGAACAAGTCCTTCATTCTGTGCTGGTGGGATATTCACCACCTCGAGAGTTGCTTTAGGAATAGGAACAATCCCACTTTCCACCATTAAAGGAGGGAAATCACCAAACTGCATTGAAATCACATTTGCTGTGACTGTCTTATCTTTGGGTATTAGTGTCACAGCTCCTGATTTAATCATCTCCTGGATCTTTCCTTTTAATACATAGCAAGACCGGATTGTGTGACCCAGCATTCTATGGTATGGACAGTATTTTGGATGATCTATTTTATTGGCTTCATCAGGCTTTTTAATTTCTGGCAATTGTATTTTATTACCTTTGAGCAAGCATTTAAAGATACCCTGAACATCGTCATCATCGAAAGAATATTCTTCTTTCGGCCGAGGAGATCTCTGTTGTTGATTTGTTGGAGCTGAAGTAGCTTGGGTAGTCTTTACTTCTTGACTACTGCTTTGGAGATTGACTTCAAGAGCTTCTTTCCCTTTGCGATTGTTGGGTCGAGTACTATTGCTAGCACTCTGATTTGATTCTTTGGGAGCCATTTGTACCCCCAGACCTTTGAAGGTCTCAGCACTGACTTCGGCAGCTTTGGCACTGACGATGAATGAAGGCCAATCTTGGAACTGAGTGGACCCTGTCCACATGCTGATAATTGGTAAGAGGTTCGACTTGCAAGTGTCGATCGTAACAGCATCGGGAGTTCCAAGAGGCATTTTGAGGGCTTCTCTTCTGAATCTCTCAATGAATTCCTCAGTGGTCTCATTATTCTTCTGTTTGATTCTTATGAGGGCCGACATGGTCATATCATTGAGCCCTTCGTAGAATCGTTCAAGAAACATTTGTTTGAAACCGGTAAATGAAGTAATACACCCGTCAGGGAGACTTCTGTACCATTCATAAGCCGTTCCTTTGAGACATCCAACAAACACCCGAGTAAGGAGGGCATCGCTTGGTTGTAATTGATCAGTTATTACTTCAAAGTGATTAATGAACTGACTTGGGGAAGTAGTCCCATCAAAGAAGGAGATAGTCGGAGGCTTGTATTTAGGAGGATATGATACTTGCTTCCACTCTATCAGGTAAGGTTGCTTGATACCTAACCTTTGTAAACCATCCTTCTGTTTGAATGCCTCAAACTGAGTTTTGAGATTCTTTAACTCTTCTGTAACAATTCCAGAGGATTGTGGAGTTGTGACTTGTTGAGTGTAATTGGGAGGAGGGACTGCAACATATGTACCACCCCCAGCTCCAGAGTGACTTGGGGTGGTTTGTACAGGAACATTAGATTGTACCCCCGGAATAGTAGAGGGTTCGGGGTTTGGAACAACAGGGGTATTCAATACCACTGGTGGTGCTGTCTGATGTTGAGCCTGCATTAGAGTGTGCATAGCACTCAATGTATCTGCCATAGCTCGCAATTGTTGTTCTAAAGAAGAAATCCTCTGTTCATGAGCCTCATTGCTAGTCGAAGGTTCATGATCACCTTCTGCCATGTAAGTGGTAATCATTCGAGGGATAGACGATGAAACAGTTTGCTCTGAATCATCGCTGTAAGAATCAGTATCTTTCCCGGGACTGTTTACAGGAGTTAATGTCGGAAAGTTGGACTCTCCAAGGAAATCTTCCGTGATCTCCGGATTATTACTTGGATGAGAAGAAGAAGAGATTCTGGCCAAGGCTCCGGTCCTGGATCGGGTGCCAAGATAACCACCATCTTCAGAATCTGATATAGCGTCAGACCGGATTCTACCCCTAATATTTCTGGAGGTCATGTTGACAAAAGCATAAAGAGGTTCATCTTCATCTGATGTTGGTTCATATTGGATCTGTTCAAAAACAGACCGTCTTTTCGGTGAACAACAATATTGGATGACAACCTGAGGTTGGAAGTCACAACCATACTTTTCATGGCGAATATGGGCAATGTCATAGCCAGATGGAGTGTCGATTCTCCGTTTGTTTTGTAAATATTCCCGGAGATCTGTAGGGATAGATTGGAAAGTACTGGAAGATAGTTTCTGTGTAGAAACTTGTCTTTTGTTCTTCTGTCTTCTTGGTTCTTGAGTGTATAGAGACCGATTAATTTGAGCCACATAGTTCCTGGCATATTCAACATCAGGGTCTAGTACACTTGTCTCAATTTGATAAGACTTTTTAATACCAGAAGCATAACTGTGGTGATTTTGATTAAGCTTGTTACGAAGATCCGTGGGAGATATGACTTTGGTATCAGTCTTGGATACTTGTAACTTGCCTTTCTCAGATCGAGAAATTTTGAGAGAAGGGAGATGAGTATTATTCCGACTAGGAGTCGGTAATAATCCATCTTTAGAGGAATTAGCCAAAAGGCGTTTTCCTTTGTTTTAGCTAGTAAAAGTACTAGTCAAATTAACTCCAGAGGTAAAGACCTCAGAAGTAGAGGAATCGACTAAAGAGTCTTTCTCCTTGGTTGGCACAAGATGCGCAAGTTGTGGGGGAATCATTTGTAGGTTCTGTGAAAGAGAACCCCCAGTCTGATTTTGAGAATCAGTCAAAGGACTGTATCTGTCAGCATACGCCGACTTCTTGTTAGCATATGCTAGCTTTTGCTTAGCGTACGCTGCCTTCTTGTTGGCATACGCTGGTCTTTGCTCAGTGTACGCTGCCTTCTTGGTAGCATACGCTGGCTTTTGCTTAGCGTACGTTGACTTTACCGCATGCTGCCCTCTGACTGCTGTACGCACAGAGTCATTAATGGCTAAAGAGCCGACTGCTGTCGTAAGAGCAGAAGGAGAAGGGACTTTGACATGTCCAGAGATGGTTTTCCTTGGACACACTGACTTGGTTAAAGAACCAATTTTATCAGCGTGACTAGGGGAAACCATTGTTGCTGTGTTTAGGGAAGCAGAAGTGTGCTTTGTTGAAGTTGAAGATGTGTTCTTGTCAACGTGAGAAGTGACAGGAACATCTCGGGCTGTCGAAGAAGACTTGGGGACATAGACAGAGCGTCCCGTCTTCTTGGCAGCAGGAAGAGCGGAGGAAGAAGTTCGGCCCTCCTTCGCCTTGAGCATTTCTTCGTAAGCAGATTGGTCGAATTGTACGACCATCGTCTTCTTCGTCGAGCCGATCGACGAAGTATCGCATTGAGTTGTTGCTATCTCGTTGGAGGAGACAATGGTTTCCCCAGCAGAGTCGCCAATTTGTTTTCCATAAATAAATTCACTTTATTTATTTTGTATCTGAGAAAATTACAACTGTAGGAATCTAATCTAGAAGACGATTACTTTATCCCTTGGACGATGCGATGAAGAAAACTCGAACTTCGAAGAACTTGGACAGCAACTGGGCAATCTCTCTGTTCTCTCTGAAAAATGACCCCTCATGAAGGTGAAAAAACTCTCTTTTATAGAGTTCTGGATAACTGTCCTGAACCATACGCTCAGGTAGTTACTTGACGTGTGCAAAACTGCAGGGACGCGTGGCAAATTCTGACGAAGACACGTTGGCGTGCGGTTGAGAGTAGTGGAGCACATTCAGGAGAGATTGATGGCATGAAGGCCACATTGCATAACTTCTGAATAAATGGGTAACTGAGTACAGGACACGTGAGAACGTGTGTTGACTGTACGTTGAAAGTCATCCTGGATACAACTGCTGTAGAGTCATACGCTAGCTTTTGAAGATGAGTCATACGCTGATTTGGACAGCGTAGTGCCATAGGAAATCCATACGCTCACTTTATGGGCAAGGAGTCGTATGGAGATCATACGCTCGCTTGGTTAGCAAGGAATCATGTGAGGTCCATACGCTCACTTGGCTGGGTGAAGAAGGAGTCATGTGAGGTCGATACGCTCAATGGAGAAGTGGCCACGTGGCTATCATCAATCTTCTTTGGTACACCATATCTTTCCATAATTGACAAAATCTTCTCGAGCGTCGTGACTGCGGATTTGACGGCTGATAGACTGTCAAAACTGACAGTAATGATGGCTTTTGTATTTATGAAGGCTGCTGAGTTGTCCTCGTAAAAGACAAAACCAACTCTTCGAAAACCTATACGACGGTTACTTTTCTCGTGACAGCTGTCTTTGCACGAAAGATGAAGTGTCAGATTCATTCCTCATTTAAACATATGCTGTGCTGTCACTTCAGTAAATAATAAAATATTTACTGAGCGTATGGCTTTTGAATGAGTGTACAACTCTGAACTGAGCGTATGGCTTCAACTGACATCTGTCTTTTAAGCGTATGGATGAAAATGACAGCGTGTCATAATTTTCCACATCCTACAGTCGTGGCATGCACGATGGAGATGAGCCGATAAATTAGGTGGTGGTAAAGGAGTAGAGCTGGATGAGGACCATGATGATGACACCAACTCTTTAGCTGTGGGTACTATTGGTGATGCATGTTCTGACTAAGCTAGTATTTGCGGACCACTAGACGGCTATACTGGCTCGATAGGGGAGGGCACCTATACGGGAGACAGCTGGGTCTGTACTGGATAGAGTAGAAAATTCTCATCTGGATAAAGTTTTAGAACATAATTGTTAGATGGAGGGAGTGGAAAAAACTCGGTCTCGACAAAGGTAACATCCCAAGATATAAATTACCTTTTCAAAGTTGGAAAAAAACAACGGTACCTTTTCTAATACTTAGGATACCCAAAAAAATATACTTGAGTGTCTTTGGGTCTAATTTAGAAAGGATAGGCCTATTATCCCGAACATAATACAAACATCCAAAAAATTTGAGAGGTAGTAGAAAGGGCATTCGATTGGGATGTAAAAAAAAGGAGTGGTTACATCGAAGGCACGAGACGACATACGATTAATCAAGTAACAAGCCGTCAGGATAGCATCCGACCAAATTTTTATGGGTGTACCGGCATAAAACATTAATGCTCGAGTTATTTCCAATAGATGAAGATTCTTTCATTCGGCCATACTATTCTGTTATGGTGTATAAGGACAGAATGTTTGGTAGATAATTCCATTTTTAGTAAGATAAGAAGAGAGTGCTCGAGATACATACTCACGACAATTATCGCTCCGAAGACACTTAATTGAAACCCTAAATTGGGTTTTTATTTTTGTAAAGTACATCAGCTATCAAATAATTCAGAGCGGTTCTTCATCTGGTAGACAGGTGACTCATGAGTAATCATAAGCAAATGACAAAATATTTGAAACCTATCACTGATCCAACAAGGCATGGACCCTGTAGAAGCATGGAAATTTTTAGAGCATAAAGGTTAGGCTCATAGGTTGCTATGCGTCGCAGAGATATGTGCTAAGGTCAGTAATTCCTTAAAGATAGGTAATAACCTATGAAGCACCCTTTGAGGCCTATGCAACATTTTGATACTGTGCGACAAAGTCAACATGCGCATACAACTAAGATGAATAGACCATTCTGATACCTCATTGAAAGGTAAGAACATGCAAATGATGGTTACAATGAAGATGCCAATGCTTACATCAGCAGGATCTATGTACTTTACAGCTCTACAAAGTTGTCCTTATGCGACAAAAGTCACTATGCAACATACAGACTAAACAATATATACAACAACATCATCATGCGAGAAAAGTGTTGTGCAGCATGCCATTTGGTATGTGAAGATCGTGTGCTACATGGCCTCATGTCATGCAACATGTCTATGGAGGCCTAAGCGTGAGATGTGTGCATGTTTCTTCCCACGAACTCCAAAAAGCCTATGCGTTACCTCAATCCTACGCACAAAAGACAGAACATAGTGTATTTTCTGACCTATGTGCGCATAGCCATTTCCAGTGAGAATGGCTATAAATAGAGGGACATGTGCTTCCTACACATACACTAAAGTTCAGAGCCTACATGCTTGCCTATCTGCCAGTGAACCAGAGTTAACAACCTTTCATTTCAGAGCCTACTTGTCCCCGATGCGTCTTTGGCAAGCTAATAATGAAGCCCATACTGATGTGCTTCCATTTTTATTCTAGGATGGTGAGGTTTTGTGTCTCTTCGCCCGACCTATGGTGCTCAACCTTCATTTTCTGACATGCCATGCATTATGACATGAATAGTACCACATCTATTGTCATTCCGTGCCACCCAAAAGTCGTACAGAGGTCCTTATATATATTAGTACTCCCAAGATGTAAGGAATATTTTGCATAGTATACCTTTGTCATGCCCCGCTCCCGTAGGAGCGATCGTCCTCGCTAAGGCGTGATGCCGCACAGGCCTAGATTGCGCCCGTACAAGGCTAATCTCCAGAAATGGCCGATTTAAGCTAGGCTACAGAGTCACACAGAGTGTCCCTATTTGTAGTGGAAAGTAAATGAATACAAGTTGAAGCGAATTCAAACTCTTTATTAATTTTTAAGAAGTTTACAAGCGACGCTAGGCCGAGTTTACAAGTCTCTCAAGCTCTCTCTCTCTGAAACAAAAAAGGCGTGCCAAGTGGCTTACAACATGGAATGATTCATGGCGATGTTCCGATACATTATGTCCTATATATGGTGCTTCAGCTCCTTGCAATGCTCCAAGGCCCAGAGTTAGCTCCGTGCCTTAGCACATTCGAGGGAATCTCCGCACCCGATGACGTCTCCTGCTTTCTGCAAGCAATCTGTGGGGTTATCAGTACATTGTTATGCACTGGTGGGGAGACTAGCTCGCCCACAATGCTATCATTACCAAATACGTTCTATTTACTTTTGTGTACCGTCTATCATTCATTGTCTTTCTAATCTTGCCTTAGGGTCAGTTTCATGGCATATTTCATAACCTATCTCGTGTTATCGATTTCAATGTGTTGTATGGAAATACATGCACGTCTTACCCATACTTACCGTCCGGCCTTCCTTGTCCAAAGTAAACCAAGTTAGTCAAAAATTCATATGTAATAACTTAACGTGAATCTCGTAAACATTCAGTATCGAGGGTGTGTCCTTGCCTCGGAATCTAGCACGTCGTAGGCGTATTTTCTAACTTATTTGCACGAGGTACTCTCGATCATTTGGTGTGTTATATTCAAGCCTATTCAGAAAGCGCTTCTTTCAGTCAACTTAGATTACTTTGTTTCAATGCAAGGACTTGTACGTGGATTTCCACCAGCAAAGCCCACTTAATCTATATGCACCGGTCGCTGGCATCATAAGCCATTTTGGACATATTCTCCTTTGGTATTCTTACCTATCATAGCGTGCGGGTGCACCTTGATAGTCTTTTGAAATACCCCTTTGGTATTCTCACCTATCATAGCGTGATGGCTGGTACACCTTGATAGTCTTTTGAAATACTCGGCCTTACGTCTCTTTAAGTGCCCGAGCCCCCACCCAAATAGCCCGTAAGCCATGATTCCGCCTAGGCTGGTCACGATGTCTCGTTGCTCGTTGCCTTGGAATCCCTTATTCTTCCTACCTCCCGTATACGATGGGATTATCCACGACCATTTCGTATTGACTTGTCATTTTAACTTAACGGCTATCTCTGAGCCATAGGCTAACCCTTAGCCATAATGCGTTATCGACCAGGTTGGCGGCGACGTCCGTGTAGCGCGGGTAGCGAGCCCCGATGCACGTTTCCGTCATACCTGTCGCTAACCATTCCTTTCTTTCTCATCTTATTCATTCTTTCTTTCACTTTGTTCGTTCGTTCATTGATTCATTCACATATTCATTCATTCTCATATTCATTCATTCATTCATTCATTCATTCGTTGATTCATTCATTCACTTATTCGTTCATTCATTCATTCATACATTATGCAACTCCCCGTGCGGGAGTCGCCTTCGCGACCCATCGGTCCCGAAGTCTTCCAATGTTGCTATACTCTACTAGGAACGACTATGTCGATAGTCTTCCATTTTATTGTTGTAAACCATTCATTGTTTCATTGTTGAACGCATAGGGAACTTGAATGTAAGCTTGTGCCTTAGCACGAGCGCAGAGTGCGGTACGAGAGTTCACACATTTTCTATATTCTTTTTCATATTCTATACAAGCATATAAGATGGGATTATTTCCTTAGCTAGGTGCGTTGAGTCATTTGTTAGCATGCGCGGTGTTATCGCCTAGCGATTCTAGCAATAGTGTCCATATTGTTATGTGTCTAGGCTAAGCAAAGACGGGTTCATCGGAGCCACCCACCTTAGCGATGTTCGTATCGGCCGAGCGATACTCCGAGCGCGTCTTTGAAAGTCTAAGTCTGGATTCATCTTTGACGGGCCAATGTAAGCCTTGTATCGATTCTTCATCAGGTCGATGCCAACTCTTCGGGTCAACGGCTCGTTTGAGTCGTTGTACTTGTCGTTTGAATTGGCATTCCGCTAGGGCGGAGCGGGTCATTATATAATACACCACTCAAAATAAGTCTCGTCCTCGATACTTCCCGAGTGTAGGTCATCCTACCATTCCTTAACTCATGTCGTGTACGTATCTTAGATAATTCCAATCGAATGGCTTTATTGTTCGATGGCACCGAACTACACTCGATACCTTTCCAAGTTCTGTGTCGCATACGTTTGGTCGATTTTATTGAATGACTTTTCATTCATTTTAGAGTTGATGGTACTTATTCAATTGCTGTATTTCTTCGACTTGGTTGCTGTTATACCCTATTGTGGGGCTGTAATGGTCACATAAGGTACGTTGTAATTCATCAAATGCGAGGGTCGTAGGCTGAGGCTAACTCACTTTCGTTTATGCGCATCTCCACACCCACTCGCAGCTGCATTCGAGTTCATCATATCGCTGAGTTTGAATCGTACACATATTCAAAGCGTCCCCCGAATACGCACATTTCAACCAAGCTTAGCGATTAGCGAAGTCGGATAAGCTACTCATGATAGTTTCGAATTGTCGATCATTTTTGCTCACTTCGATTTAAAACCGAAATCATGTGTGTCTCACTATCATTTATCTCGGCCCTCGAGATGATTCGATTCGCTTCTCAAGCGTTCTGTCTACGAAATCAATATGATTTTTTCTTAGCGAAGTCGACTAAATCTAAGTAATTTCGTCCGATTCGAGACCAAGTATTGCACTATCATCGAGTACATCTTCCAATCAATGATTCAATTCGTTATACCAACTTTACTTGCATAATATCGATTTCATATCATTCACTTTGTTTAGGGCCAATCTCGTCGTCGTTCACGCACACTCCCAGTTCCACGTCCTACTCTAAGTCTTGTTGTCCCAAGTCTATCGCCCGTCCAGACGATACTGCAATGTCAATCGTACATGTTCAATCACTCGGCATAGGGTTGTTCGCCTATCCGTTAGGTCAACTCACCAGGTCATAGGTACAAGTCAAGTCCATGGTTTATCGTGCAAAGTCATTGTACGACGCTCGCCCCAAATCCTATGGTCAAACCATTTATTCGTTTGTACGGGAGTTTCTACCCAAGTTCATTTCACACAAATTTCTAAACAACGAGCATCGTTCATCTTATTCACATCGAGACATTCTTCGCTCCAAGTCCGAGCTCGTTTAGGAAAGTCATCCTACGATAGGTTGTCCTCAACCAAATCCTCGGTATGTTATTATCGTATGTCCGTACTAGCAATTATCGTAGTCTATCTCTTCAAGTGTGTTTTAATATAATTCACCTATCCATCCTATCCAATTCATGTAGTCGATCACAAGGTCGTCTAGCATTGCAATATGTCATGCCCCGATCTCACGCAAGTTTGATTATCTACGGCGGACATGAATAACCATGTCAATATTCCCACAGAATAATCGTCCTCATCGGGACGTAACTTTTGCGTTGAGTCTAGACTTGCTCATTTTCGATATATGTATTGGGTCTACTCAATCCTCAACTTTACTTGGTCATCCATCACACGTCCGGTCAATCCTCAAATTTGCCTTCGTACCACAAGTCGAAGCGATCAAAATTGCCATGTCAAGGTATTTCGAGTTCGATCATTCCCGTTGGACATGAATCACCATGCCAACGCTCACACGAAACGATCATCCCGAATCCGACGTGACGCATGTGCGAGGCTGGAGTTGCACTCACGCAAGACGAGATCGTTGTCATTATGGTTATCACCGAACAATCAAGTCACTTCCCTTCTTCATCCAAACATTTATTTCTATCAAAATTCCCCAACATATTATCCTTCAAAATAATAACTTCTAACACGATCATCATTCATCGAATCGGAGTACCTCCGAGTTATCATACATCGATCTTTGATACGCTTCAATACCATTGATGATGTATATAACCTGGCGATCTTCCTTTTGCAACGAATTCTGAGTCGTACAACTTAATTTCTTCAATTCGCATTGTCTCATGCTATCTCGTCATCGAGCAACATCTATTCCAAATCCTTAGTCATTCTCGTATCTCCAAACAAACATTTTCTATGCACGCTATCTTCCAATCGTGCTAACTTCGGTTTCATCTGAGTATTTTGTCTTAACTCAAGTTTCAATCCATTCGACTAAATTCAAAATTGCAAGCACGATCTACTATATTTCCTCGACCAAAACATCCATTTACCTTATCATTTCGAATCTCTATTCAACCGTTTCGCAATTTGCACTACGCATTTTTAATTCATCCGAACAACATCTCGTTTGAGACTCCCAAAGTCACAACCAACTAAGCGTTACTCATTCTAAGGCTTTGCACGATATAATCGCTTGCCGACATACTCGTACTATCTGTAATCCTTTAGTCTCGCTCAAACAATTTCTATGTCGTCCATACACCACTCAGGGTTTGAGCCACTCGACTAGTCGTCGACACTCGCTCTTATTCTTCTTCGAAGCTATCACATACACCACTCGGGGTCAAGTCATTCTACAATTCCTCAATAGGTCATTCGATTCACAATCGACATGTTCGAAGGTGCGTTCGTCCGTTTTCCCAAACTCTAAGAATCATTCTCGTGTTCGTTTTGGCGTTGGTCAAGTAGCGTCTCTATCGACATACATTTTAAGTCTCACTTATTCTCGTCCGAGCGATAGTCAATCTCGCTCGCAAACTCGTAATTACCAGGAGGTCTAGGTGCGCGATACTCGACACAACTTAGCCGAAAGGCTACGTGCATAAACATCCCGTTAGAACCATACTTCGGTCTCGTGTACTCGTTTGCTATTGTCAGCGTAAGGTTATTCAAGTACGTACTGTATTTGCTAACTTTTAGCATTTGTTCCTTCCAACTCAAGTGCGTCACGATTTGGCACAAAGGCCTTCGCCTATCGATCCCGTTCAACCGAGTACTCGTACGAGCTTTTAAAAATATAAGACTTATTGTATGGAAAATCCCAAGGCACAACGAGAGAGAGCGTACACTTCTTTTATTTCCAAAATGAGCTTTCAAAATTGAGAGAATCGAAATGAAGTCTAAGGACGTAAAGCCGTGCTCTGATCCTCCGCCATACTTTCCTTGTTGAGTTTGGGATTATTAGGAACGTACATTCTACCCTTCACTCGCAACATTATGCTCTCATCCTCCGCAAAGTCTGTCCCCTTCCATGTCGAAATCAGCTCACACATCTTCTTCAAGAATATATTGTCCTTCTGAGCAGACTTGATCTTTTTTGGCAAGCTTGGCTCCAGGTGTAGTTGAGCCAGTTGCACCCCCACGTATCAAACTCAGAGTTCGATGCCCATTTCTTCTAAGTCTTGTAGTAATATATCGTCGATGAATATTGAATGTCTGTACTTTTAGCTCCCACGTATCCAATATAATATATCCCTTGCCTGGCGTATAGTCAATCGTCAAGTTGTAGTCTTTGATCAGCTCCAGCCAATGCCTCTGCCATAAGTTCAGCTTATTTTGGGTGAAGAGATACTTGAGGCTCTTATGATCTTGTAAGCCCACCAGAAAGGTAGTGTCGCCATAATTTTAACGTGAACATAATTGTCGCTAATTCCAAGTCATCCGTGGGATAGTTCTTTTCGTGCGGCTTTAACTGTCTCAAAGCGAAGAATATCACCTTATCCTTTTGCATGAGCATACTCCCCAAGCCCTGAACTAAAGCATCACTAAAATTTAAAATCCCTCACTCCCGTCCAGAAGTGTAAGTATTGGAGCCAAACCAGCTACTTTAGCTCATGGTAGCAAGCCTCGCAATCGTCTGATCATTCGAATGTGACTGACTTTTGAGGATGGCGAGTCAAAGGCGATAATTTTTTTTGAAAAGTTCTGCATGAGTTGTCTGTAGTATTCCAACAAATTGAGGAAGCTTCAAATTTCACTACCTAATGCATGTTATTTCTAATCAACAACAACTTCGACTTTCTTTGGATCGACGAAAATACCTTTTGCAGAAATGACATGCCCAAGAAATAATATGCTGTTCTTCTAGAATCCACACTTGCTCAACTTTGGGTAAAACTGGTTGTCTCGAAGGGTCTAAAGTACGGTCTATAGGTGCTCTGCATATTTCGCTTTGCTCTTTGAGTGGACGAGGATGTCGTCGATGAAGACTACCATAAATTTGTCAAGAAATGGTCGGAACACCCGATTCATTATATCCATGAAGGCAGCATGAACGTTTGTCAAGCTAAACGACATCACAAAAACTTGTAGTGGCCGTAATAATTGCGGAAGGATGACTTCGACACGTCGTCGGGCTTGATCTTGAGCTGACGGAAATCCGAGCGAAGGTCCCTTTTAAAAATATCAAGGCACCTTTCAACTAATCAAATAGGTTGTCGATTATGGGCAATAGATATTCGTTCTGGATGGTGGCAAGGGCTGTAAAATAATTCAAACCATTCATGTTTGGCTCCGTCAAAGCTCGGTTTGAAGCTCGTTCGTGGGTAGATCAATGCCGAGCTCTATCAATTTTTTTTTTATATTCGAAATGGTGTTTGAACCGAGTTCGACCATAGGTCATTTGACTCGGTCTTGTTCACGAACTGGCTCAAACTTGGCTCGGTTTCTCGTATTAATTTTTTTTAGTATATGTTGTATTTTTGTATGGATGTGTATAAATTTTGTCTTAGGAATTTTACTTTTTTATTTTTGTTTTTTATATGATGGTAAATTTATTACGTAAAGAGTATAAGTAATTCAACAAACAAGTCTTTAAGACTTGAGAATAATCGTGTAATGATTTATACAACAAGTTTAATAGGACTTTGGCTAGATCTTTGCTTAGGCTCGGTTCATGTTCGTCCGAGCTCGTGAGCTAAATTGAGACGAGTTCGATCATTTCGAACATCTAATCGAATCGAGTTCAAACACCATTTTGAGCTCGACCTTTAGCTCGGCTCGAATGAAAATCGTTCGATCGTTTAGTCGAATCGAGTTTGAACACACTTTGTTCGAGCTCGTTCGTTCGATTTCAACCCTAATGGTGGTTTTGTTTAACTCTCAATAGTCTATACATAAGAACATGGACCCATCTTTCTTCTTTACGAATAAAACTGGTGCTCCACACAAAGAGGTGCTAGGACAAATGTATCCCCAGTCGAGTAACTCTTATAACTGGACCTTGAGCTCCTTCAATTTTACGTGGGCCATTATGTATGGGGCTTTAGACATTGGTCGGGTGTCTAAAAATGTGATAATGGTGAACTCGATTTCTTGATCGGGTGGCATACCAGGTAGCTCGTTTGGAAACACATCGGAGAATTTTGCCACAACATCAGTTTGTCATACGTTTGCACCATCCTATCGAGTGTCTCGAACAAAGACCTTGTATCCTTCACAGCCGGAATATAGCATCTATCGACCAGATATTGCTGAAATCACCATACAGGTCGTCGACGATTGAGCATATGAATAACAGAATTCAATCTCTCTAAGTAGATAGAACACGACTTTCTTTCCTGTGTAGTTGATGGTGGCCGAGCAAGCATTGAGCCAATACATTTCCAAGATGATATCGTAGTCCTTGAGGTATAGAACTATCGCATCGAAAGACAATGTCCTACCTTCGATACAAATACAACCGTCTCTACAGACTGAGCGATCATGCAATTGCATGCCCAATGGGGTACTAACACTAAGATTGAGACCTAGAGTTATCATAGGAAATTTATGTTCCTAGACAAAATTTGTCGATATAAAGCTATGAATGAACCAAAATCAAATAGTTTGCAAGCAGGATATTATTGAAAAGTAATATACCTAACACCACTGTATCAGAGGCAAACGTATCTTTCCGATTCGTGGTATAGATGCGTCCATGGGCATTGGGGTGACAGTCCTGACTATTATGCAGTACGGTTTGGGGATCTCGAGATGCTTGACCACGATTCTCTTGACGGTACTGTTGCTGCTGAGGAGCGTTCGAATTTGGTCTTCTAGCCGAACCTGGCTTTATGAAAATGGCCCTTGCAACCACAAATAAAGTACCCCCATCAAAAACTTGGAAGTTGCTGGCAAGGTGTCCGTTTTGGTTGCATCTGGTGCAGTGAGGCACTGGATTCTGCCCTTGATAGCCCCTATTGTTGGGGTGCTTTAACTCATTGTTGCTTCATGCAACAGTAGGGCGCTTGTGATAAAAATTATGCACAACACCAGTAGCGGCTGGAGGACACCGGGATTTAGGTGGAGCGCATAACTGAATGACTAGCCTATCGTCTGATACTCTAGAACAGCCACATGAGCAGAGATAGAGGGCCGAAGACCAACTTCGAATTGTCGATCTCAAGTCGTTGTGGTAGGTAGATATCTGCCAACAAATTTGGCCAACTTATTAAATTTCAGTCGCATACTGTCGTATCATCATATTCCCTTGCTTTAGCTATATAAACTCATTCTCTTTCTCTTGGCAAACTGCTGGGGAATGGTACTTGACTTCGAACGTATTACAGAATGTGGATTAAGAGATCATTGCCGATTTGTTATCGCGACAGATCGCTTGTTTATGCACGAACCACCAGTCGTGCACGTTTAAGAGGAGTTGAAGTTGAACGCATGCAACTTTTTTTGACTCTTCAATTACAAGAAGCTCAAAGTAGTCGATCACTTTTGAAGGATCTTCGGTACCGCTGAAAGAAGTACAACACGCCTTCTGTCACGACCTGCACCCGGTATAAGGGCACGAGAAGTAGGTACGTCTAGCCTATGCCGCAGTGTCGGTGGTAGAATGCTGTCCTAGGTCACGATCATCTAATAATATAAAGGTACCTGAACAAGTATACTCTCCAAACGGAGGACAATCACAAGGTACAACCCAATCACAAAGCTAAGATGGAAAAGTACGATAAGATAGATATGAAATCTCAAAAGAGAAATACAACAGAAGTGAAATAAGCCCAAGTGTCTAAATGACACAAGCAACAACAAGTCTCAACAACACAAATAAATACAATTCCAGAATCCATAACTCAAGGGCATGAAAATAAGATAGAAGTCTAGCTATCTAAACTAGACAAGGATAGGATCCTCAGCAGTTCCCTGAACCTCCTGGGGGTCCAGGTTGTAAGTGTCATCTAGGCATGCTCCGTAGTAAGTAGTGCAGAAGTCCTCCTCATCCTTTGTAATATTTTCAACAGGTCCAGTCAGGATAGGAACGAGCACAAAATATCTCACGCAGTTCATATCATGCAGAAAATATAAAACAGGCAATAGAGTAATATACATAAAATGCTGAAGAAATGTACATACAGTACTGTAAAAGAAAGATTTGATAAACTGGAAATATATAACTATAGAAGTAAGAACTGTAAGTGACTAAGTGATTTAGAGCACAAGATGGTTTGTAATCGGCTTGGGTTGCACAGGAATAATCTGAACCTCACATGAATCCCACAGTATCAATAAGAGCTGTGGTGCACATGAGAATCATAATAATCACAAGAATAAGTAACAGAGTGCACATGTGGGGATACACATAACCATTTATACTCACCCCTACCCCCAATCAATACACAAAGATCTGATCAAGTTACATTATGCACATGAGGTTTGGTTATACATGAAGCACATGAGAAAATATGGCCGAACATGAGGACTCATAAAAGTACATGAGCGTACATGAGTGCACATGAGAATACATGAATAACGCGAAAGCAAAGAATACGTGATGTACATGAAACACATGACATAAAGTATCTGATGCGCCCGGAAAGGGAGATAAATCTCATGAAAAGATCTATATAGCACCAATCCGTAATAACAACATGATAGCATCAAGTAAAGTAGTCTAGAGCAAGAATATAAGTCCTAGCAAGTATGAAACGACCAGAGAATGTACTCGCCTAATATCCTGAATCTCCGATGAGAATAGATGTCCAAATCAGAGTAACTGAGCCCTATTTAGAGCAACACATGTCACAATGTATCCACAGTGGTAAAAATAAAGTTTACAATGTATTCTATATGATTCTAGGTCATTCTA